>OV651813.1:75487425-76029925 GCA_927349885.1 Psylliodes chrysocephalus
AGAAACAACCTAAGTGACTTTTTGTCCATATTGGGTTTACCACATAAACATTGTATTTGGAGTAGCACAAGTTTAGCGTAGAAAGAACCTAATTCCCCTAAACATTCTTAGTTGTAATTATTACAATTTAAAATATTTGTTTATGTCTGAAACAACCTTAGTCCTGGTCTTAGTTCAAAACGTTTTTATTTCACCTCCTGAAAACTCAAAAACTGACTTAGGTTGCTTCTGAAAACAGATTCAATTAATGTATTGTATGCTAAAAACGATGTTCACGAGGAGAGTAGGATAAATAATGCATAGCTAGATAGAAGTAGATCTCGAATAAATTAAGAGCTTGTTAACAAGATGTGTTACAAAGAGTCTAATAAACAGGTTCCCATTTTAGAACTCAAAAGCTTTGTAACATTTTAAAATTCCATTTAAAAATGTTATTTTAATTGTGTGATATCCTGTATAAATTAATATAAGATTGATTGTGGAGATCTGGCTGGCTTTTAATTTTAGAAACTTTTCATTAAATTTCATTTCTCATCTGATAACTTAAACTAACAGTTCAGTGCCCAGACTGCAAAATATAGTGGTAAGTTTTAATAATGACATTTTAAAAATACCTCAGTAAAAATTATATTTCTACTTATTTTTATTTGTTGTTTATTTTGAAAGTCAATTTAAATTTATTAAATATGCTTTACTCATTTTTTGAGCTGAATTTACACATTGTCTATATTAATTTGTTTTTTTTTATCTTTTGTATTAATTTTAAAAAAATACGTTTGGCACTCGGGGACTGCCGCGGTAAAGCTATTGCATAGCATTTTTTATCAACTTAGGCAATTATAATTATTTATTTTATTTATGCAGTATTTTTTTTCTTTGATATTAATTCAAGTTTTTTCTTTAATAATAATTCAAGTTACACTTTTTGAGCATGGTGACCGATAAATACACAATTTTTTTCTAATGAGAAGTATTGTTTAAAATATTTTTATTATCTTACAATACATGTAAAAATCCGTAGAAAACTGGAGGTCGAAAAAATTATGATTCCAATACTTTTCTTATCTGTATACAGATAGGAAAGTAAAAAGTAAGAAACGTAAAAAAAAGTAAAAAAGTAATAAAATATTTAAAACAATAATATTTTTCCTTTTTTTTAAAAAAAAAAAACTAAAAGTTTCAGGGCTCGAACCTCTATCCACACTATCCAAATTACGACTACTGTACGCTCTGCGCCACCAAGCACATATTGATAGAAGTTTGGAATCGCTTATAATAATATATAACAATTTATTACAAATATTTACGAAAAATTTTATCATGTAAAATGATACCTATATTGTAATATAATGAAATCACATAAATATATGATTAAAAAACTATAAAAGTATCATTATTACTTAATTGTATTAATTTTTAATCTTGAGAGATTAAAAGTTAAAACGTTAGTCTCTAAATAAATGCAATTTTTTATTATACTTCGAAATATGAATTTAAAATATCTTTCTATAGTAAATAACACTTTTTTTAGGTCATATTTTACGGCCCCTTTCTATTATGCGCAGTACCTGGTATCCCGGGTTGGTCTAGCCAACACAGGTATATCTGCTTTTCCATCCAAATGATTTCAAATTACAAAATTTCAAAGTGCATCAAACACTTAATGAAATTTGTGTTACTAGCTCTGCAACTATAATATTTACGCCAGCACGGAACATTTGTGATACCAATTTATTAGAAGCTCTTCTAGTTCTTGTATTGCATAAATGTTCCAGTCTGCAGACGTATATTTAACTTCGCTTCATACTAATACGAATAGGGTCGGATATAACATTCCATGACTTTAACGTCGCGCTGCTGTGCCGGTCGAAATGGGGGTGTTAGGTTTATTTTCGTTACGGTGTTACAAAATTTCTTGATTCGGTCGCCACTCAAAGCCCGCGATAAAAGCTATGCAATAGCTTAAAAAGTAAATGTTTAAAAGTTAAATTATATATCTTACAAGAGCCTCGTGAAATACAGAATTTAGTTTTTGTTTAGAAAGCGAATGTAAGCAGTCTCACATTATAATTATCTCCTTCGTATCGAAAATTCACTGCTAGATACTGCTAAATAATCAACTTTAACAGAAACTATTTTCGAATTATTCAACTGGATGTTTTGGAGCTAGAGAGGCTACCGAGGCTATCGATGATGGCGACATTCCTAACTTAGAAGTTCTTCAGATATCTACATAGCGGTATTTAATTCACGAGGCTAAAAAGAACTATTGATTATGGTACGATAACAGTTTTAACTTTAAAGTTGTTGGTACCAGTATGATAAAAATCATTATTTAGAAAATTTCAGTATATTTTTTTATTTTTATAAAATAATTCATGTCGTATAATTAAATAAACAAATTCATTTATGTGTTAAATCTTATTTTTTTCAAGGTTACAGCAATTCTCTTTTACTCAAATTAAATTTTATATAAGTTTTTATTAATTTCCTTTTGACAAACTTCTAGAGTTTATAATTTTTCTAACTTTTTAAAAATAAAAAAAGGGAATTATTGGCGCCCCTCTCTCCTATAAAACTATCATCCCAAAGGTGTCTATTAGAAAAGCCGAATTCATGACTGAGAAAACTATGGTCAATGTGCTCATTTCTTTTTAATTTGATTAAAGGTAAGTAATGTTTGGTGTTAAATTTTTATAAGCTAGTCAAAATTTCTTATAAGTGTTTTTTATTGCAAAGTAACGCAGAGTAATTACAAATTGACGCTCCGACGTGTCAACATATTACATCTTTCATATTAGATACATAAGAAGTACAACGTACTGATGGATACATAGTAGACGTCCACACTCCATAGTTTTTAGACGCCTGTAATAATGACGCAGCTATTATTGAAAATGATATGAGTCAAGATCAAAACCATTTACGGCAATGTGTTTAAAATAGTGACATTTTTATTGTCAATCGAGAATACAGGGATACTTTGCATTTTTTTAGAAGGTCTAAACTTAAATTATAGTCAATTTTAAAATGTACAAATATAATATCCCGTGTGCAACTTAGTGAAGCAATATCACGCGATACCTTACATTTTTTCAGAAAAATATGTGGATTACGAATTTAAATGAGGCGTATCTCGCAATGGTGGCGGAAGGATAACAACCACCCTTATACTACTCTCTACTGCCTACGACACCCTTGCTGAAATTCTGGTGCAAATCAAGAAACAAGATCCACAATAGGAGCAAAATAGTGAGTGAACAAGAAGAAAATGGAAAATATATTGCTAATTCTTGGAGATCTATTGAACTCTCGGGTATACCAGAGGCTTGGATAGAATGTGGCTTATATAATGATTAAGTACAAACAAAATGTTGGAGGTGAAACCAGTGCGCCGATCCATCCAGGCGCATATTATGACGTTAGAAGTTTTTGTTTTTTTTTTATTATATTTGGATAAATTAATTAAACATTTTCCTGACTTAAAGGATCGATATGATGAGCTAGCAAAACTTTTAGCAGACTCTTCTGAAAACATGTTAGATCTAGCAAGTATCCGAAACTACGCTGAGTTGCGTAAGTTGCATAAGGATACCAACTTCTTCAGAAAAATGAAAGAATTTAATCAAACAAAAGGAGAAACAAAACCAACTTTTTCTTTTGCCATACAAAACATAAATTTGGTCACTGCTATTCTTACTTTTATCTCTTCTGTGCGTAGTAGACACTGAAATCTTAGGAATGTCGCATTAAAAGATTTTTTGAAGTATTTCTTTGCTTTAAATCTAATAAATTATGCTCCTCTTGTTTCTTATCATTTGTCCCAATAAAAATGACATTGCTGTTTGTTCTCTTGGAGCAGATGAAGCGCTTGAACAAGAAAACCGCAAAATGAAGGTATGTGGAGGTTTAATTGGTATAACTTTAAAACCGGAAATTCTAACTCAGTTTTTCTTGAACGTGCTTTATCTGAATTATTTATCCAATATAGTGCTTGTAACGTGATACTTGTTATTTTATCCATTTTTTATAGTGTTTTAAACTCAATTAATTTTGGGAGTAGGTCATGTTATTAAATAACTCGTATTACCTTAAAAAAGAAGTTGGGCACCACTATATTTAAAACTTGCTTGACTATAGATTAATGATAAAAATATAGAAAATCACTAACCATTAAGATAATATATTTAAACAAAGATTTAGATAAGGTAGTGACAAATTTTAATTCACAGAGATTTACTTAATTCAAATTTAGATGGTTTATTGAAAAAACGTATCTGGTATAACAGGAGGTAGTTATATTAGAGTGATTTGTATGGTATATTAGGCCTTCTTCAAAGGGACTTGAACGATATTCTTCAAATAGCACCAAACTCTTAGGTATAAATCTTCATCAACTTCTTGATATAAACTTCTTAGATACAACTTGAAATAAACTTTTTAGATAGGACTCGTACTAAACTTCTTTAGATAAAACTCGTACTAAACTTCTTAGATACAGCTTGAACTAAACCGTATGGATATAGCCATGCTTATAAAATCAGAAGGCCAATAAGAATATATAAAGACAATTAGTACATCGGATGTCCAAGATAATTTAAATCAACTTGATTCGTTGACAGATATAAATCGAATGAAACTTAAAAAACATTTTCATATGATGAGAATTATCTTATAAATATAGTGACAAAGCGCACCACTACGGACGTAGTTTGTAAAGATATATATGCTGTGTCAGACGTAGCTGAGAAAAAGGAAAACAACTTTTTAGAGACCCGGATTAAAAATAGAACCACCAATTTTCTGGTTCTGGTTTAAGTTTAAATAAGTCAATGTTTAAAGGGTACCGCTAAAACAAAAAGGGCGTCATCTAAAGCAAGACATAAACATGTTTTCTAGATGAGTCTTGATATGTAAGAGACGTATTAAATTAAACAGATATAGTTGATAACTTTGAACTTACAGCGGTTCCACGATTGCTCTTCCACCCTGACGGGTCTGTGATTAGCATACAGGGAAAAGGTAATTTAATGCATATTTTAGCAGAAATTGGAGGCAAGAAAACTTTGCATATTAACGCAAATGATAACTCTAGTTTCAGTATTGCTATCATTTAAAAAATAGTTTTTAAGAGAAATATGTTATTTGTCTTTTAAAAACCATGTAAAAATGTGTATGTACTCACCCAATACAAACTTCTATAAATATTATACGTATTCTACCGCGAAACTTTTTGCTCAATGTCCAATATAAATTTAGATTTAATCGTTTCATAACAATAATATAAGCAAATCTATTCATTTGTAAATAATAAAGAGATGTTTTGGTTTGTGTCGCTAGTAAACTTTCTAGATAACGAACACTGTATATTAAGAGGTTTGACTGTGGGCAGTAGTAGGTCTAACGTATCCATTACTATATTTGAAGTATCTGGTGTAGATTTTTTATTTTGTGTAATATAACTTTTAAAATTAAGACGCAGTTATAATATTTTTAAAAAAGTTAGTGCTGGCGCGGCTAAAGACAAACAAATTATAAAAAAAAATCAGACAACTGGCAAATAAGTGTGAAATAAGACTATGGAGACTAGTCTTTATAGATAAGACATTAGTTTTTTCAAGGGCCCACTTAAAAAACTTTTTTTTGTATGTCACTTTGTATATTAGGCCAGTAAAAACATGTAAGCCAATATAAATTATTGGATCATAACTTTCAGTTAAAAATTTTTACTAGTAAAGTTATCTAAACTAATTAAATCAGTACTTGTCTACTGAATTCTGTAATCTGTGTATATCCGCACACATTTTGGATGTCTGGTTTAGCACTGACCTAATTTACGGAATAATGCAAAAACCAATAACTAAAAGTCATAAATTCAAAAACCCATTTACGAACAAAGTGATAGTTTAACAATGTTCATGTATCGATATAAAATTTTGTTGTTTGCTATTTATTGCACTAATCCCATTATATGACTGATAGTAATGCCTATTTATTATTAAGGTAAAATGGTGAGTTCTGCATAAAGTGTAAACTTTTTAGGTTGAAAATTTGGAATTATAGACGCCCCTAATAAATTTTACCTTTTCACAGATTGCAATTTCCTTTCCGGTGAAATTAAGGCAATTCGTATTACACGTCTACGCACTAACATTCTTTACATCTGCTGCTGTTCCTTGTAATTTCAGTAAAATAGTGATAGACTGAAATTATATTAAGTAGGCTGGAAGTGGTACTAGTGGAATAAGTACTTCAGTGTACATAAATTAATTTTTTAATTGAATATTAGGCTAAGCGCTTTTTGCTTACAAATCCGTCGTCTAAGATATCTTCCACATGGAATCAATCAAACAATACATTAAGTTGTTAACAACAACATATACATTATAGGCATTTGTGAATGGTAAAGGCCCCGACCCCACTTAAATCCTCTAAGAGGTATAATATTAGTAATAATATGTATTATAAATAATTTAATATATTAAACATCCATAGCGATTCAACAGGTGACAAGCGTAGGTCACCTGGTACAAGGTACACATTTGATATGAAGATAATTTTATTTAAGGAAACTGATTGTCTCTAAAAGGTGAAAATATATGATTTTTCATATTTTACCATTCACAAAATTTAAAAAAAAATTGTTGATAGAGAATGTGATAAAACAGAATGAAGGTAAAATTTAATTATTTTGTTAACTGTTCCTATTTCCAACAAGGCACCAAACTCTGACATAATGCTAAAAACAAAAAAAACAAGAATTGCGTTAAAATATTTAACATAGCATTGGTTGATTTAATAGTGATGAGTAAATATATTTTTATTAAAGTTATTGTTTATCATCCTATCATCCTGTATATAATGAATTGAATTTGTCAGATCAATAAATTTATATTGTCAAAATAAAATATATTGGAAAAATGTAAAGTCTTAATATAACGCACTGCTAAAAGATTATGGGCCCAATGTGGAAAGTACAGTAGGAATAAATAAAAAAGAAGAAAGTCAAATTTAAAAATTCCAAATTTATAAATTATACCAAAAATCATAACAGATTTGCCAAGATCAGGTTTTGCAAAATTAAATTGACAAAACCACCAAATATGAAAGAACAAAATTAAAATGCTTTTAATATAATACAAGTTTTGGGATGTAGTCCATGAAGAAATACCTCACCTGGTAACAAATGAATGAAAGCAAATGGACAGAAGAGCCAAAGCAACAATGGGACTTTGAATAGAGGATAATCAGGTGATACACGTACGAAATTCATATTCTGCAAAGAAAGCATGGGACTCGTTGAAGCATTGTTACGAGAAGACTATAGACAGCAAAAACAAAATCAAGAAAATAATGCAAACGAAAAAAAAGTTTTAAAAGTGAAAAATTTTCGAATAAAAACAAATCTTGTAGGTCACTTTTGTAATAAACAAAGGTCATTTGAAAAAGAATTGTTATTTTCTGAAAGGAAAATTTCAGAAAAATAAATATCAAAAAGAAAATCAGGTAAAAGAGAATGAAGAAAATGAAAATTATGGTAATCATATTGATGGTAATCATAGTACTTCTGATAAAGTATGTTTTAACGTACTTAAGTAGTATTTGTAAACCTACAAGTGATTGGTATATCGGCTGAAAAATAATGAGGAAAAGAATCTAAATAAGTGTAAGGCCAGGATCGTTGCAAAAAGATACAAAAATATAAAGATGATTACCCTAATATTTTTACTTATTATAGTAAAGCAAAATATAATATAATAATAATTAATGAAAAAGAGACTTATGATATAATCGCCAACAATTCGTGCCCAAACATTAACCTTTTCAAGGTATTTCCTATGTTTTTCCCTCATACAGTGAGGATTTTCCCTAGATTGATAGCAGCAATTAGCATGACCGCGAAATGTAAAGTTACACTCATCAGAAAACAAAATATCTTCTAATTGGATCACCATATTATCTCACATTGCCATCATTTGTTCACAAAATTGCGTTCTCCTATAAAAATCGTCTTTCATGAGTTGCTATTATTTTATAGGCATGCATTTTCTTTTCTTTTCATTTTAATGATCGAATAATCATTGAATGGCTAATATAGATCATAGGGGCTACTTGACGACTAGAAGTATGTGGATTTTCCTGAAACTCAAGCATAATATTTAATTTGGTATTATTAGTTATTGCATTGGCAGCTGTTGTTTTATCTGCCTTACATGTCTAAGCTCGCAAAACTGCTTCTCTATTTTACTAATTGTCCCTTGAAATATAGGCGACAAATTTGGAAATTTTTCCGAAATAAGAAAGCAAGTTAAGTTTTGTGTCCGTGTGTTATCTCTATAATAAATAATCTGTAGAATTGTTATTTTGTGCATTTCTGTTAAATGAACCATTTTTCTGATATGCAGTTAAAGAGATTCAACGACTAAACTGCCATGCAGTTAGATAACAATTTGCTTAGGTCAAGTGTTTTAAACAAAAGTAAACAAAACTATTTAAGTATAGCTTTTTTTTATATCGGTAAAAAGGAACGCTAGAATTTATTAAGACATAAGTATTAAGTGTGTTGTAGCGAATTTCTGTAATCAGACAATTTTATTTTGTTAATGTTAAGTTTTGCAATAATCGGAAAACATTTAATATTTCCGAAACAGTAAGGTATAGGACATATTATATAAAATATATCTAGAATTTTCTGAAGAACCTAAAAATTTAAAAATATACAGGTTGTTGCATTTAAAATTAGAAAGTTGGTATTGGCCACTGTTACATGACACACCATGTATAAAAAGTTTTTATTAAAAAAAATTAGCAACCAAAAATACCAATCGATGTGTGTAAGCGTTTTTTCGAACACAACCCATTTATTTATTACCGAATTTATTCCATTTAGCTGTTCCACACTGTATATAGAAAAAAGGTAGTCTCTATTAATATTTAAAACGCATTGCTAAAACGAATAACCAAAGCTTTTATTTATGAGGTATAACAAATATCCCTGCTTTATAGACTCTACTTATTTTAAATTTTGTCAGTTTTCTGCAGACATTGTCCTGTGTTGTTTATATTTTTTGTAGAGTAATGTGAACCAGTTCTTTTTTAATCTGCCATTGTAATATAAGCTTGAAATAAAATAATTTTTATAAAAATAAGTGATTTATACACTAAAAACTTTATCTTTTAAGATGTCTAATTTATCTACAGCATATATACATTGGTTTCTATTGGTTATCATATCGAAATATGATAAAATAATTATGTACTTCTTAAAACTATATGATTGTTGTATTTTCTCTTTCTTTTACATACATTTTTAATTAGTCCCTTTCTTTAAAATAAAATAAATTTAGTAGTGTTTGCCTTAAATCCGACAAGGGTATCTGATTTATGCTTAGAACATATAAATTCAGGAAGTAGCATGCTATGTCCGCGTTAATCTAATCGATCTGACGGAAGTGGTAGCCATGTTGTACTATGGATGACTCATTATCATATGATAAATGGTTTCTAAAATTGGTTTATAATTTTAGTGATTAAAATTTGTTAATAATTTGGATGTTTTATGTATTAATTTAAACTTTTATCAAGCGTATGTTTTGTAGACATTTTAAAAAAATGTTAAGTGTTTTAGTATTTATTTAGTATTACTGTTAATTTTAAATTTTTTGCATTAAATGATAAACAAGACAATATGGTCAGTTGTTCGTCTTGTTGATAGAGCAGCACAGCTAAAAGTAGAAAGGAATAATCTAAATTTCATAAGCAAGTATTTTGTTCTCTCAATTTTCAACCACATTAAAGATTTTTAAAATTTTAATGTTTTAAATTTGCAAACATGGTAAGAGCGTCTGCGATCAACTGTGCTCATAGGCGTGGTCTCATGGTTATTATGGTATACATACTTTTATTTAAACAATTCTTTTATGCAATTTTAAGATATTTATGTGGTTGTTAAAATGAATAAATTATTGTTCAATTTAGATTTATAAATTGATTGCAAGTAAAAAATTTTTAGATTTCTTAAACATTCTAGATGTACAAATTATATAAATTAATCCCAGGTAGACAATTTTTAGATTTCCCAAAGATTCTCAAAAAAAAGTTATGACTTGAGTTTATGCAACAAACAAATTGTGAGCCAAAATATCTTAATTTTTTGTGTTCACGCCATTTTAAAGCAGATTGTTTTGATTAAACCTCAAAACCAAGAATAAGACTTCTACCTACCAACAGCTGTTCCAATAATAAAAGTGGTCCGGTTGAAATATATAAGTAAATAAATTATTTACTAACTATATCATGTGCCGTTGTTTTCGCATAATAGAAGTTTATTGTATAAATGTAATGCACCCTATATAAATTATTACAAAGTTATTTACAAAAACACTAATAGAATTAATAATATCTCAAGTAAGGAAATAAGTAGCATATCGCATGCTTAAAGATACTGTCTTTTGTCCTATCTTGTTTAATTTTATTTTAAATAATTTTTCGTTTAAATACAGTTGGAAATATTGTAAGTTTTTTTAAACATCACAGTTATTCTGTAAAATGCAGAGAACTGGAATTAATTAAAATTATTAATAGAAACAGATCTTATAAAAATTTTCGAATGGTTTAGTTATATAAACTTACAAACCTTTAATAAAACTTATGTTGTTCCATTATACAGTTACAAGAAGATAAGCTATTCCTATAGAAACAATAAAAGGTAGCGTTTAGTAGTTTCATATAAGTATTACAAAATGATATCAAATACCTTAGAGTACAAATTGACTCTCATCATAACTAGACTAAGCACACAAATAATGCGTTGAATGTAGATTTAAAATTAATCTATTTTGCACTCATATAATCATTATTATGTTATAGGATCCTTTCTTGAAAAGGTGTTTTACCTGCTTATGCAAAATTGTCCTGCAAAAAATATTACTAATATTATGTAATAAAATGATCAGAAATTCTCTTCGATATTAGGAAGTTTTATATGTACTCCAACAAAAACATCTAAGAAAGAAATATCACAGTGGTTTTTGACCTAAATATAAGTATAGGATATTTAATTTTTTTAACGCATATTTACAACACATATTTGTTTTTCAAACCTTAATAATTTGTAAAATGTAGATTAATAAAGACATTGTCATAATAAAGACGTAAAAAAATCAACATTTTTTTAAATACATTATTGCTTTGATTTTTCAAATGAAATCCCCTCTATAAATTATCCCAAAAATATTTTCCTATATTTATACCACCCAACATGCAATTTTAAAGTAAAATTTATTCACATAATGAAGGTTAATAAAAAAAAAAAATGCAAAATTCTCCCAAGAAAATAGCAATTCGTTAAAATGAGAGAAATCGGTAAATTTAGATAATATGCAAATGAGAATTAATTATTTTCTTTTCTACGCCCCTTTATGACAGTAGGTACGTCACTGGTAGACCGGAAACACTTGTCGGCATATTCGTCTAGTTCACTGTCAAAATTAGATATCATCGCGATTCCAAGGTCGTTTAGGATTCCTCCTTCCTGACTATATTAGGCATTCCAAACTGAATGGCTACCAGTGGGTTCTGAAGGGTTATGATATGGCAAAATTATGGCAACCCTGTAGGCCTGGTGATTGATCATCCATATTTTTCAAAATAAACATAAGCTTATGCCTTGAAGTAAAAATGTAAGCAAATATTTTTTTAAATATCTAAAGGCTGAAAATTGGTTTTAAAACAAATTTTTGCTAAACTGATTCAAATTAATAAATATTTGCCAGGCAATATGGCCGCTCGCAAACGACTAGCTTTGAGGAATCTATATAACTATATATGTATCATTGACCCTGTTAATGACAACATGATAACAGGATTGCCATATCTAAACTGTCAGTACCCACTGGTAGCCATTTGGACAAGTCGTTGGAATGCCTAAGTCAACTACCTCATTGACATTATTGACTTTTATTGCTTTTTTCATATCATAATAGATGGCAGTATTGTTTTTACTATTCCAACAACATACTTCAATGAAAAAATTAGCGGTATTTACTCAGCATTGAGAATTGAACCAGCATCACGAAATGATCGAGAAATGCTAAGTTGAAAAAGTTCGATTCTATAAGATTTGCGCTACCACAGCTTTGTTGTTTAGCTTATTGACTTATCTAATTAAATAGGTAGCAAAAAGCAAAAATAATAATTTTTTTTAATAACTTTTAAAAAAATCTAATCTACTTAAGTTGGAACCATATGGAAAACATTTTTATTATTGATTTTAGGAAAAAAAGTTATTACTGATAAAAAGTCCTGCATGACCCAAAACCTAAAATACATTCATCACATATCAAATTTTTTAAGCCGTATACGAGGTTTGTCAAAAAATATGAATTTTGCTCAAGAGTAAAGTACGTTTATTTTTGTCAAAATCGAAAATTTTCATTAAGAAAGTTGATTAGAATTAAATATTACATTCAAATATGCAATTACACCGATCTATCTGAAAAAACAGATTTTCTTATTTTTTATAAACTCTGCACTCTACACATTGATTGTAAATATCTGAAAACGTTATAAATTACGTTAGCTACTATAAACATGATACGCTTTCCTTTTGTTGATGTTTGTGAAGAATTTAGCAAATTTCATAATGAAAATTTTCGATTTTGTAAAAAAAATAAACGTACTTTACTCTTGAGCAAAATTCATATTTTTTGACAAACCTCGTATACGGCTTGAAAAATTTGATATCTGATGACTGTATTTTAAGTTTTGGGTCATGCAGGACTTTTTATCAAGAATAACTTTTTTCCTAAAATCAATAATAAAAATGTTTTCCATATGGTTCCAACTTAAGTAGACACACTGTATATAAGATCTATATTTAAAAATTAATGTTAACAATTTAATCACCAAATCGGGTTTACTATTAAAACGGGCATTACATCAATTAAAATATAAATTAGACGTCTGACATATTTGACAGCTTATACAGAAAGTAGATTCATGTTCACACAGGGCTCGAAAGTAGATTGATCTATACGCGTGTGATATAGGGCACTTACCATATGACTAAACAGTGCGATAGGTGTCACTTTCCTAAGTGGTCGTAGAAAAAATACATTTTCTAAATCGCATTCGGATTTGTGTTCACTTACTGAAGGAAATGAAGCCACCACTTTCGGGTTTATAGACAGAAATGTGTCAGATTTTTATGCAAGTTTTAATTTGCTACATCGAAATTATGTTCAAATTCAAATATTTTTAAATTTTTATCTTTCAATAAATTTTGCTATTAGTTCTATCATTAAATAATGAATATACCTAGCTTACTTACTGTTGAAAAATCTTGAACTTTTAATAATTTTCTTGTAATTAAGCATCTAAAATTCCTTTTAAATCTACGTAGAAAGTCGGATTTTGGTAGATTTATTTGCCTTAAATAGTTTTATGATAAATCTTATGATTATCCTAATTTTTACCATAAACTTAAAATAATATAAAAATAGTTTTATAATATTGCGGACTTACACATAGGTCTCAGCAGATTTGAAACATTGTTTTAAAAATACTATGAACCTTTATAGGAAAATCTTTTTTATTATAATTATAATAGTTTATATTTTATTTTGTATTGTTTATATTTTCCTACATACAGGTACTACACTATGCCTCGTAGGTTGCTGTACTTTTTCTTAACTGAAAATGATTAGATTGATGTAATTATATAATTATATTTTATAGAATAAAGTATATTTATTATTATTATTATCATTATTGTTAAAACAGATTTAAAAATTACAGAATATAAAAGTACCATGTGGTTTGCTCAAGGTGAATCAACAACAAACGCCGTTTTTCATACCATATCACGGAGAAAACTCATGTATATCATGAAAGAATTAGGAATAACGGCGAAGTTACGATGACAGTTCTAATACCAAGAAAACAATAGAATAACTACTGTCAAAAGACAAGAAGACGAAACAAGCGAATTCAGAACAGATAAGAGACTCAAACGAGGAGACTAGTTAGCCAGTCTTTTCAACATAGTCGTAGAATATATAACGAGAAAAATAAACAAAAAAAGGATAACAATAAAAGGGAAGGGAATATAGTTGCATTTACGAATGACAGTACTGCTAAGGAAAATGAGATATATAATAATGCAAATGCTGTTGTACTTAAAATAAAGTATATATTGCGTTAATTATTTATAAGCAACTATGTCCATTTAAATGTTTAGCTTAGTTTATTTTTATCTATCCACATTACAAACTAAAACACAAACATTTAAATACCCAATATAAATTTGATGTGTAACACTGGAGGAAAGCTGATTAAATTGTTTAAATTATACGTATTATATTATTTCATAATTCCATTATTTATTAAATGATAGTTAAAATGTAAACTAACCTATTGTGTTCTGTATTCTGTTGACATAATATAATTTGAAATGTGCCGTTTGAACATGGCAATCGGTAATTTTACAGTTAATAAAGTGGTTTTTGATGACAGCAGGAACTCCGTAGCCACTATAGCTTTCCAATTGTAATGTTTTATGCTTACGTTTTATATATAACTATTTTTAAACTAAATGGGGAAATAACTTGTGAGCCTGTATCACAATTAAAAGGTTTTATTTAATGACAACTAGTTTCGGTTATTGTTGACTATTATTAAATCTAGAAGAAAAAATATTGGATGTAACAAGTAACAACAGAAAGATGCATTCATTAAAAATTAAAGGAAATCAAGGTAGTGTATTGGGTCCGTACTTTGCCTATTATACACCAATGATATATCTAACCTACAATAGCCACATTTTCAAACGTCACTGTAATACCAACTATATAAAAAGGGTACGATGAGGCTGCCAGAAAAATACAAATATGTAATTTTACCCACAATATTAATTACTAATTAACTGCCACAAATCTGATTTTTACTGGGACTTAGATATCTCAAAGAATCTATCACTATTCGTTATTCGCTATTCGCTAGTCGCTATTCGCTATTCGCGGAAGACTAAACCATTTGAGATATGTTATTTAAATAGTTAAAAAGCAGGGAAAAGTGCGAAAAGTATACGTATTTGCTAAATATTTAATTTATTTATTAAAGCTTAATGAATAGTATTGAGAGACATCAGTTTTAAAGTTTTTAAAACTGTAGTCAATTATTCATTGATCGTTTCTAATCATCAAGTTGTAATAATTAACAAACCACGACGTAGAGGGTTAATAATATACATTACTAAACTGTAAACCACAGACCATACCTTCACCAGATGGGTGACTCAAAAGTGAAAAATTATATCGATCTACCAGCGCCATCTGTTATTGTTACACATAGTTTATAGTTAAAAAAAAGATAACTAATAATTAGTAATTTCTTAATGATTTTTATGTATATGTCGCAGGCTTATGGTAAAATCAGTCTTATTTTAATACGCCTAGGCTTTTTCAATACGACTAGGCATATTATATTACTACCAAAATAATTAAGAATCTTACAATTTGACTAATCATTTCAGGCGTATTATAACAAGCCTGTCGATTGTTAGTCTTATTGTTAAATTGAATAGATGCGCAAGTGTTTTAGAATCCGACTAGATGAATTCCGTCGTATTATGATACGAATGACGATGTGCCAGGCGATAAGTGTATATAATACGACTGGTACATGACTGTGCCATGCGAACTATACTCAACCATTATTTTAAATACCCTAAACTACTTAAAATAAAAATACAAATAATGAATTAGGATTATTTATTACAGCTTGGTCCGCTGCAAATATTAGGTAGGTATAAAAAAATTAAAACATCTAAAATTAACTCGACAACAATGATGATTGCGATTCGCCTGGCACATCGTCAGCCGTATTATGATACGACGGATTAAATCTAGTCGGATTCTAAAACACATGCGCGTCGTTTCAATTTAACAATAATACTAACAAGCGACAGGCTTATTATAATACGCCTGAAGTTATTAGTCAAATTGTGAGATTCTTAATTATTTGAGTAGTATTATGATATGCCTAGTCGTATTGTAAAAGCCTAGACGTATTATAATAAGACTGATTTTATAATAAGCCTGCGACATATATATGGCGTTAGGTGTTAATAATTGCGGGTTTTTCAAAATCAGCCTTTCTAACAAACCAGTACTAAGCTTAAAATTATAATTTTTCGTCCTTTTCAATAATAATAATTTAAACATTATATTCTTCACTCGACATACTTAGATGGATATACTTAATCCATTAAATTACGTTTTGTGAGAGAAATCTGAAACATTTAATTTAAAAAGAAAACGAAAAATTATAATTTTGGATTTGTGGAACAAAAATGCATCTTATTAAGGCACGATTATAACCATATATTTTTTATTCTTAGAATTAAAATTGCACGAATTGTTATAAGACGATACAGTAATAAAAAAAATATAAAAATAAAAATATTAAGAAGTTCGCCCATGTCTGTTCCTATGACAATGTTGAAGTTGGCTCTGGCGGCTGTTGAATCTAGTTGTCACTTACAAATGTTTGCTGCTTCGTTTTTATGTAAAAAAAAGAGTATCAGTTTAAAAATATAAATTTCAATTTTAATATTATTTTTAATTTTTTGAGTCAAGTCAGCTGAGCTGTTAATTTATTAGCTAGTGAGAGTGTAACGGCATATCGGAAAACCACATTCTTGTAAATATTCACATATTTTATTTAGTTACTAACTGCAACTTTGGGAAAAATTCTATAGAAAGTGATAAAAGTTAGGTTAAAAAGATTCCTAAATTTTCCCAGAAAATAAACGGTTTTCCTCATTTTTTAATAGGAAATTTACTCTACAAAATGGGCAACTTTTTAATGTTAATATATATGTTCTTAAAATTTGACAATATATTTAAGAATAAAATAGTTTTGACTTGTAAAAAAATAAAATTGCCTGCGATTAATTTTATCCTGACAATCAGAATGAATTCTCACAATAATTTTCTATGTTTAAAGCACTAATAATATATAAAAACTATCTTCAAAACACTAAACAAAAAAAAAAACAATTAGAATTAATATCGCGTTACTCTGAACGCACTCTGAACCTGTGCGATGAACCGCAATGAACAAGCTGTGTGTACAGTAACGCTATCTATAACACACAGCATTTTCCTATTAAAGATCCTCTCTTCTAGCCTACTCCATGCATGAAATATAGCTATTTGGATGATCAGCTTTTCGTGTCTTGATTTGAAGAAAACCTTACTGATCTTTCTGCAAACATGCGGTGAGCGCATTAAGGTTAAACAAGACACGCTTGTATCACGTGATATTTCTTCTTCATTGTTCCTCATCGTAAATGTTGCGCTCTGATTAATTAGGTCGTATCCGTCGTTTAAAGTTGATCTTACATCTGTGCTTCGTGGGACAAACGAATATAAACGAGAAAGAGATCGGTTCGTTGAACTGAAAAACACCAATAGGCTGTTGCTAAGTTACTATGTATACACGAAACAAAGTCATGGTTTTTTCTTTAGGACCATGCTCTAGCCCACAATATACTGTCTGTCAAGAGATTTTTGGCCAAGCTTTGAGAATAATGTACCAGAACATCTACCATATTTACCGCTCTTGCCTCATGTGACTTTTAATTCTCCACGTCAAATCAGCATCAAGGAACCAGATTTGAGAAAGTAGAAGCTACGCAAGATAAAGCAATGGAAGACCATTATAGGAGATTAGCTGCTTTCCCCTTAAGTTTTTTAACACATTTCTCTGACTATAGCAAATTGCAAAGAGAGCACTGGTTTTCTTACGTTGTGATAAAATTCCTGCAAAACTTTAATATTATGAATCCATATTATAACACAACACAGAACTATATTTACTAAAGCACAGTTACTTAAGAAATATAACCACATCCATGTCAATTTTAAAATTGTATAAAAAAATTAAACTTGGCGACCTGCCGCCTATTTAAGAGAAGCGGGTAAAAAGTACGTTACTCGTTGCTTGTTTAAAAATGAGAATTATATTCTCAATAGTGCCGGGTGACCTAAGGCCACGTTCAGAGGCGTTTTTGCGTCGCTTGGATTTCTAACCAATCGTATGTTCACATAATAGCCTTCTATTGGAAATTTGTCTTTGTGAAGAGAATGACGTAACGTCTTGAAGTTATTTATATGAGTGCCAGAGGCGACCTCGGTTCTGTATTTTAATTCAAAATATATAGTTTGTTCTGTGTTTTGCTTGCTTGTTTGGGGTTCTATGACTGCGGATTTTACATCCATTCGCCTATCGTTATCGTTTTTAGTCCTTATTTTGATTTTACAATGTTTTATTTTTGTGTAATTCCTACTAACTAAAATTTGTAATATAAGTAAATTATATTTTTTTTTCCAATTTTTTTTTTTTTTAATCATATTTTTTAAATTCCCTTTTTTTGTTTGATTTTTTTTTTTTTCTCCCCAGAGGAAACATAAACAGGGACACATTTTACTCCTAACGGTCTTTCTAGACGATTTGTACAATAACATGGACGACCACGGTAAGTTTGAAGGGTTTGAACAAAAGTAAAATACAAAGGATTTATAATATAATTTTACATTTACAATTTAACATTAATATTTAACAAATGCGCGTACAACAGTTGGTATAGATCGGAATTATCGTTGATTGAAATTAAATAGCTTAAATTAATAGGTTGATGGATGCCTGGAATTTTTAACAATTTATCTAAAAATACATTTATTTCGTTTGTAAAATTTATACATCCTAGAATTATATGTTGTGTATCGCCAAACTCCCCACAGGAACAATTTGGGTTATCGTTCATATTAAGTTCTGTGTTTTAATTTAAATATAATATCTTGAAGGTTTCTTTAACAAATATAAATATGTTTTTAAAAAATGAATAATACGAGTAGCACTGCTTTGAATAATGGAAAATTTATTTGCAGTAGTCTATAAGTCATGAATGGAAGTATGTTGAGAAAGATAATACAAATTGTGAAATAAAATCAATAAATAATCTTATAGCACCAATCCGGTTTTTATAGCAACTTGTATTCTAATAAAACAGACTTTAAAATTTTATTTAAGAAGATTATAATTCAAGAAATATATATATATATATATATATATATATATATTTATATATATATATATATATATATATATATATATATATATATATATATATATATATATATATATATATATATATATATATATATATAATTTAACCAGTAATTTGTGGGTAATGCAGCAAATGAAAGTTTACTTTTTTAAGTTTATTCCAAGCTTTCGGAAATGTTTATTTCCATCATCAGGGAGACTAAAATAAAATAATACCACATATTATGATAAAGTAAGGTAAATTTTTTAATTACTTACATCTTAATTAAGGTTGTTCATTATGGTGGTATTATTCATTTTAGTGTAAATATACAATGGACAAGCTGAATCAATTACAAAATAATATACACAAACAATAATTACGATACTTTAAAACTAAAAAAATATAAATAACGAAAGATCAATTTGACAATTTGACATGACAAGTAAAATTTTAAATAAATAACAAATTGTCAAATTGATCTTTCGTTATTTATATTTTTTTAGTTTTAAAGTATCGTAATTATTGTTTGTGTATATTATTTTGTAATTGATTCAGCTTGTCCATTGTATATTTACACTAAAATGAATAATACCACCATAATGAACAACCTTAATTAAGATGTAAGTAATTAAAAAATTTACCTTACTTTATCATAATATGTGGTATTATTTTATTTTAGTCTCCCTGATGATGGAAATAAACATTTCCGAAAGCTTGGAATAAACTTAAAAAAGTAAACTTTCATTTGCTGCATTACCTACAAATTACTGGTTAAATTATTAACTAGTCAGCAACGACTATCAACTCTCTTATATATATATATATATATATATATATATATATATATATATATATATATATATATATATATATATATATATATATATATATATATATATATATATATATATAATATGAAGGCCAATCTAAAAGAAGTACTAAATTGGCAAATACGTAGTGGTAGAAGAATATATTATTGTTGACGAAGCAGC
The DNA here is from genome assembly GCA_927349885.1 of Psylliodes chrysocephalus. NCBI lineage: Eukaryota > Metazoa > Arthropoda > Insecta > Coleoptera > Chrysomelidae > Psylliodes > Psylliodes chrysocephalus. The sequence continues at coordinate 75,507,532 of OV651813.1, forward strand.
CAAGATAAATGATCATTATTTCTTACGATGTGTTCCGATTATCTCCCTAATACCAAAGTTTTGCTAATACTGTGTTTGTTAAACATGATGAAGTTATAATCTACCTTACCAAAAATACAGGTAAAAATTAACAATACTCCACAAAATAATCTATATTATCCATAGCTTACTATAATGAAATATATTTTAATTATTATCATATTGGAATTATTGGACAAATGTCATAAATCAGTAATATCTGTGCACATAACAAAGCAAAGAGATCGGTTTGTGTTTTCTTTTAAGTCATCGATTAAATTGAAAATTGCTCTACCTGTCGTATAGGTTTTTCAGTGACTGTGCAAATAATACATCTTCTTGAATGAAATTCTTATCTAACATAATTAAGAAATACTGCAGAGTTTGGTTTTTTGTTTTTTTTTAAGTTCACTTTTCACATCATTTGCTAAATAAATAATTTTTGGCATCACACTGTTCTCCAAACATCCACTACCCATTTTTAACTGTCTATTTTCTTATAACATACTCATTGGGTTTATTTTTATGAGCATGATGTCTTGTTTCAAGGTGTCTATAAAGAAGTGATGGTTCTAAACTTCTGTTTGCTAGAACTTCAGTTTAAATGACATAAAGCAGTATACCGTAAAATTAAACCCACTATAGTGAATCGTCACTATCATATTTTAGTTTTTTTCTTTTTTCTAACTGTTTTTCTATTTGCTTTCAGTCTACCAATAGGACAGCTCTGGTGCTGAAGTTAAGGATGCAATTGATTGCTACGTCATATTTTCGCCATACTTTACAAAACTACCCGCTTGTTGACAGTTGACAGTTGTTTTACGTTAACGGTAGTGAAACTAACTAATTTAGACTCTACGGTACACTGGTGAGTAGGATCTTAGTTTATAAAGTTTCTCATCCCTAGATAAGTAAGGTTAGACTAAAATTACTAATTGACCTTGATGATCAGATTGTAATAGTCTTAAATGCTTTGCTTGGGAAATTAATTAAAAAAAAATCGGTAAAGTATTTTACCCAGAACTTCCCTCTTTATCGAAATTATAAATCCTAAGTACTTAAATTTTAATAATTTAAAATTAAAACAACCTAACCCAAAACCGTTTTTCGCATTTCTCTCTTCATCGATCTTCCTCTTAATGCCACCCGAATTTTCTCTTCGCGTCCACTCGGTATTCTTCGTCACGATCACCGTTATTAAAGAGTCATGAGTAGCTGCTTTTAAAATGGTCCAGTTGCACAAACCAAAAGAACAATTTTTATTATTTTTACTCAAAGAGGACCTTTTTTGATTAAATATGATTGCTTTCAGCGCCATTTTAAATTTTTAAAAACTCACTCTAAAATTCTCAGATACCAATTTTAGTCCAAATCTGTAACTTTTAAAAATAATTTTTATTTTAAAAACTGCTCATCCTGTATATAACTGATTAAAAGTGTAACTGGTTTCGAGCCAGAAAGGAATATTATCTCCATACAAAATTTGAAGTTTTTCTATAAAGCCGTTTTTGAGCTATCGCGCCAACAGACAGGAATGGGGAAACATGTTTCTCGTTATCTACGGACCCTGAAACTTGAAAATCTAAAATAATCTCAAAAGGTTACTTTTTTACGATTACAATACTTTCCGTTTATAGAAGAAAGTAAGAAAACATACTGATATGGCTAAATATTTAAAGATTTTATCGGTGAAGTCAAAAATAAATAAGTAGTCTCTCGAAATGCACGTTTATAAATAACAATTGTGTTTCAGGATTTTTTTCTATAAAGTCGACGGTTTAAGAAACAATAAATTTAATACTTTTATTGAAACCATATTCTATGTAATTTTGAATGAATTTTCCCAAAATACTCCGTAATGCGCATGCGTTGTATTATATCTAAACATCGCACCCCCACAGCTGTAATGGAAGCACTAATAGGACTCCCACCTCTTCACTATGTGATACAAGGGGAGGCAAGATTAGGTGCTTACAGATTAGGGAATACACTGGGAGACTGTGCTAGACATGAGATCAGACCACATAACCAAGAGGTACTCTTTTCATACTCCATTTGAGGTTTTAATACGGGAAAGAGAGCAGATAATCATATGGGAGCCCAATGCCCAACGACAGGAACAAACCTGGTATACAGACGGGTCTAATACTACGGAAGGCACTGGAGCGGGAGTATTTTCCAAAAACCCTGATACCTAACCATAGCTATGCTATAGGAATATATTCTTCGGTATTTCAGGCCGAGTAAACGCAATTTTTCAATGTCCAAAAACGAACAATGAAAGAGCTGTCGAAAATCAGCATATTCAAAAAATGTCAGACAGCCAAGCGGCACTTAAGGCCATATGGAGTCAGAAAGTTACGTGGCTGGTATGGGAATGCATCAAAGAACTTAAAACACTGGCAGACCGAAATAGAGTAAAACTATTTTGGGTGCCAGGTCACCAAGAGACCGAAGGCAACGAAAAGGCTGACAAATTTGCAAAAAGAGGGTCAGAAAAAACACCGTAACCAGACTCAAACCCAGGAGTACCAAAAAGTACAGTCCGGGGTTTTATAAACGACTGGATTCGGGAACAATATATTAACTATTGAGGAAGCACCCTAAAACAGGCACATGGAAAAGCCTTCATAGGCAGACCATGTCCCAAAAGAACTGGAGAACTACTTATGAATAGGAACCAGTTGAAAGTGATAACAGGGTTCCTGACTAGTCACGCCCCAGTAAAGGGACACTTGAACAAAATTGGCATGTATAATGGGGAACTCATGTGACGACTATGTCACAAGAAACCAGAAACGGTGAAACACATACTGTGCGAATGCGAAGCTCTAGATCGCAAAAGACGGGCACTTTTTGGAAAACCCCAGGTTGATCCAACAACGTATAGAACCCACTCACCCAAGGATCTGTACAAACTTGTACAAGATACAAAGGTGACAGAGTGGGTGCTATGAACTAACATGGGATAAAACACAATAAGCCAATAGGCTTCAGTGTTATTCGGAGACATAGTCAGACGAGCCCAGGAGAGAAAAAAAACATCGCACAATTTCACCATTTTTTATTAGGTTGGCAGGATAGTGTAGCGCCTCACTAGTGGCGAGTTCAGTGGACGGTAGTGATTTAGAATAGTTGTGTTGTAGACCTAACTCGTTACTTAAAAGGAAGACTCGTAGATAGAGGATATACACATCTAACGACCGACAAACTAGTAGCCCTAATTATCTCTCCTTCATGTGTATTAAGTTAAAGAACTGCAGAAGTACCTTCAAGTAATGACCCAAGTGTGATATTTATAATATATCTCGTAATATGTCAATATTGAATTCTTAAATTGTATAGAAATGTTTTCTTATTCCAAATTTTTTTGGCAATTTGTTATAAAAAATTAAATCAATAATGTTTTTCCTTCTTTTTATTTTATTTTTTTAGAAGTTATTTGTACTCGTTATAGGAAGTAAGTAAAAATTCTCTGTGGGAAGGATCTTTTATCTGTGAATACGTTATGGTAATAAATTCATGTCTTTTGCTAAGTCTTGACCACTACTATGGTGTCTTCGTATGTCTTTGGACGATGTAAAAGGCAGTTAATATTTCAAACAGTCCTGGTATATGGCCGATGCTCATGTGCAGTAAAATAGATATGGATGCTATTTATAAAACGGACATTGGACACAATGGGAACAAAAGCTGATGAACCGCATAGATATGCCACACAAAATACTCGACTTCTACTTATAATAAAGAACTTCGAAAGGATAAAAAGTTGGTTAACAACTAATCAATATTCGATGTGAATTATGAAAAGAAAGTATTAAATAACAATAATTGAATGAAAAATGAAACAACTTTTAATTTTCTAAACATTTCCAATAATAATATTTAGTTTCCTGACAGAAAAACAATTGCATTTCTTCTATTATTTAATAATTTGTTTTCCAATGCAAAGAATAACTTAAAACTCCTCTAATGTCATTAGAGAATGTCTTGTGAAAAAAAACTCTTATTTATATGCTTTTTTAGATGTCTTCCAAGCCTTCAACAAGGCCTCATAAAAGGAAAAAGTAACGTATCATATTCATCTTTGAAGAAGTAAAGTTAATATTGTGCTGACAGTGAATAAAGAGAATATAAGCAATGGTATGTGTATATTGATTCAACATTTATAAATATTATTACTAGAACCGATTACTAATACTATAATTGTAAAAAATGTTATAATTTTCCATTAAATGTCTTTTGAACAATGCCAAATACTGCTAATTAATGCCTATGCAAATCTAAACCGTAACACTTACTATTCCATAATATGTTCAGTCAAACTCTGATCTACACACATTTTTCGTCAGTTTACAGTTGGTTTTACGTAGTGCGTGTTGTATAAAATATATTGTTAAAATATGATCTGATGAAAGCCTAATCCTATTTCCTACTGTAATAGAAACGTGTCTAAAAAAAAGGACGAATATTTTGAATATACGAAATTGTAAAAAATATAAATATTGAAGGAGATTATATTAAATTACATAGAATATTTTTTCTTGTTTTAATAATCACAAAGGGTTGTATGTTGCGTTACTATTTCAACTCATTTTTATTTTCAAGAAAAAAGGATTTGTGACAAATTCAATATGATTAGCGATTATTCATGAGCTTTCTGCCTCTTCCTGAAGAAACTCAAATTGAGCGAACCAGTAGCTCCTGTATTAGGAAAATTTTCGAATTAAAATCGGATATTAAACAGATATGGGTTTGAAAGTATCTACCTACTGTATACTAAAAGTTTTTGTTATATTTTTTATAGAATCCCGCCTTAAAAACCTTTAATATGTATTTTTTTGAACCCTTGATTGATTGCTTGATTTTATAATTTAGCTGTATGTATATAAGTAATTCTGATAATTTAAAACAATTGCCGCTTTCTATATTGTAATCGCTAATTTTGCATTTATATCTGCTATGTTCGTTCCTGTTAATTCCCTTCTAGAAGCAAATTCCAAGATATTAAATTCTAGGATAATATATTAGGGATTAAAATAATGGAATTGGGTGGTATTTTAACTCTAAAGATAAGAGACCAGACGTGGTTGTTAATATAATTAATGGTGCGTCCAACATTCACATATTTTAGTTTGGTCGAAGTAAAATGTACGTATAGCAGCACACCTAAAAATTCAATGATAAAAATGTATTTAAGTAAGTAACAAAGTAACTATTTTATTAGATATTATTGACTGAGAGCACTATTAAATACCAAGTATTAAATAATAATCGGTATTAAATAATACTACGTATTGAATAAAATAATATTAGATATTAAAAAATACTAAGCATTAAAACACTAAGTTTCATATAAGACTAAGTATTAATTTCTCCGTATTAAATACTAAGTTTTAAATACTAATTATTTACTACTAAGTATTAAATACTAAGTTTAAATACGGTCCGAAATGTAGGTCACTAAATCGTGTGACTCATTCACTATCTGTCTGCAAAATATATTCAAAATATTATCAGTATAATTTAATTTAGGATAATTCCAATTTAGAATTATCACAAGTTTGTTATGGCTATGGATTTAATATTTAAATTTGCCAAATAATACCCAAATAGTAAATACTAATTGTTCATATTGAAATAATTCTCCAATAATATCTAACTATTATTTAAATACTAAGTAATATATCCAGATATTACCTTAACATCCATATATACTAATTGACTTTTGGTTGGAGTTGTTCATTAACGCATTACATTCCAGTTATAGATAGCTCTATCAATTTCAAAAATCTCGATTAAGTCCTCTCCGAAATTGATTGAAATCACTTTTTTAGAAGTACTGTATTGGTAGAAGATATGTGGAAACTATTTCATACGAAGATATCTGAAATTGTGAGGGCTAACACAATAAAAAAATGTCCTCAGAACAAATTAAAACCCTGGATCAATGGACAACTTTCAACTTTAATTAAACCTAATATTTGGTAAAAGTTTAAAACAACCAAAAGACATGATGATTTTGGTAACCATCGACGTTTCGCAAATGATTTATTCAATGGTATTGATAACGCAAGAAGAGAATACGAAGAATATATCGCAAGTAGCGATAACCCTAAGAAGCTATTTAAACACATAAGATGCTCTCTATCTTCCAAAGTATCAGTACCGCTTTGTAAAAAAACGGATGGAAACTTATGTAATAATGATCAAGAAACAGCTGAAGCTCTGGCCAACCATTTTTCACGAGTGTTTTCCTTAGAACCCACAGGCGACATCCCAGTTAGCCACGATGCCCAAACAGCAACCGCTTTATGTAATGTTGAGTTCTCATCTGCAATTGTTAATGAAAATGTCATAAAAATTCAATCAAGTTCCTCACCTTGAATTAACAATTTATCCGCAATGCTTTTAAAAGAATGCGCATCTTATTTGGCTTTACCTCTATCCATTATTATGACATCTTCCTTTACATCTCACACACTTCCTTCAATGTGGAAAATTGCTTCGGTGACACCTATTTTCAAAAAGGGTGATAAACTCAGTCCATCAAATTATCGTCCAATAAACCACGTCCCAATTGCCTGTAAATAATTATATGTCTGATTTTCTCAAGAGCCAAAAGAACAACACGGTTTTATTAAAGGCCGATTAACATTAACAAACCTAATATCCTGTTTAACCGATTGGAGTACGTCTGTGGATAATAAAGAGCCTGTCGATGTCGTATATCTTGATTTCGCTAAAGCCTTTGATCGTGTTCCCAAAAAGAGATTGCTTTATAAGTTGGAAAAAGCCGGCATTCGCGGCTCTTTACTTCTCCGAATAAGTGATTTTTTGTTAAATCGCATCTTCAAGGTAAAAGTTGGACATGTTCTCGTCAGAGTATCCAGTTCTAAGTGGTGTCCCTCAAGGACCACTAGTATTCTTGGTATACGCTGCAGGTCTAGGCAAAGACTTACATTCTAATATTTTGTGTTACGCTGATAACACTAAGCTATAGTCTAATCCTGTGACAGATTCTACCTAGCTAGAATAATACCTTGACACTATTTCAAACTGGTGAACTATTATCTAAACGGTAGTGCATTAGCAACTGTGAACTCCTATAACGACCTGGGACTCATTGTAAACTCTTCATTAACGTGGTGAGAGCACATAGCGGTATGTAAACGCTCGAACTCAATGATCTACCTATTAAACAAATCCTTCACGCACTTTTAAACATTTTCTAAACTTTATACAACTTACGTTAGATCGTTGATGGAATATGTCGGACCTGCGTGATGTCCTGATTTGGTTTATGTTAAAAAAAAATATTGGAAAATGTTCGACGCTACGCTACTCGAATACCTTTCGGCAGAATCAGACCATCGTATGAAGGACGGCTTAATATGGCGAGTTTGTGTTCATTTGCCCACAGAAGATTAAGAGGTGGTTTAATTGTGACTTACAGAATTCTTCATGGTACTTTTTCATCCAACCTCTATAGTATACTCCCACGGAATACAGATGAGCGTCTACGTGGACATGAGTATAAGCAAAGAAAATTTTATAACACGTACCCGACAAAACTTTTTTTGTAACAGATTTTTTTATACTTGGAATAATTTACCCTCGAGTGTTGTTCGCGCATAGTCAGTAAATGTTTTCAAAAACCGACTGGATGACTTTTTTAACAAAAACTAAAAGCTTGTTTTTAGTGCTTTGTTTGCATTATGTTATTTGCTAATTACTTATTTATTAGTTGTCTTTGTTATTAAACTTTTAATTTTGGGCTTAATAGAATTCATTCCTCAGCCCTAATTTGTTTTTAATAATAATTCGAGAAACGCTAAAATGATGGTGCCCAGCTTATCGAGACTGAGGCCCAGAAGAGTAAACTCGTAGCGTAACAAAAACGAGAAATGATTTAAGTTGGAACGAAAGACCAAAAGCTGATAGTAGTATTGGGACGTTGAATTTTTTATTCTGTGAAGCATTTGCAATATTTAAGTTCAACCATGTGATGATTTTCACAAGCCCTGATTTTTAAAACCGTTCTATATCACCTTTTGATTAGGGTTTAAAAACTTGTCCGAGCAATTTATTCAATAATAATTGGCCCCTTTACCTCTTAAGCCTGCTCATGTAAAATATTTGGGCTCCTCATTTCGCCTATTTATGTTCTATTAATAAAGAACAGAAGGATGAGTATTGCAACAATGTTAAAAGAAATAAACTGCCAAAATTCCACACATGTTATGTAAATAGTACACTTGGGTTTTTTAAACCCCTGAAACATTTTTGGAAGAAGCAATTAAGTTTAAAACTGAGAATAACAGCAAATTTTGTCCCAGAATAAGAACAGGCTTTAAAGAATATGTCAAAATTAGAACGCATATTCCAAAACTTTTAGGATCTTGTGGTCTTTTTCCCTTTGAACCTTTAAATGTTGGCTACAATAAACTGATTTTGACTAATGAGAGTGAAGGAGAAAAGGCGGTAACACAAACATAAAATTTACAGTTTATAAAACACTTGAGGTTCTTGGAGACACATTAGTGAACCGAATCTGCTTTCATAGTTTTTAAATCGACAAGGAGATCTGTGTAATCGCAGCGACGAAAATGCGTGTTTTTATAAATCTTGGCTCAAAATTATTGGAAATTCTAAATTATGCTTTAAGGAAAAAGAAAACGCTTCTATGATAATCGAAATAGAAGACGGATCTATTCAAGAAAACGGTTGGGAAAGTACAATACATGCTGAGAACTTCGTGAATGAAGATAGCATTATCATGAGTGACACGATAAATAACCTTATAAATTTAACGAAAAACAAACTCAACCTGTAGAGAAGTTACTTGAAAAATTTAATGAAGGGACAAAGGAGTTCTGAAGAATTTACCAAAAATTTCGAAAATAATAAAATATCAAAGATCATCATGAACTAACAAGCTTATCAAGCAATGAAGAATGTAAAGAAGACAATGATACGACAAACTTAAATACCAATGTAGATACAGAAAAAGAAGTGCAAAGGCTTGTAGAAACTAAAGACAAAGTTTTCAAACTAAACAATAGCACCGACATTTTAATAGAAAGAACTCAGAATTAGATTAATTTAAAGGAAAGATATGCTACAGTTACTGCTGAATATAACGTATTTCACGTGCAGCCAAAAAAGATTGCCAAACATCTACCAGAAAATAGAAAGACATCTTAAACCAAACTCATAAAAAACAATTCACCAGAAACTACTGAGGAGAAAATAAAGAGACACCTGAAAACAAACGCAAAGACATTATTTTACCAATAACTATTAAGAGTATTGATAAGAATAAATATGGGAACCTTTTACTCGGTACTATAGTTCCATCTCCATTTAAGGCTTCACTTTTTTGGCCTGGGTCGTCAAACGACAAGATAAAATTTCTTTTGTTGGGACATCAGACGAATGGAGGCAATATTATTTAAAAAAGAAATTATAAAAAAAGGAAGTTGAAGAGATCAAGAAAGAAAGGAAGGAAAAGCTAGAACAAATAGAAAGGCCGAATGAAAGAACTAAAATAGAATCAAAAACGAATAAAAACAAAGCAATGTACCTGTAACCAAACAAAACTTACCAAATAAAAAGAATCTAACGAATACGATTGCGTTACATTAAATAATATAAAAAAAAAATGTTGAAATTAGAAATGATAAATATTTGATGAGCACCATGACAAGAAGTAGCTTAAAAAAGTGGAAATGGCCTATCATAAAGGATGAAATATTTTACGACTTCAAAAAAATCATACAAAAAAATAGAAGCTACATTAGAAATAAACCAAAGAGTTTTTATTTTGAAATTACAGAGTTTGACCAATCCGGTTTAATTTTCAATCCAGCTGGATCCGACCGGATTCCACCAATCGGGCCGGGTCCGGACGGATTTTTATGCGGGTTGCCATAATTATACGTAAAAGATATTTAAATATAATTGTCTATTTAAACAATTGAAACATTTACTTTTAACTTTTATTGACATTATCTCTTTTTTAGCTTGTATAATTTTTTGTCCATAGCTTATATTGTCTGATTTTGGGACAATTTAGGTACAGTTATAAAATTCAGATAATTAAAATATATATTTGTTTTTATTTTAACCAATTAACCAATAATTGCTTTTATTTACGTTTTGCATTTGAATCGGGTTTTTTTATAAAGGTAGGTGGATAATTTAACTAAATCTGATTATAGATCGGATTTGTAATCTGGTTTTACTAATCGATTTGATATTTGATCTTCACAATCCACAGTGTTGGATTGATTTGAGTTTTTATCCGATTAGGTATAAAGAGATAGGTGTATTTGCATTAAAATACTTTGAAATAATTAATTAACATGATCTAGTTTAAACTACTTACGTAAACTTAGCTTGTGCACTCCAACAGAAAACCTTACCTAAAACAAACAAAAAATATATAAATATCAATATTATTTAAGTTTTAAGAAATTATATGATTATATTTATGTAAATATGATCCAAGTAATTTTTCTTAATAGAGTATAGAATTTTATAAAACAGTTTTCTAGTAAATTTTTTCACATTTTGAAACATTAGAGAGAAATAACAGTTTATTAATTTTTCTCAGTAGAATATTGAATTTTATAAAACAGATAGATTTTTCAAGTAATTTTTTTATATTCTCAAAAGTTAGAGAGATATAACGTTTTAAAATTTAGAGTATGGATTGTTTCTTTACAAATTACACATTCTGAGAAAGAAGGCAGTTGGCAAACGGTGGTCGACAGTGTTAAGTTTTAGTTGCAATGGAGCAACATACAGGGCTGCAGCGTGCTTTTTTCATTCGTGTATTTTATAAAAATAATGATTCTTGTACACTGGCCCAAATGAATCGAATTGCTGGTCCATTGCTAAATCAGGTCAAATGATTTGTATATTCAGCCAATTTATTTCGATGTTATACTGAATATTGCTCAGAAACTTTTTTGGGCCCATATCTCGAAAATAGCGTGAGCCTAAACGAAACGAATTGCTGGCCCGTTGAACTCTTCTTACTGAATCAGGCCTATTGGTTTGTTTGACCAATTCATTTATTTTGATGCTACTGTCAAGATGGCATCGCTTATTGTTGGAGGCCATATCTCAAAATAGGTTTGAGCCCAAACGAAACATATTGCTAGCCCATTGAGCCCATATGACTTTCCCGTCTAGGTATTACAGGTTTTTTCTGGTTATTTTGTACAGCCTATTGTAACAGCCCTGTTAATGTTTAGAGGATGAACTAAATACATTAAGTTTCCTAGAAACATTTTTTTGTAATATATGAAAAATTCAAATTTTCCTTCAATTTTTCGAATACTGTCCATTTTAGAGAAATCACGTATAAAACAAATATTACGGAAAATGATAATGCAAACAACTTTTGTTTAAAGAATTTTCTTCTCCAATCGTAAATAACAGATATTTCTTAAAGTAAATTTAAGACACTTTTTAATCTATTTCTTTTTCTGACTCGTAGATTTGTCTAAGGCTTACGTTGTAGTTACCTCCTGATAATTGACGGTACATACCAAATCGGAACTCGAGATTGTCAGTTTAAAATTTACCAGGAAGCACATATTTACATGTAGTCTCAGTAAGACAAAATTTTATTAAAGATAAAATAACATAAGTTAAATGATATAATGCATTATATGTGTCATTTGATAAACAACAACTGTTATTCAATGCTTTCCAACTATTAGGCCATTTTCAAACAATTTCTAAAAAACTAATCTTTTATTATTTAAAGCATAAAATGGTTTTAAAAATGTATCTCTTTTGATCTTGTATAATATGCTATTTTTTACATTAACAATTTTATAATTATATTTAAAAATTCTGCAGTCCTTCATTAAATGATTGCATTGCTTGCATTGCTGCATGAGTCGTCTCGTGAAACACATTACAGACCAATGAAACTTTTTGTCTTTCTATACTTTCTATACATGCTCTTATAATTTTTACTAATAAATATAATTGTATTTTATATAAATCTCTCAAATCACAAAAACTTGTCTCAAAAGTTTTAGAATGGTCATCAAAATTTGTAAAAATAAAAGTTTTTCAGGGGTTTTTTAAATTTATCCAATTATTTCTTATGTTTTTTAAAATATGTACAGTTTCAAACATAACATATGTTAGAAAGTCAAAACTTGTTTTAAAATAATATTTTTCTGGAAAATTATTTGTTAAACGTAATAACATATTTTGATTTGTCTTTGCATTATCAGTCACAATTGTTATTACTTTAAAATTATATTTTAACAATAAATTAAAATACATATTACCATATCACACAAATAATTTCCATCAATATTCTTAACAGGCTGTAGGGAAACAACCTCTTCCGTTTTTCCAAACACAGAAGCTATTAAAAACTAACAACCGTTTTTGCTTCTGAAGAAATATTATTTTCAGCATATCCAATTAAATTACCGTTTTTATAATCTATTGTTGGTTTTATATAAATTTCATCAACCTGCAAAACTACATATTTTTCCAGTGGGGTTAAAGAATCTGCATTTTTTTTTTATAAAATGTTCATTTTCTGACTGACTGCCTGGTGATATTTTTAAAGCACTTGATAGTTTTTCCAAAGTTTTACAATGCGGTAATGTTAATAATGTATTTGCTCTAATTACGTTATAAGCTTTAGTGGATTGCAGGTAAATTAGAAATGATTTTAAAATTAAATTACTTTAAATGTTCACAGAAAAAATCAACTTGTTCAATTTTATTACTTTTATCGTCCTCTAAAAGTCTCGTTTTTAATTGGCTACAAGCTGAAAATAAATTCTCTAATAGCAACTCAACTGTATGATTAAAAATCTGTGATTCAGAGTACCGCACTAAAATATTTTCTATTTGTGACCATAATGTTAAAAAAATTGTAGGTAAGATCCACTTCAAACTATCTTTTGCAATTAAAAAATGATTTGTACGTGGTTTGTACACACAAAGTTTGCACTACAATGCCACTTCCACTTAACCAAAACATAATCCAGTTTGCAAGAAAAATGTTCTGAAAAATTTTTGCTCTTGTTGCTGGTCTTTTAACACTTGTTCTTTCCGATCACTTGGGTCTTTTCTACTCTTATTTTCCTCCTTATTAAGATATTTCGGAAGTCCTGGAAATATTCTAGAAACTGCATCACTTGTTAAAATAAATCTTTTAAGAGGAAATGTTTTAAGATCACCATTATTATCCTTATATGTGTCATGAGTTACGACATCTTTTTTCTGAAAATGTTTATTGCACACTACAGAACTTTTTGTTGGTTCCCAGTTACTTCTGGGTATACTGCTTATCCACAGATTCTTGAGTTCTTCCTTAATGGGAAATTTAAATCTTGTTACATAACCCTCTTCCTTATTTACCTCATAATTGCTGTTACAGCCAGGTACACAACATTTAGCAGGCATCTAAAAAATATTAACGATATTAGGAAAACAAATAATTCTAGGTTATAAATAATACTTGCGTTTAATTGGAATATATCGCATAAAAATATGGTTGGGTTGGATTCTAAATTTTTCAGATTAAAAAAATGATATAATAAATAACAGATCGACTTCAAAAATAGAATCTAATAATAATAATAATAATAATAATATAAAAAAACATCGACAAAAACAAAATATTAATTCACGCATGCACCTTCAAACAAGAAACAACCACGGCCCGCTTATCAGTGTTGCCAGATTTCAACGCTCCGGCCTATAGATAAAGATGGCCATGGACCAGCCCGTTCAATGCGATGTTACCGTCAAATTGGCATCGCATATTTTCGAAGGCATATCTCGAAAACGTTATGAGCTGAAACGCTCAATACTATGGGCCCAATGAGCATAAACGAGAGGCATTCTGGCCCATTTATCTATTTCCATTTTCGGAAACATTGCAATGCCAACTTGTGTAAATTGCTGCATTGCAACTAAAACTTAACACTGTCGACCATCGTTTGCCAACTGCCTTCTTTCTTGGGAATGTGCCTATTGTGCCAGCAAATTAATTAATAAACGAAAATATTACTTTTGTGATTCTTGGATAGCCGTGATTTTTTGTGTCTAGTACTTTATTTATTATTCAACATAATTTTTTTCTATTAAAAAACTATAAATATAATAAATTTAATAGTATTTTACCTTCGACATTGTATATTAAAGCACAAGTATTCATGGATTATGAATAACTTACAAAAATATGTCTAAAATGTCAGTACCGTGGCATGTCTGATTTTTGTTTTTCAAACTAAATGTATAAATTTCTATAAAGACTGATCTTATAATCTAAAGTTGAGATTTTATAACTAAAATCTATTGTATATTTCATCAAATTTTGCTGTAATCATACCCCAATATTAATTGGTAGAAAGGAATAATAGTTATTGATTTATGTCCTGGAATTTTATTAAATTTTTAAATTCAAAATATTTGCCGCCTAAGCGCCATGTTTTATTAAGTTTCCTTCGCTCACTCTAGTGGCATTTTAAAGAAGGATTATTTGTGTACTATTCACAGCTGTGAGTTTATTTTTAGTCTTATTTTTAGTTTACAATGTTTAGGTTGATTATGCTGATTATTTATTTAATTTTACGTGTAAAATCGAAATTATTTGGAAAATTATTTTAATTATTTGCAAAAACATTAGGTTAGGTTAATTATACATTCAAATGTCAGTACCGTGGATGTCAGTACCATGGTAAAAATAATTAATAATATTTGAATTCATATTTCTTTAATGTTTTAATTTATTATAATTTTCAATTGTTTTGTATTATGAAAAATGGCTCCAATACTTCGGACAAGATTGAAAAACATACCTGGGCTCCAAAATTTGTATCAAAATAAGCTGACTATAAATAAGAAAGGTGTATTAAAACAGAATAAAAAAAATAATAGAGTTCAGCAGAATGAAAAATTGAAAAAAAAAAGAAAAGCAGAGAGGCTACGTCGACAAAAGATAAGAAAAAACCCAAAGGCTCATGAAGAGTATTGTAAAAAAGAACGAGAGCGAAATGAGCAGCGTAAACGTGATAATAAACTAAAATCTATTGATCAGTTAACTGAAAGAGAAAAACAATCTCGACAAAAATTACAAAATTTGTGGCAAAAATCATCATGAGCCAAAAAAAACTCCAAAACAATGCTGTAACAACCGGCATGCCTAAAGGACCAATGCTCGTCACAAAAGGTAATAACCGGCATGCCTAAAGACCATTTGCAACTACTGATAGGTCTGTAGCTACTGTTGTCATTATACTATTAAGGGATTAGGGCAGCGTTGTCACCAGCCAAAGGGTCCTGGAGTCCTGAAGGAACATCCATTCGCCAGTGGCAAAATAAAATAATAAAAAAAATAATAAAAATACAAAAAAACATCCCTTAAGCATATGTCGAGCGGTTTTGGCAACTGACTCAAGTCCTTAAGGGTAGGAACGCCGAGGCTTAACATGCTCGGACTATTTCTTACTGGTTTTTGGAAAGAGGTGAGAATAAAATAGGTTAATAAACAATAACATGTATATTTAAATATAAGTAAAAAATGATTAACAATTTCAATAAATCAAAACAATCTTTATTTTTGAAATAAGACAAGCAAAAATTACTATCCACAATTGTAAATCTTTATTATGATAAACCATGTTAATGGAATATATAATCTATGATAAAACTTTAATATAATGAAACCTTTTACATCACAAAAACTTTTTAATATAATAAAAAACTCTATATGATAAAACCCTTAAAACTGATAAACATTTAATAAGTAAACTTGGGACGAAAATGAAAGAATTGGCATTTGAAGAAAGACTAATGAACTGTTTTAAAATACATAACCCAAACAAGAGATTTAAACATGTTAAAATAAAATAGATATTACCTTTGAAACTAAAACACTACACACACACTTTACTATATATAATAAATACTAATAATTACTAAGTTAAATTTTTGGGCATAGGTTTGGCCCAACGGCCGCCCCTTGAGTCTTTTGTGTCAACGATTGACTCTCTATTTATATCAACCTTAACGTGATTATTTTAAAAGAAACTCGACTTATTTATTTTTAATGATTATTCGCACGATTTGTCCTTTAATTTACTAGTACAATGAACTATTTCTAAATGTTTGGTTTTAATAAGTATGTTGTGTTAATTTAAAAGTAATTAAAAATATTAGATATTTTTGGGATTTTTGTTAAATTATTTATATTTTAAAAATAATAATGCCAATTATTACAATGCCCCGGTCGAAAACAATGAGATAAATAACAATAACAATAACATTAATAATGAAAATATCTCTAAGCAAGCTTTGGTGGGTAGAAAAAAAAATTTAAAACAAAATTAAGAAAATGTTATCGAGATAATGACAAGTTAAAAAAACAAACGAGCACTTAAAGAAAAAAGTTGGTAGTCTTCAAAAGAAAATGCAAAGATTATCAGTGAAAAATTTATCTTCTACTTCTCCAAAATCTACTGTTGATAGATTTTTAAAAGGAAAACGTGTTCATGATGATGTTAAAAAAAAATTAATATTTAATGAAGTTGTTGTTCAGCAAATAAGAGATGTGTATAGAAACAGTAAGAGCAATAAGTTAAAACAGACTTTAAGTCGCGTTATGACTAATAAGATCGTTAAAAAATATAGACAGTTGTCACGAATAAGGAAAGATATTATTCCATTTATTGCTTCAAGAGTTCCCAAAAGTCAAGACCCTTTAAAGTACATAAAGAAGCCGAAAGTTGGTCAAATATTCATTTAGTCACAAATTAAAACTTTTTTTGAAGAGAATAGTCAAATTGATCCTGGGAAAAAAGGTTTTGTGAAGTTGAATGGTGAAAAAATTGCTAAACTATACATGAATTGCAATGTTATTGATATGCACGCTAAGTTTTGTGCTCAAAGTACGTATAAAGTGTCATATTCTACGTTCGCAAAATACCGTCCTCGTTATTGTGTGGTACCACAAATAACACAACGTAATACATGTGCCTGTATTACGCATGAAAATTTTTCTCTTTTAGTCAGTGCTCTTCATCGAATGAAAATAATTACAGAAAATACATCAGAAAAAATTATAAAAAGCCTAGTCTGTGATAATCGAACAGAAAAATGTCTTTCTCGAAGCTGTGATTTTTGTAAGCATAAGGAAATCGAAATTAATTTTAGTCACGTTGATGTGAGAAGTCAAATGTATTTTATGAAGTGGGTATTATCGTTGGAAGAAAAGATTAGTGAAACAACTAAGAAACCAATTAATGTAAAAATAACATCAAAAAATAAAATAACATGTGCCATAGAAGAGGCTATAAAATTACTTGAACAACAAATAATTCCATTTAGGGCTCATGAATTTAAAATTTTCCATCAAAAACAATTTACTAAAACGTTATTGAATAATTTAAATGCAGATGAATTAGTTGTTCTCATCGACTTCAGTGAAAACTATTCATGCAAATACGGAACTGAGGTCCAGTCTGTCTATTTTGGAGCTAGCAGGACACAATGTACGTTGCATACTGGAATGCTTTATGGTCAAAATTTTTCTCAGGGATTTGCTACCATATCTCAATCGTTACGATATGACCCTGCTGCTATTACTGCCTATTTAAAGTAAATTCTTAACTACTATCTCTCACAGTATCCGAGTACAAAAAAAAATACATTTTATGAGCGATGGGCACACAACTCAATATCGGAACCGTAAAATATTTTACATTATTACTCAATATATTCCACTTTGCTATCCTCAAATTCGATTTATATCTTATAACTTTAGTGAAGCTGGACACGGACAAAGTGCAGCTGATGGCATTGGAGGCGCTTTGAAACGTTTAGCTGATGATCAAGTAAAATTTGGCAAAGATATATGTAATTTTGACGAGTTCGTAACAGCTTTGCGTGGCTCCACTAAAAAAATACGTATTGACGTCGTAACTACCCAACAAATTGAAACTATTGATACTTTATTGCCAGAAAAATTTCGTCCATTTACTGGTACAATGAAAATGCACTAATACACTTGAAGTAGAGAAAACTCTGGCCTTATACTATTCAACTCGTTAAGTTGTCTCGACTGTCAACCTGGCATAATATGTAAAAATTTCTCGATGGGACAAATAAGCTACAGTAATAATCAATTTCAATTAGCTTCTCCGAAAGCACAGAAAGCACAGATCGCAGAAAGTCCCTCTAGTCACTGGTGAAATTAAAAAATCCAAAGTTATTCCAAATGTACCTCTTCGACGAAGTTTAAGAAATAAGAAATGATTTACTAAGTGTTCGGTTAAAATATCTGTTATAGATTAATATTCAATTAAATAAAAATTGTATTATTGTTTTTTAAATTTAAAATTATTAAAAATTGTAATTAATTTTATTAATTAACTTATGTTAAATTTGTTTCTATTTTAAGACTACTATAAAAATTGTGTTTCTAATTCTAATACCTATTAATAAATTCCAAAGATTGTTAAAATTAAGAAAATAAAATACCAAAAATATCTCTGTATAATCATTAAAATTTTATAATTTATCATTTGTTTTATTATTTTAGGATTTTTAAAAGGTTTAGGCAAATATTTTGAATATTTCATTTAGATGTCAGTACCGTGGCGTTAAAATTTTCAATGTTTGTTCTAGTTTCTTGTCTGTTTAAGTTGTAGTAGAACTACGTTACAGGCTTCATTCTGAGCATAATAAAAAACCAATAGTACTCAGAACACAAGTTTTGGAGCATTTTTAATTTTATAAAATTTTGAGTTGTAAAAATCACAGTTATGTGAGAATCACCCACTTACTTACTTTTCGTCATTTCAAAAACCGCATAGGATTATCTAATAAAATGTAATTGCCCGTTTTAACTAGATAAATCACCGACAAATAAATTTTATATTTTTAGTTTAGTGTTTAGAGTTTTAGAATAATTTAAGGATGTATTTGTTTTTTCCGTCCTTAAAAAAAATTAGTTGTGAACATGGTCCACTGCTTATTAAATGAAAATAGTAATTACGTCAGTTTGCTTTTACCCTCAAATGAAAAACAAACAGTGCTTCTTTTTTAATAAATGAAAAAAAATTGACCATTGCTTAATATTCTGGAAAACAAGAAATATTTGCCATCAATTTTCAAGAAAAATTTGTAACAAAAATTAATCGCTAAATTTTTGTTACATTTACCGATAACGAATAAGTTAATAATGATATTAATAATGGATATGGAGTATCGTAGAAATGCAGCTACTTCATCTTGGAAGAGGCGCGTATTTCGAATTTTCTAAGACATAAAGGTAAATAATTTAGTTCATTTATTTCTAACCAATTAAAAATAAAAGCCCAACTTCTGAAATACCCTACATAGGTAAATAAATCTTGGTCTGTCCAAATAATATTTATCAATAAGCACTTAACTTCACAAAATAATATACTTTTGAAACAAACTAAAGATGCTGCTTGCAATAATTTTAAATACGCGTGAAGTGCAATGCATTGATCTTTATCAGAAAAACTGACACTAGCCGACCAATAAAAATATCTGAATCCAATATCGCTAAAATTATGTAACTCGCTTCTCTAAGTATTACATAAAAGTTAAGTAAAGCCATCAGCAAAATTCAGTGAATAAAACATTTTTTTATCAGAACTTGCGTGGTTCAAAGTCTAAATTGTCAACTATCTACAAGAATTCTTTAACACGTGATCACAAAATAATATGTTTACCTATAAGAACATTTTTAACCATGAAATCTTATGTAGCTCTTTAATGTATTTTGAAAAAGTCGTCAGTCAGCTGCATCACATAAAAAAAGAAGTATATGGAGTTTCAATTACCGCCAATAAAAATCTGATGTGTCCAACACATGACTTTCCTATCTAGTTTTTATAGGCTTTTTCCGGTTATTTTGTACAACCTATTGCAGCATCTCTATAAATGTTTAGAGAATAAACTAAATATATACATTGTCCACATACATCTACCTCCAAACATTTTTCTATAGATGTTCATTGAAAACGAAAATACTGAAAAATTTAAATTTAGCACTTTTCCATTACGGTCCATTTTAGAAAAATCATGTATAAACAAAAATTATAGAGATCGATATCGCAAACAACTTTTAGTTTAACAATTTTCATAAAAATCAGAATTTTGCACATTTTGTCAAATTTCTCGGATACGGACCATTTCAGGAAATTTTAACATACATTATAGATATTAATATTATAAGTAACTTTTATTTGAACAATTTTCTTCTCCAAACATAAATAACAGATATATTCCATAAAATATAAAAACGGCCTCCCATAAAGTACCCCCCTAGATGTTCCGACTTTGTCCAAAATCTAATCATTTCACGTCAGGCCGAAATAAACCTTAAGTTTAAAATTTAATGTTATTTTCTTTATCCGTTTTTGAGTTTTCTTCAAAATTCGAAATTTACACATTTTCTCAAATATCTCGAATACGGTCCATTTTAGAGAAATTATGTATAGAATAAAAATTATAGAGAATTATATTACAAACAACTTTTATTTGCACAATTTTTATAAAAAAATATTTTTTTTACATTTTGTCAAATTTCTCGAATACGGACCATTTTAAGAAAATTTTGTATAAAACAAAAATTATAGATAATTATGTTAGAAGTAACTTTTATTTTAAGAATTTTCTTCTCCAAACGTAAATAACAGATATATTTCATAAAATATAAAAATGACCACTCATAAAGTACCCCCCCAGATGTTCCGACTCTGTCTAAAATCTAATCAGTTCATTAGACGCTGGAATAAAGCTTAAGTTTAAAATTTGTGTATCGGTTCATGAGTTATGCGACCTACAGACACACACACGCACGCACACACACACACACACCGCACGCACGCACGCACGCACGCACCCCCCACACACACACACACACATACACACACACGCACGCACCCCCCCCCCCCCACACACACACACACACACACGTACGCACGCACGCACGCACGCACCCACACACACACACACACACACACACACACACACACACTCACACACACACACACACACACACGCACACGCACGCACCCACACACACACACACACACACACACACACACACACACACACACACACACACACACACACACACACACACACACACACACACACACACACACACACACACACACACACACACACACACACACACACACACACACACACACACACACACACACACACACACACACACACACACACACACACACACACACACACACACACACACACACACACACACACACACACACACACACACACACACACACACACACACACACACACACACACACACACACACACACACACACACACACACACACACACACACACACACACACACACACACACACACACACACACACACACACACACACACACACACACACACACACATACAGGTCTCGGTAGTTTTGTGACATCCGGACCTGCAGACGAAATTGTGGCACATTTGATGCCGGCCTGTGTATGCATTGTACCTAAATTTAGGAATGTAATGCACTAGGTTGCGCTCTTATACACACCGTAGTTTCGGAAATAAAATTGCAAACCTTAGGCAAACATGTGGCATCCGTTGCCACATTAATTACATTTATCCAAAATTGTGTTTAGGGTGCCACAATATATTTACTGTGTACTGTGTGTTATGGATGCCACATCAAATGCATTTACCCAAAGATGTGTAGGGTGCCACATCAAATGCATTTATCCAAAATTGTGTTTAGAGTGCCACAATATAGTTACTGTGTGTGTATTTACTCAAAGATGTGTAGGGTGCCACGAGAAATGTATTTGCTTTGTACCGTGTTAAGGTTGCCACATGTTCAGGGTGTGTGTCGAAAAT
The DNA here is from genome assembly GCA_927349885.1 of Psylliodes chrysocephalus. Taxonomy (NCBI): domain Eukaryota; kingdom Metazoa; phylum Arthropoda; class Insecta; order Coleoptera; family Chrysomelidae; genus Psylliodes; species Psylliodes chrysocephalus. The sequence continues at coordinate 75,529,472 of OV651813.1, forward strand.
TTCGTAGCACTTAAATGCTTAGTCATGAATCGTGATTTTATAAATTATTAATTTGACAGTTTTTCATTTAAAAAACTAGTGCAATTTATGATTTAGTAAATCAAATATACTTTGATAACTGATCGTAAAATCTATTGGATCATAGATGGCATTTCTAAAATGTGGCAAACTGTCAAGTTAATTAATTAATATTCACAAAATGATCTAATTATTTATGCTACGTCTTAATTAGTAGAGTTTGTAAAATAAATCTATAAAATATGGGTTTCAAATGATTTTAACTTATATCCTAAATAGCTATCATTGAAAGCAGTTTCTGTTTTTATTCATGCGATTCATGACTTTATATTTCTTATTAAATTGATACTTCTTGGAGAGTGCAAGGTACGTTAGATAAACAGTATTTTTTCAATTTATTTGTGTATTTTAAAATTTTTAGAGGCTAAAGAGAACGTTGGGCAAGCACACAACAAAAACGATAAGTAGCTAGATGTACGATTGGAAGAATTCAGGGCCCGTTTTCACCTTTGTATACCTTTAACTGTCAGTTAGTTCCTATAGTTTCAATTCTTAAAACCATAGCAATAGGCCGACATTTAAAGTTTCCAGAAGGTAAAAAAATCAGTCCCAACGTGCATGATACGTTTTTATATTAATTTTTGTACTTACTAAACTGTAACAAAAATAAAACCTAAAACTGAATAAACATATTTTTATTTATTTTTAATTCTAGTCGAACATAACATAAAATCATAAAAAAATGTTCATTGTATATTGAAAAAAGGTCGATTTTAACAAAACAAAATTATAACTCTTATAATAGCAAGTATTTATGACAACTGTTCATAATTTGTTGCAGAACTAAATATCAAAATAAATGGTTTAAACATTAAGGGTCTATTTATACTCCCTTATTATTATTATTATTATTATTATTATTATTATTATTTGCATTATGATTAAGGATTAAGTTGAACCTTTACAGTGTAATGAGGACATTTATACTCGAGTTATGATTAGTATTAGCATTAATAGTTATGCTTTATAATTGACAGGTTCAACTTTTATGTTAAAACTTAAATTTCTTCTTTTCTATCCAAAGAATAATTGACGTATTTGGCCTTTGTTTTTAATAGATATCCTTTTTGAATATTTGGTCCAGTTTAATGCTTAATCATAATACTAATATAAATACTAATAATAAGGAAGTATAAATAGACCCCAAGGAATAATAAAACAGTTTAAAAATTTTCATTAAAATTATCATGTCGCCATTAAAAATTGAGAAGGTCCAACAATAGCAATAGTAATAATCTATTTTTTCTTTGTTTTATTTTTACTTATAACATTTTTAACGAAAAATTTGATGTCGGTCCATGATCTGCGGCTAAGTATATCATTATGTTTTTCTTTAATTTTCATACACTTTCATACACATCATTTCCTGGTACTGATTCATTTTTTATGTCTACTTTAAACTTCTTCAGTAATACACCCTTTTCTGATTCATTCCATGGTACTCTAGCTAAAGCTGCTTCTCTCTTCGTCCTTTTAGGTTCATTTGTTTCTAAGAAAGAAAAGAGAATATATAATTACCTAAGCTACTAACTAGCAATTTTATTTTTGACCAAGATATTTGTCAGTTTACAAATTATTATATACCCATTTTTGTAATATATTTTAGTAAACTACTTCGTAAAGACAATTTTTAAATCCAGCGCATAGTTTGGTCATAAATCAGGTTTTGTTGCCCACCCTTGTAAAATTAGAATAATAAATGTACGTACTAGATGTTCGTTTGTTTTTTCCAATGAATGCTTCAGATGTTAATTCCTTCTTTTCGTTCGCAGTACTGCAACCTAAAACCTCAGCACTGTTTCTTGGAAATTCTTCCACTTCTTCATCACTAGCTTCGCCATCATTTTGATCAGGAGCATCCTCTTCTATGGGTGGTAAATCTTGGAAAATATTATATATGGATAGTTTATTAATAAATTTATTGGTTTTTTGTTTTAAATTCCCTGCCCTAATTTGAAAGAACCCTGTACTGTGGGTGTAGAAGTTTTTTTTTTAATTATATACATACACCTTTTCACCCCCCGTTTCCTTCCCTTTAAATGTGAAAATTCAAAAATTCTAAATATGTCAATATTTATTTATGTGGAGTGGCTACAATTCAAATTTGAAACTCCTACACTTGAAAACCGATACAAACTTCTCCCCGTTTCACCTCCTTAAAATATAAAAATTCAAAAACCCTAATTATTTCAACATTTATTTTTGATGAGTAGCTACAATTCCAATTTATAATTTCCTACCTTTAGTAAACCGATGTTCCCATACAAATTTTCACCCCCTATTCCCCTCCCCTTAAATATACTATAATAAATATAATAATATAATAATTATAAAACCCTAAACACGTCAATATATTTGTTATTATAAGTAGCTACAATTCCAATTTTTAATTTCCTACCTTTAATAAACCAAAATTCTCATACACATTTTCACCCCTGTTTCCCTTCCTTAAAATGTGAAAATTCAAAAACCCTAAATAGGCCAATATTTATTCATGAGTAGCTACAATTCCAATTTTATATTTCCTATCCTTAAAAACCTATACAAACTTTCCCCCATTTCACCCCCTTAAAATGTAAAAATTCGGAAACCATAAACATGTCAATATTTATTTATGACGAGTAGCAATAATTCTTATTTTTAAATTCCTGCCTTTAAAAAACCGATATTCCCATACACATTTTCACCCCCTCTTCCCCTATCTTTAAATGTAATTATTCAAAAACACTAAACACGTCAATATTTAATTATGATGAGTAGCCACAATTCCAATATTTAATTTCCTAACTTTATTAAACTAATATTCCCATACAAATTATCACCCCCTATTTCCCTCCCTTTAAATGTGAAAATTCAAAAATTCTAAATACGACAATATTTATTTATGATGAGTAGCTAAAATTCCAATTTTAAATTTCCTACCCTTAAAACCGATACAAATTTCACCCCGTTTCACCCACTTAAAATGTAAAAATTCAAAAACCCTAAACACAGCAGTATTTATTTATGATGAGTAGCTACAATTCCAAGTTTCAATTTCCCACCTTTAAAAAACCGATATTCTCAAACACATTTTCACACCCTGTTTTCCTCCCTTTAAATATGAAAATATAAAAACCCTAAACACATCATAATTTTTTTATTATTTACAATTCCAATTTTTAAAAAACCTATATTCCTATTTAAACTTCCCCGTGTCACCTCCTTAAAATGTAAAAATTCAAAAACCCTAAATACGTCGTTATTTATTTATAATGAGTGGATAGAATTCCAATTTTAAATTTCCTACCATTAAAAACCAATACAAATTTCCCCTCGTTTCACCCCCTTAAAATGCAAAAAATCAAAAAACCCTAAACACAGCAGTATTTATTTATGATGAGTAGCTACAGTTCCAAGTTTTAATTTCCCACCTTAGAAAAACTGATATTCTCAAACACATTTTCACCCCCTGTTTTCCTCCCTTTAAATGAGAAAATCCAAAAACCCTAAACACATCAATATTTTTTTATTGTGAGTAGCTACAATTCCAACTATTAAAAAACCTATATTCCTATTTAAACTTCCCCCGTGTCACCCCCTTAAAATGTAAAAATTTAAAAACCCTAAACACGGCAGTATTTATTTATGATGAGTAGCTACAGTTCCAAGTTTTAATTTCCCACCTTTAAAAAAACGATATTCTCAAACACATTTTCACCTTCTGTTTTCCTCCCTTTAAATGGGAAAATCCAAAAACCCTAAACAAATAAATATTTTTTTATTATGAGTAGCAATAATTTCAATTTTTAAAAAACCTTTATTCCTATTCCAACTTCCCCCGTGTCACCCCCTTAAAATATAAAAATTCAAAAACTCTCAATACGTCGTTATTTACTTATAATAAGTGGCTACAATTCCAATTTTAAATTTCCTACCCTTAAAAACCGATACAAACTTTCCCCGATTTCACCCCCTTAAAATGTAAAAATTAAAAAACCAAAAGATGTCAATATTTATTTATGATGAATAGCAACAATTCCAATTTTTAAATTCCTACCTTTAAAAAAACCGATATTTCCATATACATTTTCACCCCCTGTTTCCCTCCTCTTAAATGTGAAAATCCAAAAGCCCTAAATACGTCAATATTTATTTATGATAAGTAGCTACAATTCCAATTTAAAATTTCCTACCCTTAAAAACTGATAGAAACTTCCCCCCGTATCACCCCCTGAAACTGTAAACATTCAAAAACACTAAACACATCAATAATTATTTGTGATGAGTAGCTACGATTACAATTTCTCATATCCTACCTTCAATAAACCAATATTTCCACACACATTTGCACCCCCTGTTTCTCTCCCTTAAAATGTGTAAATTCAAAAACCCTAAACACGTTAATATTTATTTATGATGAGTGGCTACAATTCCAAATTTTTATTTCATACCTTTTAAAAACCAATATTCCCAAACAAATTTTCACCCCCTGTTTCCCTCCCTTTAAAAGTAAAAATTCAAAAACCCCAAACATGCCAATAGTTATATATGATGAGTAGCTACAATTTCAATTTTTAATTTCCCACTCCTAAAAACTGATGCAGCCTTTCCCCCATTTCACCCTCTTGAAATGTAAAAATTTAAAAACACTAAAATGTCAATATTTATTTATGTTGAGTAGCTACATTTACAATTTTTAATTTTCTACTCTTAAAAAACCGATATTCCCATACACATTTTCACCCCCTGTTTCCCTCCCCTTAAATGTGAAAATCTAAAAACACTAAATACGTCAATATTTATTTATGATGAGTAGATACAATTTCAATTTTTTATTTCCTACCCTTAAAAACTGATACAAACTTCCCCCTGTGTCACCCCCTTAAACTGTAAACATTTAAAAACACTAAACACATCAGTATTTATTAAAGATAAGTAGCTAAAATTCCAAGTTTTAATTTCCTACCTTTAAAAAACCGATATTCCCATACACAATTTTACCCCCTGTTTCCCTGCCTTTAAATGTGAAAATCAAAAACCCTGAACACATCAATAGTTTTTTATGGTAAGTAGCTACATTCCAATTTTTAAAAAACCTATATTCTTATACAAATTTTTACCCCGTTTACCCCCCTATAAATGTGAAAATCCAAAAACTTTAAACACGTCATTATTTAATTATTTATAATTCTAATTTTCAAGTTCCTATCTTTAAAAAAATCGATAATTCAAGAAACTTTCACCCCCTTTTCCCACCCTTAAAATGTGAAAAAGATAGGTAGGTAAAATCAAATGGGTACTTACTTTTAATTGCCAGCTCTTTATTTTCTTTATCCAGAATTTTTGTCGTTTCATAAGCCGGCAAATTTAATAAACGATTGCACATTTCCCTATTTTCCACTTGTAGCATCCTTAATATTTTTTTACCTCTGGTTTCCTTTTCCTAAAATATTCATTAGTTTAGCCATGTAATGAAAACTATAAAAAAATGCGCACTTACGAAATAATTGACAAAACAACCACTTAAAACGTTTAGTAACTGTGCTGTTCGAGACACAACTGATTAAACATCAAAACAATGAAATAGTGTAAAGTGTGTGTGACCAGAGGGCGCCACTCCATTGATTAGCAAAGGGAGTCACAATTTGGTCTAAGGCATGCAAAATAGAGACGCAATTGTAGCGTACTACACACTGATTGAATTACCGCTACGTCTTAAAGAGTAGCGCCTTATTCTAGCAGGCAATCTGCGCACTATCCGCATAGATGAAGTATGTTCAAACCGCCACACACAAAATAGAATTGCAGCCAAGTTATGACTAGTTTTGTTGTGACAACCGAATGTGTGTTGCCACAACAAAAACGTTCGCCGAAATTGAGTTTTATGCACACACAAGCTGCCACAATCAATACCATGCGAACACACACACACACACACACACACACACACACACACACACACACACACACACACACACACACACACACACACACACACACACACACACACACACACACACACACACACAGCGGAAAATCATTGTGCGGCCACATGACACTGACGTGAATTATGGGGACAATGAAATTTCTGCATGTACTTTATGTAGAATCGGAATAGTCAAAACGGATTCAGGGGTCCTCAAAACGTAAAACTCCGTCGAAAACTAGAGGTCGAAAAAAATCATGATTCCTATACTTTCCTTATATCTGTATACAGATAGGAAAGTAAAAAATATTCCTCATTTACACAAGATTCCTGGAAAACTAGCTCTAAAGATATTTGGGTAACAGTGCTACCCAGAAACACTCAAACAACCAAAGTTCATATCGCTTGTGTGTATATTTCTCCCGGTGATCAAACATTTTCAAATATTTTCTCTTTTAAGCCTTATGATAGCATCTCAGTGATCAAACATTTTCAAATATTTTCTCTTTAAAGCCTTATAATATTTTCTCAGATAACCATAATAACTTAATTCTTTTGGGCGGGAATTTTAATTTGCCTAAAATAATTTGTTTAAAACATGTTTTAAATTCCAATTTAAATTCTAGTTTACTTATTGATACAGTTTCTTTTTCTGGTCTATGTCAGTTCAACTAAGTCTGGAAACACATTAGACCAAATTTTCTGTAACCGTTGCTTTGTCGATAGTTTGATTATATGTGAGGATTGCTTCCATAATACATTAACTTTTTTGTATTATTATATCATATAATAAGTGTAAAAACAAAACGTACGTATACAATTAAAATAAAGCTGATTATGATGCATACTGGCGGAAGAAAAGAACCCTCGGCATTACAGCAGGCTACACATGAAATTGATTCACCCTTTTCCCTTAATGTCACTGTAACAACGTCTTTTGCTCCTTTTGCGGCTAAACCATGACCAGGTCGATTGTGTAGTTAAAGACCTGTGTTGTTTACATAAGTTTGATATAATTACCTATGTCTGCAAGGTTCATGCCTTCACCTCGCCCTAGGGACACACCTGAATAGAAAAGTTGGGATGTTTTCCGAAAAAGGACCTGAACCAATCAGAACCAGCAATTCCTTTTTTGTTATTAAATTTGTAGGCTTTCAGCGAAATTATAGGCAACTTTTCGAACATAGAAAACCCTATTTTTGTGCCTTCTTAATGTAACACTAATTTCTTTTTATTGACGTCCCCCATCATGCTGTTGGGTCCCATTTTACTAGTTGTGGACACATTATTTTTTATCTTCATTTCAAGGGCTTTTCTCGGAATGCCATAATTTTTTAAAGCCCCATTTATAGAAGAACCGCTTTTTAACAGCTTTAATAGATTTTCATCCATAAAGTTTCCACGATTTGAGTTTTGTCTATTCTGTCTATACATATGTAATGAAACTGTAACACCCTTTTCTTTACCCCTAAAAATAAAGTAAAGGGGTTGGGGTGGTGCTAGGTTGTTCTTCGAACAAGGGTTGCTCAGGCGCCAGTTTTGGTAACGCAGTCTACTCTGCGGCCCTGGGGTGCACCTAGAGTACACCCTCAGCAGACTCAGTGGAGTCCAGGTACAAAAAAAATAAATAAAACGGCCAGACATTCACTGTTTACTTTACTTGACCTACACTGGGGTAATAAAATAAAAATGAAAATAAAATTTTGCACTGCACTTTTACCTGCTAATAACTAAGCTCTGAAAACGGAAAAAGTAAAGGGGTATTTCAAAATTAAACTCAGGAATTAAAACCAAATATATATTTACAAAATAAAATAAATAAATAATAAATAAAATAAAATAAAACCTTAGATAAAAGAGACCAGAGATATAACATACACCGGTTTTAAACCTGCGCAAATGTTGTCAATTTCTAAAGAAGGGTTAACGGAGTGGGGGAACTGGGCGGCGACACGCGGCGATCCGAACTCTGTGACAGGGACCGGACTTTGTTTATTAGCATCTTAATGAACTATTAGATTTATTTAAAAGGTGTTTAATCGAATTTTGTATTATGAAATCAAATTATCGTGATTTTTTAATATCAAACAGACGCCACGACATTTTATGTAAAGAGAAGACCTTTTATAGAATATTTCGTTAGCGTTTATTTACTACGGACTTTTCTGCAAGAGATTACAGTAAAATGTTGAAATAGAATATATTGTTAATAGAGCAAAAAATGATACTCATTGTCTACGAGTATTATAAAAATAGCATGTGCGCAGGCTAATACTGCAAATCTACCCTTATGAGTTGAACATTATATTTTTTCTACGGCTATTACATATTATTAAAAATTAGTCAAAATGAGAAAATGCTGTTTTGTATTGTAACCTCAGAAAAGGTATATTAAGGCTTCTTTCTTTAAGAATATTAATTATTATAAAGGATGAGTCACATAAAACTCTAGAAATGCATATGTCTGAAACCAGATAACATTTTAAAATTTAAATCTATTAAAAGTCATTTGGTCGCTAGGGATGAGTGATTATCGAAATAAATTATCGATAATTGAAAATAATCGATTATTTTCGATCAATAGATTATTTTCAAACGATATATTTTTTGTCATTTCCTTTAAAATCGACTACTTGATTATCTTTGAAAAATCAAAAATAATCGATTAATTAAAAAGCCAATTAACCGATAAATCAGTGTTTACAAAATATAATATAAATAGAATTATCGTTTATTTTAAATAATCGATTATTTTCAAATAAACCATTTTTTTTCGTTCATGGAAACAGATTATTCGATAATCTTTGAAAAATCGAAAATAATCGATTAATCAAAAATAATCAATTAATTAAAAAGTCGATTAACTGATAAATCGATTAAAAAAAAAAACAGAATGATCGATTATTTTAAATAATTAATTATTTTCGATCAATCGATTATTATCAATAATCTATTTTTATTGTATTTCCTTTAAAATCGTTAATTCGATTATCTTTGAAATACCGAAAATAATCGATAATTCCAAAATAATCGCCTAATCGAAAATAATCAATTAATTAAGAAGCCGATTCTATGATATATCGATTATTACCAATAATCTATTTTATTGTATTTCAAAAATATTCGATTAATTAAAAAGTCGATTAACTGACAAATCGATTTAAAAAAAAACAGAATGATCGATTATTTTAAATAATCGATTATTTTCGATCAATCTATTATTATCAATAATCTATTTTTATTGTATTTCCTTTAAAATCGATAATTCGATTATCTTTGAAATATCAAAAATAATCAATAATTCCAAAATAATCGCCTAATCGAAAATAACCAATTAATTAAGAAGCCGATTCTATGATAAATCGATTTTCCAAAAAATAAAACGAATTATCTATTATTTTCTAATAATCTTTTTTTCATATTTCCTTTGAAATTGATTATTCGATTATCGAAAATAATTGATTATTAAAAAGCTGATTATCCAATAAATCGATAATTTTAAAAAAATAACCAAAATATCGATTATGTAAAATAACCGATTATATTCAATCGATTATTTTCATATAATATCTTTGAAAAATCGAAAATAATCAAATAATTAAAAAACCGATTAAACGATAAATCGATTATTTTGAATAAATCTACTTTTTTTGTATTTCTTTAAAATCGATTAATACATTATCTTAAAAAAAAACGAAAATAATTTATTAAAAACAGCGGATAAATAGATTTTCATTAAAAAATATCAGAATTATCGATAAATCGATTATTTTTGTAACCCCTATCGGTCGCTTGCTTTTATCTGAGCATTTAGCTCCAAAATTTAGAGATTCAGATTTTTTGATCCAGTTATCTTTGAAATCGCATTCGCTTGTATAATAAATAAATATTGCTAAATTTTGGATTTTTTTTAGTAAACGAAAATTATGTTCGAGTTGTTTAGGGGTTTGTAATGTAATGATATTTTAGATTAACACTGTCATTTTAATCTCCGTTTAACACAACGGTGGAATCGGACCTAACTCCTGTAACTTTAGTATTTTTTTTTGCTTGTACTAGATTACTTTGTTTTAAGACTGAAAATTCAATGTCACTTTCGATTTGACCGCAAATAAGATGAACCTTGAAATTTTAAGTAGGTCATCCTGTATTTCATCTAATATTCTTATAAAAATACCATATAAAAATAAAATTTAGCTAGCAACTATGATTCTTTACCTCTTATTTATCTACCAAAAAGGGTTAAAAACTACCTTTAGAAAACATTCTTATAAAACTACTTTTTAAATACAAAATTTCGTTAGCAATAATGCCTATTTACTATTTATTTAAATTAAATGTTCAAAATTTTACCCTTTTGTAAATTTATGTAAGTAATATGAAATCTGAGTTTGTGATGCTTAATATTTATTGAAACCCCTTAATGCGGATCTGAAGTATTCAGCCCAGAGAATCATGGCGCTTTATGTCAAAACGTTAATAAATATTTACCGCTGAAAACGAATATATTCATAACAGTAGTACTTGTATTATAAGTACATACAATTTTTCAAGATACATCGTGACATTTTGAACTTGAAATTGAATAACTAGAACACTTTAAATTGCTAAAATACCAACAAATAAATCAAAAAACAGCTGTCAATGGTGATTAAACTCAGGTGGAGGTGTGATCGCTGAATGGAAATCGGAGCAATTCGGGTGGCGTCGTGCAACAATGATTTTCAATTGGTGGGTTACTTTGGCTTAAAATAGACAACATGCGCAGTGTGCAATGTTACATCTTCGGTCTCTTTAATCTAAGAATAAAACAAATGGAACCTGGATGAATAAGTATATAAAACAATTAAATAAAACAAATGAACTAGGGTGAAATCACACCACCCGATATATGTAACAACGGTAATAAAATATAGGCGGAATAAATGTGTTTTTGATAAAGTAAACGGTCTCGGTATCAACAGAAAAGTGCTATAACGATAAAATTAACTATGAGGCATAATAATCCCAAATAACGAATGGCTTAAAACGGAATTTTTTGACCAACACTTTAGGAAACGAGGACGGTTTTAACTTTATTTGTTTGGTTTAAAGTTTTTCTAATATAGACATCTGGCAGTCCATAGCTTCTATAAGAAAAAAACCCTTTCTCCGAGCTATTAAAAGACTAGGGGCTGAAACAGCTCTGATTATCGACGGGGAGAAACAAGCGAATACCGCTATCACCCCCTGATTAACGCGAAAATGGATGAAGGGTGCTAATGCCCCCGGATCTAAATCCAATTTGCTACCCTAACAGGTACTAAGAAATTAAAAGTACAGGTCGAATTTCTTATGTAAATAATAGAAACGGAAATGAAAGTTGCAGGGAGAATTATTAGACGGAATTTTAAATAAAATCCCTACCTTGATTAACTCCTCACTATCTCGGAAACTAAATAACGATTAATATCCAGCACGACATCACTTAAACGGTCAAAACAGCGACCAAAGACGGCGCGGAAAAAAAGGGCCCTCTCATCGAAGACATCTGCTTTTATCAAAAGTCGGACTTTTGCCGGAGTGGGGACGGTAGTTCGTACTCCTTTGTTATTAGTTGTTGCAAAAAAAAAACGTTGATTGATCGGTATATTGATAAACCTACTAGAATTGCGATTTTAAGACATGATTTAATTTATTGTGATAATGAAAAGTTTTAAACTACGAGGGCTCTTGCAAAGGTTTAAAAAAGGTAATTCTATGGAAATATTAGTTACAGGGGATTGCTTTCTCCTAAACTAGGACCAGTAGTTATTATTAAGTCATCTCTTAAGCGAGAAAAAGTATCCTTGCTTTTCTATTTTCTGCAATAACTTCCATACTAAAGAAGAGTTAAAAGAGTTAGAGGAAGGTCTTGCAAATGTTCATAAACGGAAATTAATTTATGGAATAAATTAATGGAAATTTTAGTGACTTCGTCATAAAACAGATGTAAAAAGAGGTAGGCCCCTATCGTTTGATGGGCACATCTGCACCTACTAGTAGGGATAGATGGCCTCCATGACTAGCAATACCAACTGAATATTTTTTACTGTTTTTAGTGGTTACGATTTTAAAATAAACATCGAACTTACCTAATTTGTAGATACAAGTAATACATTTCTATCCATATATTCAAAGGAGCACATATTATTATGAAACTTTACCACTACACAAATTTGTTTTTATTTACTGAGCGTTTTATTATTAGACTGACAGGGACCAAATCACACTATTGGTAATCAGACCTTAATTTTTATTGCCTGAGAAGACAGGAAGCGCCATCTAACATCGAATTAAGAAAGTTTTGGTTTCTGGCTATCTCTCGAGATTGGACACCTCACCGGACTTTACCACTTATCAAAAATCCAGATATTTTTTGTTAATTGTTTAATAAAATCAGAAATCTGGTTTTTCGCCAATCATACCAACTTTTTATTTACTCTTCTAATTGAATTTGAACCGTAATACTTATTAATGTGACTCAATGTGACTCAATTTATCATTCATCATTAAATAAATAGGTTCAAATAAAGAACTAATATGAAATACGAGTATATAACCGCTTTTTCTAGTTCACATAAGCTTAAAGCAGTCTTGGCTTTTTATTGAGAAATAGAATAGAGCTTTACCTCACGCTTATATAATTGTACCGACTTTACAAAACCAAAATAAAAAACGTCTCACAATACAACGGAAATGCATTTAACTTTATTTCCCGAATGTTATTTCTTTTGTAATTCTGTTGTCTTCGCTTGGTTTAATTCCTATTTTTCTTGTTTATATTTTCATTTTCATCTGAATATGTTTCAAATTGGTTTTTGTTATTTGAGATAGTTTTTAAAACAAACTCTAAAAATTACATTAATTCTATATGAAAACAGAATAGTAGAGACTACAAATTATAAATTATTCTTATTAGAGCATTAATGATTGTAGTATGAAATAATTAATCCACCTATCTTCATCATTTAACAAAAAATAGTCAAAAAAAATCAACTGACCTCCCATTATCCAGAATAGGCAAATATTGTTTGTTTATCTAAGAGTAAGACCAATACTATTGTCTGGGTACTAAAAACCCAAAAATTGACACCTAGACAACTAAAACAAATACAAAGAACAGCAAGTATTAACATGAGTCCTGAAAACCATACCAATCAAAACTATGGAAGTACTTAGTTTCACTCCCTTTGATATTTACATTAGTTAGGCTGCTCTGATGACATACTGTTGGAATAGAACCTGACGTAAGATCCATTGAAGTCAAATGTCGCTTTCAACAGGAGGCGCTTAAACCAAATTTATGGACCTCCGAAAAAAATATCTACAAGTTCAAAAATTTTTAAAAAAATTAGAAAGGCATAATAATATGCAACTTTTATTATTTCGCCAAAATTTAATCCGGCGTGTATAATTTCTTTTCAAGAAAAATCGGAAAATTCACTTTTTTATAAGCATTAAACAAAGCAGCCAGAATATCAAGAGATATCATTATTTCATAAAATAAATTAATTTAGATTGGAAAATCACAAATTTTCAAAAAAAAATTAAACTTGCAGAAATGACGCAATTGAAAAATATTTATACTTTATTCGAAAAAATTAGATTTAAACTATAAAAGTGAATGTAATATTACAGGATATACCTTTAATAATTATATTTGAACACATTGTCCTGAAAACATTCTTAATTTTTGTATAAATGTAGTATAAAATTCAATTAATAACAATATTTTGAATTCTCTATTTAAAAACCCTATCTTTGAGAAACTGAACTTGTTGGAATTGCACACAGAAAGCACTAAATTTACTACTTAAACTGATATTTCGCATATCCGCGTACACCAACGATATCTTATTGCCAGATCAAGTTGCATTAATAGGTTCGCTGGATAAAATAAATATTTTTCTGTAACAAGTAATAATTCGTTCGATGCATAACTATTAATGTTACATATGATTTTACTTATTTAATTATTAAAAAATAAAAGGTGTGTTCTGAATAATACATGTGTTTTATTAATTAAAAGAGGTTTACCAAATGTTTACCAAATGTTTACCAAATGTTTACCAAATGTTTACCAAATGTTTACCAAATGTTTACCAAATGTTTACCAAATGTTTACCAAATATTTACCAAATGTTTACCAAATGTTTACCAAATGTTTACCAAATGTTTACCAAATGTTTACCAAATGTTTACCAAATGTTTACCAAATGTTTACCAAATGTTTACCAAATGTTTACCAAATGTTTACCAAATGTTTACCAAATGTTTACCAAATGTTTACCAAATGTTTACCAAATGTTTACCAAATGTTTACCAAATGTTTACCAAATGTTTACCAAATGTTTACCAAATGTTTACCAAATGTTTACCAAATGTTTACCAAATGTTTACCAAATGTTTACCAAATGTTTACCAAATGTTTACCAAATGTTTACCAAATGTTTACCAAATGTTTACCAAATGTTTACCAAATGTTTACCAAATGTTTACCAAATGTTTACCAAATGTTTACCAAATGTTTACCAAATGTTTACCAAATGTTTACCAAATGTTTACCAAATGTTTACCAAATATTAACCAAATGTTTACCAAATGTTTACCAAATGTTTATCAAATGTTTACCAAATGTTTACCAAATGTTTACCAAATGTTTACCAAATGTTTACCAAATGTTTACCAAATGTTTACCAAATGTTTACCAAATGTTTACCAAATGTTTACCAAATGTTTACCAAATGTTTACCAAATGTTTACTAAATGTTTACCAAATGTTTACCAAATGTGTACAAAATGTGTATCAAATGTTTACCAAATGTTTACCAAATGTTTACCAAATGTTTACCGAATGTTTATCAAATGTTTACCAAATGTTTACCAAATGTTTACCAAATGTTTACCAAATGTTTACCAAATGTTTACCAAATGTTTACAAATTGTTTACCAAATGTTTACCAAATGTTTACCAAATGTTTACCAAATGTTTACCAAATGTTTACCAAATGTTTACCAAATGTTTACCAAATGTTTACCAAATGTTTACAAAATGTTTACCAAATGTTTACCAAATGTTTACCAAATGTTTACCAAATGTTTATTAAATGTTTACCAAATGTTTACCAAATGTTTACCAAATGTTTACCAAATGTTTACCAAATGTTTATCAAATGTTTACCAAATGTTTACCAAATCTTTACCAAATGTTTACCAAATGTTTACTAAATGTTTACCAAATGTTTACCGAATGTTTATCAAATGTTTACCAAATGTTTACCAAATGTTTACCAAATGTTTACCAAATGTTTACCAAATGTTTACCAAATGTTTACCAAATGTTTACCAAATGTTTACCAAATGTTTACCAAATGTTTACCAAATGTTTACCAAATGTTTACCAAATGTTTACCAAATGTTTACCAAATGTTTACTAAATGTTTACAAAATGTTTACCAAATGTTTACCAAATGTTTACCAAATGTTTACCAAATGTTTACCAAATGTTTACCAAATGTTTACCAAATGTTTACCAAATGTTTACCAAATGTTTACCAAATGTTTACCAAATGTTTACCAAATGTTTACCAAATGTTTACCAAATGTTTACCAAATGTTTACCAAATGTTTACCAAATCTTTACCAAATGTTTACCAAATGTTTACTAAATGTTTACCAAATGTTTACCAAATGTTTACTAAATGTTTACTAAATGTTTACCAAATGTTTACCAAATGTTTACCAAATGTTTACCAAATGTTTACCAAATGTTTACCAAATGTTTACCAAATGTTTACCAAATGATTACCAAATGTTTACCAAATGTTTACCAAATGTTTACCAAATGTTTACCAAATGTTAACCAAATGTTTACCAAATGTTTATCAAATGTTTATCAAATGTTTACCAAATGTTTACCAAATGTTTACCAAATGTTTACCAAATGTTTACCAAATGTTTACCAAATGTTTACCAAATGTTTACCAAATAATTACCAAATATTTACCAAATGTTTACCAAATGTTTACCAAATGTTTACTAAATGTTTACCAAATGTTTACTAAATGTTTCCCAAATGTTTACCAAATGTTTAACAAATGTTTACCAAATGCTTACCAAATGTTTACCAAATGTTTACCAAATGTTTACCAAATGTTTACCAAATGTTTACCAAATGTTTACCAAATGTTTACCAAATGTTTACCAAATGTTTACCAAATGTTTACCAAATGTTTACCAAATGTTTACGACATGTTTTCCAAATGTTTACCAAATGTTTGCCAAATGTTTACCAAATGTTTACCAAATGTTTACCAAATGTTTACCAAATGTTTACCAAATGTTTACCAAATGTTTACCAAATGTTTACCAAATGTTTACCAAATGTTTACCAAATGTTTACCAAATGTTTACCAAATGTTTACCAAATGTTTACCAAATGTTTACCAAATGTTTACCAAATGTTTACCAAATGTTTACCAAATGTTTACCAAATGTTTACCAAATGTTTACCAAATGTTTACCAAATGTTTACCAAATGTTTACCAAATGGAGAAAGTCATCCTTATTAGGACTCTTCAGCAATAAATGGAAATTCTCGACTCCACTCTCTAATGGAGTCTGATTAGAACGCTTTCTGTCGAACTCAATTACGGCGGGTCGAGCATGAGTAGATGCGAAAGTGGTATCGCCATCTATACTTAGCAAGCAAAATCAAATAACATCTAGTGGATATCCACGATGGTTTGCGTTCGCGCCTAGACTTTGATATATTTAGTGGATGTCCATGGGATATTGAATACACCTTAAAAGAAATTAATTTTAAATATCTGAACGGTACTATTAGCCACAATGGCGAGCACAATGGCGTAATTTTTTAATAATTTGCTATACAGAGTGGCCCAAAAGTCTGGAAACGGCCAATTATCTCGTAAATTACTAGTCCTAATTGTACAAAATTTGGGGTACACCTATTTTGGGATACGAAGATTTAAGATTTGATATTTGCAATGTTGCCAAGTTTGCCGTTTTTCTTATATTATTAGTCACTTTGGTTTTTCAAATTCATCACCCTGTATATTAGGTCATTATTGGAATCTCCTATTGAATACGAGTTCAACCATATGTAACACTTATGATTTTATGTAGTCTGGAAGGTCTTAAATAAATAAAACAGAAGGCTGGCAAAGCCGATTTGTCAATAATTTTTTTAATACAAATTATTTTAAATTACATTAAAACGCAACAATTAAAAGATTATACAATTTTTAACATAATGGTTGCTTTATCAAGTGTTCAAAATGTGCTCCATTTGTGAGTTGACAGTACCCTAATCGATGATAGAATGCATCTACCACATTTCTCCATGATTGTTTTATTTAAGACCTTTCAGACTACATAAAATCATAAGTGTTACATATGGTTGAACTCGTATTGAATAGGAGATTCCAGTAATGACTTAATATACAGGGTGATGAATTTTAAAACCCAAAGTGACTAATAATATAAGAAAAACGGTAAATCT
Source organism: Psylliodes chrysocephalus (assembly GCA_927349885.1). Classification (NCBI taxonomy): domain Eukaryota; kingdom Metazoa; phylum Arthropoda; class Insecta; order Coleoptera; family Chrysomelidae; genus Psylliodes; species Psylliodes chrysocephalus. Next base: position 75,547,003 of record OV651813.1, read on the forward strand.
GGCAACATTGCAAATATTAAATCTGAAATCTCCGTATCCCAAAATAGGTTTACCCCAAATTTTGTACAATTAGGACTAGCAATTTACGAGATAATTGGCCGTTTCCAGACTTTTGGGCCACTCCGTATAATTACTATTATTTATGGACATTTGCATGTCTATAAATTACATATCATGGATATAAAACAGATATCCACCATGGACTGGACATTCAGTGGATATTGGGATGTGCAGTAGATATCCAAAGGATTTGGTGTGCTGTCTGGGTGTTTACGAACTGTTTACCAAATGTTTACCAAATGTTTACCAAATGTTTACCAAATGTTTACCAAATGTTTACCAAATGTTTACCCTATGTTTACGAAATGTTTACTAAATTTTAACCAAATGTTTAACAAATATTTATAAAATGTTTACCAAATATTTACCAAATGTTTACCAAATGTTACCAAATGTTACCAAATGTTTACCAAATGTTTACAAAATGTTTACCGAATATTTACCAAATGTTTACCAAATGTTTACCAAATGATTACCAAATGATTACTAAATGTTTACCAAATGTTTACCAACTGTTTACCAACTGTTTACCAACTGTTTACCAACTGTTTACCAACTGTTTACCAACTTTTTACCAACTATTTACCAAATGGTTATTAAATGTTTACTAAATGTTTAACAAATGTTTACCTAATGTTTACCTACTGTTTATCTAATGTTTACCTAATGTTTACCAAATGTTCAATAAATGTTCACCAAATCTTTACCAAATCTTTACCAAATTTTAACCAAATTTTCACCAAATGTTTATTAAATGTTTACCAAATGTTTACCAAATGTTTACCAAATGTTTACCAAATGTTTACCAAATGTAACCAAATGTTTACCAAATGTTTACCAAATGTAACCAAATGTTTACCAAATGTTTACCAAATGTTTACCAAATGTTTACCAAATGTTTACTAAATGTTTACCAAATGTTTACCAAATGTTTGCCAAATGTTTACCAAATGTTTACCAAATGTTTACCAAATGTTTACCAAATGTTTACCAAATGTTTACCAAATGTTTACCAAATGTTTACCAAATGTTTACCAAATGTTTACCAAATGTTTACCAAATGTTTACCAAATGTTTACCAAATGTTTACCAAATGTTTACCAAATGTTTACCAAATGTTTACCAAATGTTTACCAAATGTTTACCAAATGTTTACCAAATGTTTACCAAATGTTTACCAAATGTTTACCAAATGTTTACCAAATGTTTACCTAATGTTTACCAAATGTTTACCAAATGTTTACCAAATGTTTACCAAATGTTTACCAAATGTTTACCAAGTGTTTACCAAATGTTTACCAAATGTTTACCAAATGTTTACCAAATGTTTACCAAATGTTTACCAAATGTTTACCAAATGTTTACCAAATGTTTACCAAATGTTTACCAAATGTGTACCAAATGTTTACCAAATGTTTACCAAATGTTTACCAAATGTTTACCAAATGTTTACCAAATGTTTACCAAATGTTTACTAAATGTTTACCAAATGTTTACCAAATGTTTACTGAATGTTTACCAAATGTTTATTAAATGTTTACCAAATGTTTACCAAATGTTTACCAAATGTTTACCAAATGTTTACCAAATGTTTACCAAATGTTTACCAAATGTTTACCAAATGTTTACCAAATGTTTACCAAATGTTTACCAAATGTTTACCAAATGTTTACCAAATGTTTACCAAATGTTTACCAAATGTTTACCAAATGTTTACCAAATGTTTACCAAATGTTTACCAAATGTTTACCAAATGTTTACCAAATGTTTACCAAATGTTTACTAAATGTTTACCAAATGTTTACCAAATGTTTACCAAATGTTTACCAAATGTTTACCAAATGTTTACCAAATGTTTACCAAATGTTTACCAAATGTTTACCAAATGTTTACCAAATGTTTACCAAATGTTTACGAAATGTTTACGAAACGTTTACCAAATGTTTACCAAATGTTTACCAAATGTTTACCAAATGTTTACCAAATGTTTACCAAATGTTTACCAAATGTTTACCAAATGTTTACCAAATGTTTACCAAATGTTTACCAAATGTTTACCAAATGTTTACCAAATGTTTACCAAATGTTTACTAAATGTTTACCAAATGTTTACTGAATGTTTACCAAATGTTTATTAAATGTTTACCAAATGTTTACCAAATGTGTACAAAATGTTTACTAAATGTTTTCTAGATGTTTACCAAATATTTAACAAACGTTCACCAAATATCAGTATCATGCTTGTTGATTAGTTTTTAGTAGAAATTGGATTGTAGAAAGAGAGGAGAGCGAGAGAGAAAGAGTTTTTAAATAATTAATTACTGCTACTCATCATAAATAAATATTGACGCGTTTAGGGTTTTGGATTTTTAGATTTTTATATTTTAAAGGGGTGAAACGGGAAGGGGGAAATTTGTATGGAAGTACCGGTTTTTTAAAGGTATGAAATTAAAAACGGAATTGTAGCTAGTCATCATAAATAAATATTTTTTAAATTTTCATATTTAAAAGGAGGGAAACAGGGGGTGAAAATTTGTATGGGAATATTGGTTTCTTTAAAGGTAGGAAATTAAAAATTGGAATTATAACTACGTATCATATATAAATATTGACGTTATTAGGGTTTTTGCTTTTTACATTTTAAGGGGGTGAAAAGGGGGGAAAATTTGCATCGGTTTTTAAGGGTAGGAAATTTAATATTGGAATTATAGCTACTCATCATATATAAATATTGACGTATTTATGGTTTTTGAATTTACACATTTAAAGGGAGGGAAACAGGTGATGAAAATTTAAATGGGAATATCGGTTTTTTTCAAGGTAAAAATTAAAAATTGGAATTGTAGCTACTCATTATAAATATTGACGTGTTTTAGGTTTTTGAATTTTTACATTTTAAAGGGTTAAACGGGAGAAGGTCGTATCGATTTTTAAGAGTGGAAAATTTAAAATTAAAATTGTAGCTATACATCATAAATAAATAAACGTATTTAAGGTGTTTGGATTTTCACATTTAAAGAGAGGGAAACGGGGCGAAAATGTGTATGGGAATATCGGTTATTTAAAAGTAGTAAATTTAAAATTGGAATTGTAGCTACCCATCAATAATAAATATTGACGTGTTTAGGGTTTTTGAATTTTTACGTTTTAAGGGGGTGCAACATGGGGAAGATTGTACCGGTTTGTTAAGGGTAGAAACGTGTTTAGGGTTTTTGGATTTACATGTTTTTGGGAAAGAGGAGGAGGTTTGTATGGGAGGATCCGTTTTTTAAAGGAAGAAAATTATAAATTGCAATTATACCAACTCATCATATATAAATATTGACGTATTTTGGGTTTTTGGATTTTTACATTCCAAGGGGATAAAATAGGGGAGAGGGAGTTTGTATGGAAATATAGCTTTTTTAAACATAGGAAATTGAAAATGGAATTATTGTGGCTACTCATCAGAAAATAATAATGACGTATTTCAGGGATATAAAAAATGAAATTGTACCAGGAGAGGATAAATGTATGAAAATTAAAGAGGAGCATAACGAAATACCTAATAAGACAAAGATAAAGTAAATAGTGAAAACTGTTATATTTATTACTACTATTGCTATTGTCATTAGATCTTCACAATCTTTAATGGTGACATGATGTATACTGGTAACTGAAAAATTAAAAACTATTTTATTATTACCTAATGTTTAAACCATTAAATAAATTTCTATTTAGTAATTATGTATGTGTGTTTACCAAAAGTTAAGAATTCACAGTTGTGCAAAAATAAAAAAATTGAATGAGAATAAAATCGCCATATTACCGTCTCGATGATGATGGGTGAGGTTTTCCGGATTTTCCTCACCTGTAAGTCAAATGGCACCATCAATCATCTTTAAGTCGCCCTGGAGCGGAGGGGTGAATTAGGGAGAATCTATGGGGAGAGTATTATTATTATTATTATTATACTTAATTTGGTTGTTATAAGTCGATTAAAATATTGTGGAAAGTGATATCGCATTTTTTGATGCTTTGGAAGTATTAGCAGGCGACGATAATAAGGTAGATATCAATTTTGTAAGGTATATTGTCAATAAAAAAGATGAGTTAATAAAAGAAATGTGTGATTAGCTAAATATTTTAAACGAGCAAATTGAAGAGAATTCAATTAATTTATTCGACAAATTCGAATACGGTCGATGAGATAAACCCAAACAAAAAGTGGTCCGATAGTGCTAAAGCATAAAAATCAAATCAGCCTAATTTAATAATTTCAAGTCTGCAGGAAGTTCAAAGGGATAAGATGAATACAATTATTAATTTAAATACAAATGTAACCAAAAATGAGGAAAATGAAATTAACCTTAATGGATGGGAAGTATCCTCAAAATAAGATATTGTTAAAATCAATGCGTCTGAGGAAGTTAAAAAATGCAAATAATTGGAACGTCGTTAACAGACAAAGGAAACGTAATATTGCTGCATGAAATAATTCTTCCGAAATTGTGAAAGGCGTACCTAAACATGTAAGTCTACATGTTTACATAATATCGACACTACCACTAATGATCTGAAATCTGTTCTCATTAAAAGTTTTCCGCAACTTAAATGTGAAAAATTAAATTTGCTACGACCTGAAATTTACTCTTCTTTTAAAGTTACAATATTAGAAAGTAATTTTAGAAATGCTATGAATCCTGAATCATGGACTATAGGAGCTTGAATTTCTCGTTTTTTAGAGAGGCGCAGGATTTCAGTCCATAATACAACTTAATGTTTGAACCAAACCTGCTTCTCCTTACTATAGCAACTTTAAACGAAACGAAGGTTAACTTTTTCGATGATGATCTATATCAATATTTGATCCCAATTATTTGTTTAACCGAAATTGGAGTTAAAAATATTTTTTGGAATCCCTTCACCTAAGGGGTTACACCTTGGCATCGTCATATTGTTGACCAACTATAAAATATGGTGGCACTGGTATTTGGCTGAATGACAGTCTTCAAGTGAAGGAGCTAAATTGTGACATGTTCTGTATTGAACACCATTTTGAAGTGTGTGGTGTTCCTTTTAAAAGTCGCGATCGTGTTTTTATAATTATATTTTGCTATAGATCTCCTAGTGGAGATGTTAATGATTTTACAGAAAATTTAAATTTTGTAATGGAACATTTTCATAAACCAAATATTAATTTTATCGTTTGTGGTGATTTTAATTTTGACGTGTATAAAAATACAAATTTTAGCTTATTAAGTAAATATTAAGTAATGTTTGGATTCAATCTTGTACCTATTGTAAAATGGCCTATTCGACTGACGGATACTACCTGTACCATTATTGACCAAGTTTTTGTTAGTTCGGACGAGGAAAGCATTTGCTGTGTTTTCGATAATTATTAATTTTCTGACCATAGAACAGTTATGGTTAAATGGTCGTCGTTGTGTACTCAGGAAAATAAAAATACTTTTTAATTAAAAAGAAACTTCAGTGAGATTAATATCAACAAATTTTTCAATCAAATACAAAAATTGACTGAACATTTCTTTATCAAATGGACGATTTTGATGAAGCATTTAATTACTTTTACAATAATTTTTTATTCCATTTTAAATCGGATTTTCCACTTCGTAAATACTCTATCTTTATCTTTTACTTAAAATGAAGCCAACAAAATGCATAAAAGTTTAATGACTTCTAAAAAAAGATCTTTTTATCAAAATCGTATTGACTTTTCTGATAACATTACTTGGGCGTCCTGGAATATTATCAAGGAACCTTCTAATCAAACAAGAAAAAAATACAAATATAATTATTTAAGGTAACGGTGGGGTTATAGACACTCCTAAAAATTTTGAAAAAGAGTTTAATAATTTTTTTGATCAATGAGCCAGTTAACATAGTACGAAATATATCTTCAGTATCTACTATTAAAAAATGCATGGATTTTAATAGTTTTTTCTTTTTCACTTCAGTGAAGATGAATTATTGTGTAATCTGCTTAATAAAAAAAATATAAACAAAAAATCGACAGGGAGTGACGATGTTCCTTCTTTTCTCATAAAAAGAGTCCTTACTTTAATTACTTTTCTAATAAATAAATCGTTTGTGCAGGGTAGTTTTCCGCATATGTCGCGGTGAGTTAAGAAGGAAGGTAAGTTGTGCATCTTAAAAGTGGTGAGTTTTAAAATAATTTTTGGATATAAAATGTTTTGCATTATTAATTACTGGGTATCCGATATGTTCTACCTGGACGTCTTATTGTCCTAGGTAGAAAACTATGGATACTATGGCCCTTTAGCATATATGTGTGGGCAAAAATTATTGCTGGGCAACCGAGGTTGCTAACGAGGCGAGTTTAATCTTGCAGTAAGACTGCTACGTGAAAGAAGGATATCTAAAGGTAATAGTGTACATGATGCATGTGTCGCGGTGAGTTAAAAAGGAAGGTATGTAGTGCATCTGAGTCACTATAGTTAACACAATCAAAGGCCTTTGCGAAGTCACATAATACTGAAGCCGTGAAGAGTTTATCATTAAGTGATGTATATACGAGTATTTCGTTAGGAATGAAAAATATTGCATCATCGATGTATTTTTAAGGGAGGAAGCCATACTGATGAGCTGTTACGGTGTTATGTTTGAAAAGAAATGGCAGGTGGCGGTTTTTTTATTAGCCTTTCTACTATCTTTGATAAGGTAGGTAACAAGGCTTTAGGTCTATTGTTACAGATTTATATTTTGTCACCATCTTTATAAAGTGGGATTATTATAGCTGTGTTTGGACAGTTTGAAAAGAGATCGAATTCGAAGGATTCATTAATCAGAAAAGTAAAAATGTTCATTAATACATCAGATATATTTAAAAATGGACAAGCCATAAATTCCACAGGAAGATTTATTTTGGATGTTGATTATTGCTTGTTTTAGTAGATAGGAGGAATGAGAGAGTATCCTGACTTGAAGCTATATTAGAGTTAATATTCTTACTTACATTTACAAAATAATCGTTCAGTTCATCTAAACTAGAATTTACATTGTCATTTATAATAGACTAGGTTTCGTTTGAGAAGTTTTTAGCTCTTGAGATGCAATTATTGTAGTTTTTTTTTTCTAGCAGATTTGATAATTCTCCGATACAATATTCTATAATTGTTGATATAGTTTAATATTAGGGGACTATTAGTGTATTTTATAAGATACATAAGTAATCTCACATTTTAAGATGAGTTTCTCATTCCTTTAGTTGTTCAAAGTTTCAATGGAACGAAGGGGAAGTGCTGCATTAAAACACTTAATTATTTTATTTAAAAAGTCTAAAAATATAGTCAATATATTTATAAAGTCTGTTCCAATCAGTAGCTATCTAATAATTGGCGTTTCTATTCCCTTAGGACTAAAAGAGTCTTAAACTAGTTGCCAAAACCGCTCGACTATGCTATTAAGGCGATTACAACACCCCTTTATAATTTTCGGACAAGGGTATCTCAAAAAGTAATTTTTTTTAAATTTAAATTTTGGCAAAATAAATTAAGCAATAATATCTAGATTATGCATATTTTTTATAAAGTTTTAATTCCTTCCAGTTTACAAGAAAAAAATCAATGAGTTTTAAATTTTAAAATATCATAATGAAAATATGCATTTTTCAACAGCACTATTGCTAATATAATCCCGAAATATGAGCTCTTAATGTCTTGTCAATGATTTTTTAAAATTCGTCAAAATTAGTGGCTAAAACGCCTCTTTAAGTGCTGCCTTCTTTTGTAACGCGACTGTAACTATCGTATCTCGGTCATTATTCGTTTTCTGAAATGATTTACACCAGTGCTCTGTAGTAGCCACTATTTGGGGGAAACTTAACTCTTCCAAAAACAATTCCTCTCTTTTCTTCGGCATCGATATAATAGTAATAAGAACCATTCTTTATTTAATGTCTGTAAAGCCAGTAAGACTCTTTGGTTTCTCTAGTTTCCCCGAACACGAGATAATAACAGGTGAATCGGCAGTAAAATAACGGTTATTGTAGTTCCTTTACTTTTGTCGGTATATTCTTCATTCTGCGGAGACATTTGATCTGTAAGCAGAGAGACAGTTGTCCACTTCATCTTGGCCGATACCATATAAGTCATGTAATTATAATAAATAGTCCGCAAAGCTCCAGGATCAACTGGCAGACCCTTGGAGGCACTTGCATTAGTAAAGCCCTCATGATAGACGGATGATGGTTGTTCATGTAGATAGGCGAGGACTAATTTAAGGAACGATAAAGTGGACGGTTCTCTTAAACTAGCAATCAAATAATGACATTTTCGGCAAGCTATTTCTTTGTTAGTCGGACAGTAGGGGGAATCAACGGGTCCAGCAAGTTGTTAGTGTTTTCTTATGATTATGTTATAATCTAAAAGGACTTACTACAGAAGAAGTTGTTGGATTTGCATGCTGAGATAGCATGTTTGCCAGAAGAGATGGTCACGACTGTAGGTCAGTTTGGGTCAAAAGTTTTACTAGAGGAATAATTCAAATGAGCAGGAGTTTTGTGATTATTCATCCTTAGTTGCGGAGAGTACGTTGGAGTCAAAGTCTTTGGGAAAGTGAACGCCGTTGGGGAACTTAAGGCCTTTAGGGGTATCGAAGCATTTAGGAGACTCGAACCTTTTGGAAGAGTAGAGGATTCGGTTGACCATTGAACTGAGACTGCAGCCGGTTAGAAGTTGTTGTTTTATAATTTACTAGCGGCATTTATTGAATGCAGCCCTATTTTAAATGCTGCCTCCTTAAATTAATTATTCTCATTGATAAAGGGGTAGCAAGGAATAAACTCACCAAAACACAATTTTACCTTGACATCATGTACAATGTGATTTGGAGTAGAGCCCGAAGGAAGGTTATTAACTACTACGTAATGCCACTTTTGATTAAGAGCTTTGGGATCTTCTGAGGTGTTCAACGATTTCGGACATGATATAGTTTGTGTCAAAGACAATTTGGTGTATATAGAGTGGTCGTATGTTGTGAAGATTAGGAACAATTTTGAAATTTAACTCCTAAACCTTCTAATTCATTTGTTTATCTAAGAAATTAAATTTCAATCCATATTTTGGTTAACAACGTAAACGTCTTTTGTACTTTTACGTCTAAGTTAACGTTAACTTACTGCAAACTCTTTAACTCTCAAGTATTTAGAATAAAAGTGACAAGCCGGTTATTCATGTGAATAAATTATTAACCACGAGAAATGTATGATTAAAATGTTCTCTCATTAATACGCTTTACAACTTTTCTGTGCTTTTTTTACCAATTTCCTGTTGTTGACCCTTAAAATACCTAAATCCATTTTTTTTACGTCGCATCATCCTACGCCAGCGAAATTAGTGTCAAAACGAATCTTATTAAAGAGAGCTTCATTAAGACCGACAACATTCATCATCCCATCGATTTGAAAAGGTGCTTAATCAACGTCACAACTACAAACTGTAATACGCAAGACGAGTGTTACATGAGATGCGCCATCTCAATAAATCTTGTAACTTTTATGAGTATTTTGAAGTTTCTTTATCTGGAGGTAAACGAGAATTTTCTTCTCTTCAATTTGATGTACACCGAATTGAGTTTATATTTAGTGTCGTTTAACGGGCGTACATAATATTTTATTTTAAGGAAAAATGTTACAAGCGAAAATCAAAATAGATTAATAATTTTAAAATAGTAATAGATAGAAACGTAGATAGATATGTAGATTTTTTATTTTGATTCCATACAAAGACATTTGTCATTTTACAATTTTTACAATAAATATATGAATATGAAAAATCAGGAAAAGATAATTACAAATACATATCAGATTGAGAAATTTGGATAATTATTATATCTTTACAAATAGTACACAAATAGAACACAAATAGAACACAAATAGTACACAAATAGTACACAAATAGAACACAAATAGAACACAAATAGTATAGTACACAAATAATACATAAATAATACACAAATAGTTCATAAATAGTACACAAATAGTACACAAATAGTTCACAAATAGTACACAAGTAGTACACAAGTAGTACACAAGTAGTACACAAGTAGTACACAAGTAGTACACAAGAAGTACACAAATAGCAAACAAATAGTACACAAATAGCACACAAGTAGTACATAAAGAGTACGAAAAGTACACAAATATTACAAAAAGTACATAAATAGTACCAATTGCTTGTACACCATAGTACGGATTTACTTCTCGTGTATTTCTTAGTTTTGTTTTAAAATTTCACAACGGCAAAAACTAACCTGTTCAAGGTTTTTAGGGCACATAATTAGAATTCATCTTATGAAAAATTTTAGGATCAAAAAGGTAAAGTGAGAAATATTATTTTTTCCTACGACCTCTTAGGAAATTGACACATATCACACTATATAGTCCTATGGAAAGTGCCCTATATCACACGCGTATAAATAAGAATTTACTTTCCACCCGTGTACGAATATGTTACTTTCCGCAGTAGCTGGCACAAAATGTCAAACACCTAATTTCTATTTTGATCTATGTAATGTCCATATTAATACTAAAATCGATATGATTGTTGAATTATTGAAATTGTTGTAAATTAGATCCTAGATATTTTATCTTTAACAATTATTATTAAAATAATTTTAAAATAATGTTTGCTCTTTATTCTGGTTAAATACATAACCGATTAGATCGTTGAATTGACACAAGGGCTATTAGCGCAGGTGGTTAGAACATCGAACATGTGAACTTTGCCATTTGAGACCGCGTTCGAATCCTGGCAGGGCAGAATTTTTTTTTTGTTTCTTTATTTTTTTTTTAGTTTTTTTTTGTTTAGAAAATATGAAAATTAAATAAATACGATTATTGTTAATTATTTTTTTAAATACATTTTATTATAGTAATAATAACCTTGGTTTTACATTTTTTGATGACATTATTTTGTGGTCGTAGGAAAAATATTGTACATCACTCGTGTGATAGTCGCACTCGGCTTGCGCCTCGTGCGACAATATTTCCCACTCGTGTTAAAAATGTCACTTTCCACACTCGTAATGTAATATAGTATTACATTGGCAGTCTAATATATGGGATAAACGCACCAAATAATTTTACTTGGACATGCGTAATTGGTAAATGGAGTAACTATTTTAATATGGACACACTTAAGGGACAAAATATTTTAACATAGGCTTAAGGTACAAATGGGTCAACTATTATTACAGGGGCAAAAGGACCAACTATTTTTAACCCTAGACCTGTATCGATATTCATTGGAATGTTATTGGTATCGATACGTAAAATTTACGTGAAATACTACTTATTTTAATATTTTTATTAATTTAAGTACCTAAATTAATAAAACACACTTAGTTACGGCAAAAATAATTTATTTTTAAAAGAAAAACATGTGATAACATTAATGACAACTAAAAATGCTTTCAGCAAATACAGAAAAGAATATAAATATACAAATAAACATTAAATGTATTTTGAAAAGATTTTTTTCTGATGAGCACAGCATATGGGCTTATTGCACTTCAAACAGTAGGTCATGGTCATACTTCTTTACGCTGATGGACACATGTGACAGTAAGTTTAACATCCTTTTTAGGACTCTGGATGTTCCTGTAACACAGATTGCTGCCATTCTTCTAGTACTTCTTCTATCATTGTGCGCAAAATAATGCTAAATCTAGGATTTTGAGCCAAATGTGAGCAATCTTCACGTTTATCTGGGTTAACCTGATATGCAAATTCTGCATATACTTATCTCTTGCTATGGGATTTCCGCCATTTGAAATAAGGTTATGACTGTAAATTACAAACGAATTGATGCACGCCACATTGGCTACCTTTTGGTTTTGCGATTACAATTCATGTTTTGACACATTTAATCAAATATATCAAGGCGCCCTTCGTGGAATTACGTACGTATGTATTATCTCTGGTTTATGCGTTGTTTCATTCAAAGTTCTCTTTTCATACATGGTTGATAGTAAAAGAACATGTTTGTTAGTTTTAGGCTTGAATGATACTAACGTTGCTTTTTCATTATATGCGAACATGGAAGTATGTACTTTTCTATCTTTGTTTATTTCTATCAATTCCTTCGGAATTTTTTTTTTGTTTTTTCTCAGAGTTCCAAATGCATTAAGTTTATAAGGGTCGGTCAATAACTTCTCAGCCAAAGGAATATTGGTTAACCAGTTGTCCATTGTAACATTTCTGTACGTTACGTGTATTGATTTTGTCAATGTTTCAACATAATAATTCGCATTTGTCCTAGTGGATTTTCCAATATAAGGGGCAGCGTCTATTAGATATTTTGTAGATACATCGTACAATAGAGCAAGTTTTAGGCCATATTTAGCTGGTTTGTTAAGTATGTACATACGGAACGCACAGTGACCACGAAATAATACCAGCTGTTTGTCGATAGTTACATATGAACTTGATTTGTACGAGCTTCTACATGTCTCTATAAACTTATTCCAAATGTCCTCTATTGGTGCAAATCTAGATTCTTGTCTTCTTTCCTCACGTGTATTAGTGTCATCAAAACGTAAACACGCTGTCAAAAATTCAAAGCGCTTTTGACTCATTGTTGCTTTATATAGGGAACCACAGAAAGTAGTATTGAACATAGTGGCGGTAGCCAAGTGATTTTATTTCAAAATTTCGGCCAAAATATATAATCCGAGTAATGCTTTTAGTTCTTCCAAACTTGTTTAATTTACAAACGCTGGTTCCCTATCGTACTTTTGTCTTGCAGAGCAGATCTTCTGATTAGTGTATTCAACTACTCTATTCAAAATATCGTTCGAAAAAAATATTTGAAAGGTCCGCACTAGATCGATTATATTTCGTAATATCGGCGAAGGTCCGAGCTTTACATATATAATATTTTTCAAAGAAGTTTTGCCTTTCTCCGTGCCGGTTGGATTGGAAAACCATTCTTAGCCATTTTTTCCATATAATTCTTTTTTACCTGGGGTAACCACATTTCATCAGGAGGATCAATCTGAAAAATAAAAACCCAATAAAAATGTGTATACCTTACATGCAAAATATATAACTTACCCGAACACTTGTTAGTTCTTCTAAAGTTGTGTCATTCTCTGATCCAGTTCCAGATCCTGACGCTGCTTTCCTTTCTTCTGTTCTTTTCAAACTCAGTTTTAAACGTTTTCGAATGTGCGATTTTTCGATTCGTAAATCCTGTCCCGTCTAAACTTTTGACAATTTACCCAACAGCTCTGATTCCATATCCTCATTTGGCAACCATTCGGTTCTAGTAACAATATTTTCGATTTCACTGTCACTACTTTCTAGCAGTGCCTTTTCTAGCTCTTCCTCTAATAAACCACGCTTTGACATCGTGGGCCCTAAATGGTATCGATATGTAAAAAACTCGTGTAATAATGTGCGCTTGTCGGTATCGATGCGTAAAATTTTCGTGCAGGGATCCAGGAAACGATGAGTGGTCACTTTAGCACTGACCGATCCTAACTGGATACGTATTGAGTCGATGGATAACGCATTGGAGCAAGCATAGGTGAGGGGAGAGGATCAAGTGCGCACGGATGTCCGTAATGCAAGCAAATTTAAATGCGTAAATTTTACGTACGATACCGGTCTAGGGTTAAGAAGTAAAGGATCCAGATATTTTTACTTGTTTGGGGTTAAGGGGTCGATAACCTGAATGCTGAATGTAAATGCATAAGAGATAAAGGGACCAATTGGTAAAATGTAAAAATTATTATTTTTACATGTGCCGGCTGAAGTGATAAAATTACCAACTATTTCTACATGGACAGACTTATAGAGTAAAGGGTCCATATATCCTTCCACATTAATACAACTATGACTTTATGACTTTACTTAATATTTTATACCACAAAACTACTTATACATATAAAAGTGTATTTTTTAAATCTTTTTAAAATTGTGTCCAGATCAAATTTCATAAAAAGCTTCGTATATAGAATCGTAGATGGGTTATTGAATTAGCCATCTGGTATTTGATAAAGTTTTATTGTTAGGTAGTTAATAATTTCAGTAGTAGTTTAATTGTACTTATTTAAATTTGAAAATAACAAATAAATAATGTTTGGTCTGGTATACGATATACTCTTGGAAGGAAATTAAGTAGTAAAATAACTATTCATCATAAATTCGGTTTTAATTTTAAATTTGTTTTAAAGTTTCAAATAACGTTTTTCAGTTTAAAGTAGCAGGTGCCTGACGATACCTTTAGGCATTGGCGCCATCAAGCGCAATTGTAACTGCTATTTATATATGTTTATACTGACATAAATACAATATTAACAAAACTAAAATAAAAACGATACAGTATCTACAATCTTAGACATTGCGCATTAAAGAAAACGAACAAAATTTGTACTTCCATCATTTTATAAAAAAAATAAACATTTTTGTATATTTATCACATCAATGAGAGTGTCTGGTTGACCGTAGTCTAATCTGGCAAACACACATCTGGAACAAGACGAAAGCAATTGGACCTTAAATTCGGGAATCTTTATGAGATGATATGAATAAAATCACGCAGGCCTCCAAAATGAAATAAATTTAATTTACAAGAATGTCTTTAAACCAGTGTGGGTTCCTAACATTAAAATTTTAGAGAGGTTTCCGTCTAAGGTTTCATATTGTCATGCTTCGTATTTCATATTTTAATTATTTATTTAAATAACATAGTGTATGTACATAAAACTTTGTTTAATTATGCCGAAAATTTGTTTTAAATTGCAAACATGTAAGGTTGATTATTGTAACTTTTTTAAATTCATCTTTAAAAAATGTTATTTAATATTTGAAAAATCTGATGTGTCCAACACATGACTTTCCTATCTAGTTATTACAATATACGATATCGCAAACAACTTTTATTTCAACAATTTTCATAAAAATCAGAATTTTGCACATTTTGTCAAATTTTTCGAATACGGACCATTTCAGGAAATTTTTACATAAAGCAAAAATTATAGATAATAATATTAGAAGTAACTTTTATTTGAACAATTTTTTTCTCCAAACATAAATAACAGATATATTCCATAAAATATAAAAACGGCCTCCCATAAAGTACCCCCCCAGATGTTCCGACTTTGTCCAAAATCTAATCATTTCACGTCAGGCCGAAATAAAACTTAAGTTTAAAATTTAATGTTTTTTCTTTATCCGTTTTTGAGTTTTCTTCAAATTTCGAAATTTACACATTTTCTCAAATATCTTGAATACGGTCCATTTTAGAGAAATTATCTATAAGATAAAAATTATAGAGAATTATATTACAAACAACTTTTGTTTGAACAATTTTTATAAAAAAAAATATTTTTTTTACATTTTGTCAAATTTCGCGAATACGGACCATTTTAGGAAAATTTTGTAAATAACAAAAATTATAGATAATAAAATAAGAAGTAACTTTCATTTGAAGAATTTTCTTCCCTAAACGTAAATAACAGATATATTCCATAAAATATAAAAATTGCCACTCATAAAGTACCCCCCCAGATGTTCCGACTCTGCCCAAAATCTAATCAGCTCATTGGACGCTGAAACAAAGCTTAAGTTTAAAATTTGGTGTTTTTTGTGTATCGGTTCATGAGTTATGCGTTATACAGACACACACACAGACACACACACACACACAGACAGACAGACATCATCGCGAAAATAGTCAAAACGGATTCAGGGGACCTCAAAACGTAAAAATCCGTCGAAAACTCGAGGTCGAAAAAAAACATGATTCCTATACTTTCCTTATATCTGTATACAGATAGGAAAGTAAAAATCTGATGTGTCCAACACATGACTTTCCTATCTAGTTATTATAGGCATTTTCCGGTTATTTTGTACAACCTATTGCAGCATCTCTATAAATGTTTAGAGAATAAACTAAATATATACATTTTCCACATACATCTACCTCGAAACATTTTTCTATAGATATTCATTGAAAACGAAAATACAGAAAAATTTAAATTTAGCACTTTTCCATTACGGTCCATTTTAGAAAAATCATATATAAATAAAAATTATAGAAATCGATACCGCAAACAACTTTTAGTTCAACAATTTTCATAAAAATCAGAATTTTGCACATTTTGTCAAATTTCTCGAATACGGACCATTTCAGGAAATTTTGACATAAAACAAAAATTATAGATAATAATATTAGAAGTAACTTTTATTTGAACAATTTTCTTCTCCAAACATAAATAACAAATATATTCCATAAAATATAAAAACGGCCTCCCATAAAGTACCCCCCCAGATGCTCCGACTTTGTCCAAAATCTAATCATTTCACGTCAGTCCGAAATAAACCTTAAGTTTAAAATTTAAAGTTTTTTCCTTTATCCGTTTTTGAGTTTTCTTCAAATTTCGAAATTTACACATTTTCTCAAATATCTCGAATACGGTCCATTTTAGAGAAATTATGTATAAAACAAAAATTATAGAAAATTATATTACAAATAACTTTTATTTGAACAATTTTAATAAAAAATTATTTTTTTTACATTTTCTCAAATTTCTCGAATACGGACCATTTTAGGAAAATTTTGCATAAAACAAAAATTATAGATAATTATATTAGAAGTAACTTTTATTTGAAGAATTTTCTTCTCCAAACGTAAATAACAGATATATTCCATAAAATATAAAAATGACCACCTATAAAGTACCCCCCCAGATGTTCCGACTCTGTCCAAAATCTAATCAGCTCATTGGACGCTGAAACAATGCTTAAGTTTAAAATTTGGTGTTTTTTTGTGTATCGGTTCATGAGTTATGCGTTACACACACACACACACACACACACACACACACACACACACACACACACACACACACACACACACACACACACACACACACACACACACACACACACACACACACACACACACACACACACACACACACACACACACACACACACACACACACACACACACACACACACACACACACACACACACACACACACACACACACACACACACACACACACACACACACACACACACACACACACACACACACACACACACACACACACACACACACACACACACACACACACACACACACACACACACACACACACACACACACACACACACACACACACACACACACACACACACACACACACACACACACACACACACACACACACACACACACACACACACACACACACACACACACACACACACACACACACACACACACACACACACACACACACACACACACACACACACACACACACACACACACACACACACACACACACACACACACACACACACACACACACACACACACACACACACACACACACACACACACACACACACACACACACACACACACACACACACACACACACACACACACACACACACACACACACACACACACACACACACACACACACACACACACACACACACACACACACACACACACACACACACACACACACACACACACACACACACACACACACACACACACACACACACACACACACACACACACACACACACACACACACACACACACACACACACACACACACACACACACACACACACACACACACACACACACACACACACACACACACACACACACACACACACACACACACACACACACACACACACACACACACACACACACACACACACACACACACACACACACACACACACACACACACACACACACACACACACACACACACACACACACACACACACACACACACACACACACACACACACACACACACACACACACACACACACACACACACACACACACACACACACACACACACACACACACACACACACACACACACACACACACACACACACACACACACACACACACACACACACACACACACACACACACACACACACACACACACACACACACACACACACACACACACACACACACACACACACACACACACACACACACACACACACACACACACACACACACACACACACACACACACACACACACACACACACACACACACACACACACACACACACACACACACACACACACACACACACACACACACACACACACACACACACACACACACACACACACACACACACACACACACACACACACACACACACACACACACACACACACACACACACACACACACACACACACACACACACACACACACACACACACACACACACACACACACACACACACACACACACACACACACACACACACACACACACACACACACACACACACACACACACACACACACACACACACACACACACACACACACACACACACACACACACACACACACACACACACACACACACACACACACACACACACACACACACACACACACACACACACACACACACACACACACACACACACACACACACACACACACACACACACACACACACACACACACACACACACACACACACACACACACACACACACACACACACACACACACACACACACACACACACACACACACACACACACACACACACACACACACACACACACACACACACACACACACACACACACACACACACACACACACACACACACACACACACACACACACACACACACACACACACACACACACACACACACACACACACACACACACACACACACACACACACACACACACACACACACACACACACACACACACACACACACACACACACACACACACACACACACACACACACACACACACACACACACACACACACACACACACACACACACACACACACACACACACACACACACACACACACACACACACACACACACACACACACACACACACACACACACACACACACACACACACACACACACACACACACACACACACACACACACACACACACACACACACACACACACACACACACACACACACACACACACACACACACACACACACACACACACACACACACACACACACACACACACACACACACACACACACACACACACACACACACACACACACACACACACACACACACACACACACACACACACACACACACACACACACACACACACACACACACACACACACACACACACACACACACACACACACACACACACACACACACACACACACACACACACACACACACACACACACACACACACACACACACACACACACACACACACACACACACACACACACACACACACACACACACACACACACACACACACACACACACACACACACACACACACACACACACACACACACACACACACACACACACACACACACACACACACACACACACACACACACACACACACACACACACACACACACACACACACACACACACACACACACACACACACACACACACACACACACACACACACACACACACACACACACACACACACACACACACACACACACACACACACACACACACACACACACACACACACACACACACACACACACACACACACACACACACACACACACACACACACACACACACACACACACACACACACACACACACACACACACACACACACACACACACACACACACACACACACACACACACACCTATACGGACTTTTGCAGTAAAACGAGGACCGACCCCGATTTCCGATTCTACATCTGGGTTACGAGGACCACCATTTATAAAGTTGTTACAACCTTTATAACTATTACAATATTTTCCATTGCAATTGAGTAGGTGCCATTTAAACTAATTTTAATATACACTCCATATTTTGTAAGATATATGTACACATAACATACACAAAATATATATGTAACATATCTTATGAGGTCTCCAAACAAGCCCATATGTATTAGGACTTATAAAATTGTTATAAGGACCTAATTAAGTTAAACGTACCTAAGCAGTAATAGGAGGACCGACTCTGATTTCCAGTTCTACATCTGGGTTACGAGGACCACCATTTGTAAATTTGATGGAATCTTTATAAACAAAATATTTTCCGCTGCAATCAAGTATGGTGCCGTTTAATCTAATTTTAATATATACTCTATATTTTGTAGGATATATGTAGATATATAGAGCATACACACAGTATTTATGTAACGTGTTATGAGGTCTCCAGACAAATCCATATTTCAGGACTATTACTCAACAGCTTGCGAAAAACGAGCTGTTTTTTAAAGAACGAATATCGAAATTCAATGAAGTATCCATTTTTAACACGTTAACTGCCAGGGTACTTATGGAAAAAATTTGTATCAGATCCTGTGGGTCACGAAAGTTTTTTTTTAGAAAGTGGTTTATTATTGACTAAAAATTAATAAAAAACGAAAAAAAAAATTACAAATAGGTAATTTTTTTTTTTTTTTGAAAAACTGATGTGTACAGTTTTGTTACACACAGTGCATGAACACAGTATCTTTAATACTTTTGTGTCTTGTGCCATGCGTACCACATATGGACATATCAACACATGAATCTAAAAAACTAAACTAAATTTTAATTTTGATTCTTATGTTTATCCTTTTCTAATCTTAGTTATAACATTTTTATTTAAAAGTTCAGTTTTCTTACCAATTTTTTGTTTTATGTTTTTACGCGTTATAGCTAGGTTTTGTAAAAAATTTAAGATTTTTTACCCTTATGGTACAAATTTAAATAGTAAAGAGGCGAGGGTAGAGGCACGCGGCGAGGTAAGCGGGGATTCTTATATTCTACTATATTTTAAATTGGTACGTACATACTGAAGCTCTAAGCGACGAGTTGCTGCTTCCAATTTAATAGTAATTTATGTTACGAGACCGAAAAGTAGTGTACTGCAGGTCAAGACAAGCAGATTCCAGGGTGAGTCGTAGGCGAGACCTGAAAGCTTGGAAAACCTGCTTAACATTAATTTTTGGTCGCGTGACGTACAATATTTTTTTTAAGACCTACACTTGGATGTAAACTGAATTATTTATTTTATGTATTAAAGTGATTAAAAAATATTAAAACTAGATATTGAATACAACTGTATAAACTAACCAAATACGTTATGTTAAATGTACATTTTGACTGCTTCCAAAATGTTTGGAATTTCATTTTTTATGTCAGATAATTCCAAATCTGAATCTATATGTTTAAATTTGCGAAAGAAGTTGGACATAAACAACAAATTAAAAATCAACGAACTGTCACTTGGTAATAAATCGGAACATTGTTACCATAGTAACGAAATCAAGGCAGACTGTATTATCAAACAGCGATCGGAAAAATTACAAATATGATGTGTCCAACACATGACTTTTCTATCTAGTTATTACAGGCTTTTTCCGGTTATTTTGTACAGGGCCGACTAGAGGGGAGGGCAGCCGGGACTAACTCCCGGGGCCCGGGCTCAAATGGGTTCTCGGCAGCGGTATAAGGGGGACCCGGTAGCGGTGGTATTTGTTACTTTCAGAAGTTCTTAGTAGAAGACTTTTTCTTAGAGAGATAGAGAGATTCAAGTAGAGGAGGATTTTTGCTTGGCCACCTTTTTTGTACAGCAGGAGAAATTTTAGCTTGAATACCTTTTGTTATTTAATTTTTTATAAAATTGTCGCAAGGCCCGATCTGGAAAATTGTCCTGGGGCCCGATCTAGAAAATTGTCCTGGAGCCCAGTCTGGCTCTCGGTGGCCCTGATTTTGTACAACCTATTGCAGCACCTCTGTAAATATTTAGAGGTCAACTTAATATATACATTTTCCACATACATCTAATTCAAAACATTTTTGTATATACACTCTTTGCCAACGAAAATTACGGTCCATTTTAGAGAAATCATGTAAAAAAACAAAAATTATAGAGATCGATATCGCAAACATCTTTTAGTTTAACAATTTTCTTAAAAATCACAATTTTTTTATATTTCAAAAATACTGAATGGTTTTCTGTTCACCCGACGTCACAAAAATATGTTTTGGTATAAGAAATGCAATAAAATTAAATTAAAGAAATTAAATAATTAACACATTCACAGACAATAGCTGAAAAGGGGGGCTCAAAAAAGAAAATATCAAAAATAAAGCAATATGGTGACCAAAAAGTAAACCGCTCTATCCACAGGCCACTTTTGTTTAAATTGTTTTAATATTTTAGTGGGACAGTGACGTTAAATGCCGTCAAGGAAAACTTATTATTTATGAAATATTAATTGAACAAAGTTTGAAACAAAACATGTCAGAGTTTAACTTTTTGTGGAATTCTTCGAGGCAAAGCTCGACACAACAGGGATGGTTTTTTTTGGGGCTAGTTTTACAAAAGTATTTCGTTTCTTTGCCAATTTTTTTTCTGTGCCTAGTCTGCACCTCATATGGTGGCTCTCGCTAAGAAATTTTTTTCTGGGGATTTTATCTGGAAAATTATCAAAATCAAATGGTACGCTTATAATGTGTTTTGCTAGAACAGTACGTATAAAAACAATTCAACCTTGTCGGCATACGCTGCGCTGAGTCGTCAAAACTTTGTTATAAACAAATAAAATTACTAAAGGCGTGTATAAAAAAACAATATTACGAGTATTAGGTACTTACTTTTGCTTATCAACTACTTTTCGTAGTATTTAAAACACTTTTAACACTCTACAGATGTCCACACAATCATAGATAAACAGTAAATTACCTGCTGAACAGTACTTTTAAGATAGGCACACCAGAACTCATGTATGGACAATTCATGCAATTTTATGTTTTCTCCAGAGGCAGTAAACGTCCGTTGCAGACAAATCATACGCAATGTTGTCACCAAACGCCGCGTTGAACCCAGAATAAAATTAGAAATTAGTCTACACATCCCTTGTTTCTGTACATGGCGCGTCATATGCCGCTCTGTCCGCAAACGTGTTAAAATTAGCCATACGTAAGACATGTTTTAAGACACTTTATATCAAATAAACTATGTTTCACTAAATACCACACCGTTTTTACTATCGCTTTCTAGAAGCAAAACTGAAAGATGAAAGAAGAATTCGCAACTGTTTTGATGTGTGAAGATAGTATTGATTAACTAAAAAACATTTTGTCTATTATAAGACCTATATTGTTTTTCTTTTTGTTACGCAAATTATGCAGGTCCCATTAAAAGCTTTTATGTCCGATAAATGTATGTACATAATATATCCTTCTGTATTTTGTTACCTTTTCAATACGAATAAACATGTTTCTATTTTTTTGTAGTACAATTATCATTCTTGCATTCAAGATTGTCTAGCTGACGGTTTATATTTGATCATCGTATATTTGTTGTGGCTTGGCTGCTGAGCCTATCGTCATATCGAAAATTTGACCTTTGACGGGGAGAAGTAAGCGGGCGATTCCTATATCGTACTATATTTTTTTTTTAAATTGACCAGAAAGTATACACTTTCTGAACAATTTTTCATCCAGAAAGTAACGTTTTGCCGTTAGAACAATTCAAAAGTAAGGAGTGCAGAATTAATAGTTTCAAATATATCTCCACCACTCTTTAGTATTTCTTGTATTTTCCATGAAACTTATGTCTTATGTATATAGTCTGTTAATGCTTACTTACACTTTGCAAAATAAATTAAACAGCGTGTTCAAAAAAATAGGAATAGCAGTTACTGAAATATGGTCATTTTACATGTATTACCATAGTTAAAATATGACTTCTGGCCAATTCTTTATTTCATTTCATATTAGATCATTTTTATAAGTAATACAGGGAGTGATAAAAATACACAAATAACTAAGAATTACAAAAACGCATTTAACGAAAAATTGGTATATAAAATATTGTAGAAAGTCTAGAAACGAATTCAGTTTCGCTCGTAATATAACCATAGCTCTGTTTATCTAACCAAGTCCCGTTCTAAGCCTACTTAAATGTAGAAATAATTCTACTAACTCTGATTTAAATGAATGACTGAGAAGACATATTCTAATTGAAAAATCCTTTCTGATTTTTATACCCAGTACAGATGTCAACTTATCACCTTTAAATATAATTTTCTATTTTTGAGGATTTAGTAGGTTAATTTTAGTTAAATTAAAACATAAAAAAAACTTTTACAGTTTTTTGATATTTAATCCTTGCCAATTATTGTTTATCTGTTCCATACCACTATATACTTTTATCTTGATATAAATTATTTTTTAAGCCTAAAATAACTTTTATTTATTTCTTTGTTTATTATTCAGATTAATTATAAATGGATTCAATAAGATAAAAGGTTGGCGAGTGTTAGATTAAATAACAGCTAAATTATCATGATAGGGTTAACACATTTTCATCTTTGCAATTTCAGACTACATTTGCTGCGATTGTTTATCCATATCAGATGCATCTGAGATGTTGAGAATCTTCGATCACGTGATTCAAGTTACGTACATTAGTTGGAGCAGATACGTCCGATTTGGATAAATGAACGTTCGAAAGATAAGAAATCGAATGTGGATATTCAAACGTAGCAATTCTATTTTACATTGTATATTTTCTTCTTCTTTTTTATGCTTTCATTAGGAGCAATTTCAAAAGTTTGTTATTAGGATTTTTTGATAGTAATTAGTTTATTTTTGTTAGGAAACTTTCTGTGGCGTGCCTTCGCTTTTTGCAATATATTTGATATTTGCGAATATAAAATAAAATTCAAGAGAATTCCATTACTAGATATTACTGAACATGTAAAACTGATTTAAGAACTATATACTTGTGTTCTCATATTTCAAGTGTTTTGTATTACCTGAAATACGCACGATTCGAAAATTATATAAAGTACCCTTTAAGTGTTTTATTAAGGACTGTTTTAGATGTTGTTGAAAGATGATTTTGAGCGTGTGAAAATAGTTATTGTATTTAATAAAACGGTTTTTAAAAAATGTAGTTTCTTTTATATGGATTTATAATTTAGTGGAAGTCTAAAAATCTATGTAAAGAAAGTGTAATATTTTTATAATAATATTATTTGTCTTTCTATCACACCCTGTATTATTAATTAATATTATCTAGTATTTAATATAACAAATAAGTGATCAAAAGTCATGTTATAATTATGATAATAGATAAAAATGCACCTTATTTCTGTAATTATTATTTCTATTTTTTATACACTCCGTATAATTTATTTTAAAATGTGGCAGTAGGCATTAACAAGCCACATACAAGTGTAACTCATGACATAAGTTTCACGAATAAAACAAGAATTACTTAAGGGTGGTAAAGATATATATGTATATCAAAATATTAATTCTACACTCCTTACTATTAATAATAATAATAATAATAATAATACTCTCCCTAATTCACCCCCTTACGAGTGAATTTCAACCCCTGAAGTCGACTGAACGACTTGTGTAGGGGAAGGGACGGCTATTATTATTATTTGCCGTGGCGCTCCGGGGCGACTTAAAGATGATTGATGGTGCCATTTGACTTACAGGTGAGGAAAACCCGGAAAACCTCACCCACCATCATCGAGACGGTAATGTATGGCGAATTTTTTTAATCTGCATGTCATATCAACAGAAATTGAATTTCTATTAATACGCCACACATCAAATCCTAAACCGAACCATGCAATTTAATTAAAAATCCACATGGTCCGGTCTGGGATTCGAAACCCAGCAGTCTTAGACTCATAAACTTGCCTATAAATGAATATAAGCGCGATAGACCGCTACACCACCGTCCCGACAGCTCACCCTGTAGATCTGCAAACTTGATGTCTATAAGAAAGTTGTCCGCTATGACCTGAAAAGTAACATACTAAAATTTTAACAAATTCTGTCAGTACCCAAAATCAATGTAAAAAGTGCGGGGTCCAAATTTGTTGGAATCTTTATAAACATTAAAATCTTTTGCACTGCAATCAAGCATGGTGCCGTTTAATCTTATTTTAATATACCGGGTGTTCAAATTAAAGTGTTACAGATAAATACCGCCTTTTATAAAAAAAAACATTTCAGACGAAAGTTTTATAGTTTTGTGGGGAAAAAAATTTAGCTAAAATATAGCTAACCATAATATGGCCAACTTTTTTTTCACCCAGCAAAATTTTCAAGTAGCTGTTACTCAAAAAGTAAAAGCCCAATAAAAAATATTTCCCTTAGAAGTTCTTTATTTTTTTATGTACTTTAAGAATATGCAAAACATGGGGTTCTAATTTAAAAAAACAATGTCCACCTCGATATGGCCAAATGAATTTAGCCAAAATGTTGCCCCCAAAAAAATATAAAACTTTTTTCTGAAACTTTTTTTTCTAAAATGCATATTTTCGGCAGTATTTAACAGTAACATTTTAATTTGAAAACCCAGTATACTCCATATTTTGTAAGATATATGTAGGTATATAAAGCATACACACAGTATTTATGTAACATGTCTTATGAGGTCTCCAGACAAATCCATATGTCTTAGGACTATCACTCAATAGCTTCCGAAACATAAGGAGCTTTTTTAAACACCTAATAACGAAATTCAATGAAGTAACCATATTTAACACGTTAACTGCCAAGGTACTTATGGAAAAAAAATTATACCAGGTACTGTGGGATACGCAAGTTTTTTTTTTAGAAAGTGGTTTATTTCTGACTAAAAATTATTAAAAAAGAAAGAAAGAAAGCGTTATAGCTAGGTTTTGTTAAAAGTTACCCTTAGGGTACAAATTAAAATAGTAATGCGGCGAGGTAAGCAGGCGATTATTATATCCTACTATATTGTAAATTGGTACGTACATACTGAAGCTCTAAGCGACGAGTTGCTGCTTCCAATTTAATAGTAATTTATGTTACAAGACCAAAAAGTAGTTTACTGCAGGTCGAGACAAGCAGATTCCAGGGTGAGCCGTAGGCGAAACCTGGAAGCTTGGAGAAACCTACTTAACACTAATTTTCGGTCGCATAACGTACAATATTTTTTTTTTAAACTGACACTTGATTTAAACTCAATTATTTATTTTATTTAATAAATTGATTACAAATACTAAAACTAAATAATGGATACAACTGCATAAACTAACCAAATACATTATGTTAAACGTACATTTTTGCTGCTTCCAAAATTTCTTTTGAAATTTCATTTCCTATGTCGGATAATTCAAAATCTGAATCCATATTTTTAAATTTGCAAAAAAAAGTTTGAAATAAACAACAAATTAAAAATCAACAGACTGTCACTTGGCAATAAATAGGAACGTTGTTACCATAGTAACGAAATCAAGGCAGACTGTATTATCAAATAGCGATCGGAAAAATAAAAAAAAGGGACCGGTAAAGCTTTTACCGGTCCCTAAAGTCTACTTTCCGGTTTTGATCGGCAAAACGTTACTTTCTGAACGAAAAATTGTTCAGAAAGTGTATACTTACTGGTCGTTCTTAAAAAAATAAGCATGACGAATGGCTCAGCAGGCAAGCCACCACAAATATACAATGATCAAATATAAACCGTCAGCTAGACAGTCTTGAGTGCAAGAATGAAAATTATACTAGATAAAAATAGCAACATGTTTATTCGTATTAAAAAGGTAAAAAAAGACAGCAAGGATATACACATATTCACATATTTATCGGATATAAAAGCTTTTACTGGGACCAGCAGAATTTGCGTAACAAAAAGAAAATCAATATAGGTATATAATAGACAAAATGTTTTTTAGTTAATCAATACTACCTTCAAACATCATAACAGTTGTGAATTCTAATAGTCATCTTTCAGTTTTGATTGTAGAAAGCGGTAGTAAAAACGGCGTGGCATTTAATGAGACAAGGTTTCTTTATATAGAGTGTCTTTAAACATGTCTTAATTTTAGTTCATTTTTCAAATACAAAACTCAAAGTTAAGTTTTTATAATTTTTAAATAGAATATCCTGAATGTTATACCACCAGTTAGTTAACACGTTAGTGGACAGAGCGGCATATCACGCGCCATGTGCGTTTGGCGACAGGGTATAATTTGTTTGCAACGGACGTTTACTGTCCATGAAGAAAGCATAAAATTGCATGAAATGTCCATGCATGAGTTCTCGTGTGCCTATCCTAAAAGTACTGTTCAACAGGTGATTTACTGTTTATCTACATCTGTAGAGTGTTATAAGTGTTTTAAATACTACGAAAAGTAGTTGATAAGCAAAAGTAAGTACCTGATAGTTGTAATATTGTTTTTTTTTTAAACACGCTCTAAGCAATTTTATTTGTTTATAACAAAGTTTTGACGACTCAGCGCGGCGTATTCCGACAACGTTGAATTGTTTTTATACGTACTCTCCTAGCAAAACACACATTATAAGCGTTGCATTTGATTTTGATAATTTTCCAGATAAAATACCCAGAAAATTTCGTAGCGAGAGCCACCATGTGAGGTGCAGACTAGGCACAGAAAAAAAATTGGCAAAGAAACGAAATACTTATGTAAAACTTGTCAAAAAAAAAAAAAAACCAGCCGTGTGTCGAGCTTTGCCTCGAAGAATTTCACAAAAAGTTAAACTCTGACATATTTTGTTTCAAACTTTGTTTTGTACTTCAGTTCAATTAATATTTCATAAATAACAATTTAAACAAAAGTGGCCTATGGATGGAGCGGTTTACTTTTTGGTCACCATATGCTTTATTTTTGATATTTTCTTTTTTGAGTCCCCTTTTTCAGCTATTGTCTGTGAACGTGTTAATTATTTAATTTCTTTAATTTAATTTTATTGCATTTCTTATACAAAAACATATTTTTGTGACGTCGGGTGAACAGAAAACCATTCAGTATTTTTGAAAAATGGTTTAACAACAAGTTTAGGCGTTGGTTCTGTTGTTTTTAATTATCATAAAGTATTACCTGTAATTTTCTAGATGTTTTAAACTCTGTAACCTAGCGCTACTAATGATATTAAAAAAACACAAAACATTTTAATTTTCAGAAGAATTAAGTTGAAAATAGGATTATTCTATAAGGAACTATACAAATCAATTAGGCCTACTTATTTGTATTTTTGTAACTGGTCAAGGTCTAAAGCCAATTATAATTGAAAAAATATTTATTTTAAGATAGCAATTTTATGATCACTCCTTGCTCTATCAGAGGCAGTTTTGTCGTAGAAATTTTAAATGGCTTATTTCCGGAAATAATTCAAAAGGTATACATTTTAATGGATCATCCTGAAAATTTGTACACATTTTAATTTTACAACTTAAATGTCAAGAATATCTTTAATAATAATACTAACTGTTTTTACATTCCAGTAACCCTTTTTTATATACCTAAAGAGAGGTGAATAATATGAATTTACAATATAGATATCGTACAAGTACAACATGTAAATAAAAGAAATACTTTGAAAATAGTCTACAAACACTTTAAAGTTACTCTAGCCTCTCTGGATGACATTGTCAAAAAAAATTGCTGGTTTCTTTGTTTAGTTTTAAAATGTAAAAGAGAACTCAGACCACAAAGTAGGTAGTGAAGAACGCGAAGCAATTTTTAAATTCATGAGCAAAGAGAAAACCTTTGCTAGTTAAAATTAAAATTTATAACTTCATATGATTGATTTCGGAAGTTTATTAGTTGAATTCTATTGTACTCCTCGCATTTTACATGGTTCCAAATTTAAATATTAAAAAACTTTATTTACAATGTAACTTGGTTCAAATTCATAAAACTAAAAATATATTAATAGTGTTTTTATTTTCCTAGAAAGGGTAAAATAAAATTTGTTTTATATTACTGATGGCAAGAAAAGCCAAAACTGAGCATAGATAAATATTTTACTAACATTTCGATTCCTTGTCAGAAATCATCCGCACAATACAAAAAATGACTTTAATACAAATTAACGTTTCAGCTACATCTCAATATGGATACCACATACGGAATAAAGCAATTCTTGGCCCTGTTTTTGGAAAATCCAGAAAAACGCTAGTACCGGTTTAATTTGAACGACTCTTATTTTAAATTAAAATTTAAATGTGCCCTGCATTCTCAGTTACAGAAATATTTTTATTTAATTGGTTTATGTGGTATATTTTGTGAATTCGACTTAATTACCCGATATCAAAAATCGTACTTGACATCTTAAGTGAATAGACGGTAGTGAAAAGTATTTTTTCTACACTCACATAGATATTAGCTTATCTACGCACAGATTACAAAACGAAAAAGTATGCTATTGCCTTCAACTGAAGGAATATATTTCATATCTATTCTAGGTAGTGAGAACACTGCAAAAAAACTAAATCCATCAATCACCGTTCATATTTTGATCAACCGCCTGCTATTATTTTTAAAATTTTAAATAAGTGACAATTATGTCAAACTAATTGTCAGTATATTTTTTAGTTATTGAGATTAAACATACATTTAAATGGGTTATTCTTGTGTAGAAACAATAAATAAAACCATTTCTTTTTTTATTTCGTCTATAATTATAAAGAATTTGTTAATTTAAAAAACTATATGAAGCCAATTTAATTACGAGTATTAAAGCAATAAAAATAAAAGAATAAGTTGTCCTGCGGTTGACGTTTTTGCCTTCCAAACGGAAGATTGGAATTTGATTCTCGGATGGGGAAAAATTTTATTTATTTTATTTTAAAAATTATTAAAAATCATAAATTATTTTAAAATTAGTTACTTTGTCTTAATAAACTAAAATATATTTTTTTAAATTTAAAAAAATGTTTGTTGGTGAGTTGTATAAAAAATATACTGTACAACTCGAATGGATTGTCCACATTGCGTTCAGACGATTGAACACTCCGCCTACAGCGTTGTGCTCAAATATCGTCTTCGTGCGATATGACCATCATATCCACTCTTGTTGCACAAACTACTATTTTTAAATTTTATTATTTTCTCTATCCAGTTCATTGAATGTTAATTTTACGGCTTTTTATGTTATAAAACATTATGATTTAAAATATAAAATGTACGCACCTCTTAGACATTGAAAACAGTAAAATTAAAAAAAATATATATATTTTAAAAATATATATTTTAAAATAACTAACTTTTACACCACGTGCACTTTATATTTCAAATACCTATAACATATTTATGATATTAATTTGTCTAGAAATATTCATAAATATAAAAATCTACAATGTAATTATTTTAACAAATTATCTACATATCAATTCAAGTATATAATTCATCTAATAATACATTTAATTAAAGAATAAAAATGGACCTTTCCAGGTATTTTTAATAATAATTTTTCAATTTTATCTAAAAAAATTTAAGCAATGTGGGGGTTTGATTTCAATTGTAAAATGTAACTATTATTCTAGAACACATAAAAAAAAAATATACTCATTGAAGATTTATTTCCAACTCACAAATTGATGAATTTAAAAACCTTTACTGATGGGTGAAGGGTTTAAGAGAAATGAGATGCGTCATATTGTTAACCCATAGCTAAAAGCTAGGAAATCCGAAAATTTTTAAAGACACTCTGTTAATCAAGCGAACAGAGAGATCTTAATTCGAAAGTGTTAAAATCACGTTGAAGGCACTGAGAGCAATAGTCTCTAGATGTAAAGTCAAAATATAATCAACCTCAAATATATTGTGTATACTTGGTCCTCACAACCAATGCAATCTTTAAAATATACACACGAAGTGTATAGATGTAGGCGCCCCCTTCCGGTGTGTTATAAGAACCTCATCCACTTGACACATTAGTTATGGGGACCAAAAATTTTAATAATGATATAGGTACCATTTGACTCCAAAAACGACGTAGATTATGAAAATCAGGTTATTTTCTTATAGGTACCGGTTTGATGTCCCAACAAGAAAAACGGTCCTCGCAACCATAAGCGTTTTTCGGAAAATGTCCCCATAAGCCCTCAAAAGTCCACACACACACACACACACACACACACACACACACACACAGACAGACAGACAGACAGACAGACATCATCGCGAAAATAGTCAAAACGGATTCAGGGGACCTCAAAACGTAAAAATCCGTCGAAAACTCGAGGTCGAAAAAAATCATGATTCCTATACTTTCCTTATATCTGTATACAGATAGGAAAGTAAAAAGGAGGTAGTACTGACTGTTAAGAAAAAACAGAAATATCTTGGGGATGCAGTCAAGGAGGGCTTTTTAGTAAATAAAATGCACTCTTTTTTGTTTGTTAAGTTTTCGGAAACTGTTTATTTCCTTCATCAGAACATCTACAATGAATACAAAAATCGTTAAAAATTAGTTACAAAAACAGAATAAACTAATTTACTCTCCAAACTGAGATTAAAAGAAAAAATCAATTACACAATTAAAAACTTTTATTGTTAACATTATGCATTATAAAATTTATTTAAAACAAAAAAAACAACTATGGTTAAAAATTGAAGAGTGAGAAACAATTTCATTATTGGAATTTTAAATCCATCATCGTTGATTTCTGCGTTAAAACAGACTAACTACTGACACTGTGTTCAAGTACGAAATTTATCAGCATGCAAAAAGCCATTCACTTTCAAGTTGTTTCAAGGAAATAACGAGCTGGATACAATTAAAATATTTTCGGATCTGCATTAATAAAAATAATTATTTAATTTTTTTTTAATGTTATTAAAATATTTCGAAAATAATTTTCAAACAGAAAATAAGTAATTAGAAAAATAAAAATAAATAAAAAATTAATTTGATATTGTTGATTTGATGAGATTGGAAAGAGAAAAAAAAGAGAAAATTAAAAAGACATTATTAATAAGAAAATTGTGGGTTAGAATATCATTTCCTTGGTCTTGATGGTTATTTAAAATATATGTATATTAATATATATTAATTTAAAATCTAGTTGGCGGCGCAAGCACCGGTGCGGAGAGAGGGAAATTTCGCCTTTTTTCTAATTAAATCGTTAAATTGGAAACAAGTGTCTGACTGCAATAGCGGTAAGTTTTTAATGTCATTAAAAAAATCTAATTAGTCTTTATATTTCTATATTTTTTTATTATAAGTGTGATTTTTGAAAGTCGGTTTTGAATTGTCTGATGTGTGTATATTTATTATTTTTATGTTGCTGGAATTTCGTATGGTTAATGTTGATTTTTGGTACTATAAAGGAGTAAATGTATTATTTTTTTAATTGTTGGATATTTTTAAAGTAACTGTTTGATAGTTTAACTTGTTTAACGTGTAAGGGCCCCGTAAAAACATAATTTATTTTTGTTTGGAGAGCGAATATTTGGCAGTCTAAGGATTTAAGGATCTTATTCAATAACATCTTTATTAAAAGTCGATTCGTTGAGTTGAATCGCAAAAAATCAACGTCCTGATTCTTACCTCTGTAGCTGGTTGTCGATCTAGTGAATAGTGAGGTTGTATTATGCCTATTTTATGTATTAAATCATAGACACTAACTGGTAAAAATATCCATTATAATGATCAAATTTTCTGGACAAAATCTATTGGACAATTTTAGTGTTTACAACTAAATTCACTTGTTCTTTAATTTAGATTTTTGATATTACATGTAAATTTTATTTAGTATTTATAAAAGTCTATAAACATTTCCTTTGTTAAATAATAAACCAAATATTACTTGTAAAGTTTATTTGGTAATTGTACAAGTGTATAAACATTTCTACTGTTAAATAATAAACCAAAATTTATTTATGTTCATTTTTAATCTTATTTTAATGGTGACGATAATTCTCTTTGCCAAAATTATATATAACTGTGAATTAATTAGTTAATTTTGTCCTTTTGGTTAAGTTAGTATTTATAATTCTTTACTAGCTTCTTAAAAAAAAGAGAGTTATTGGTGCCTATAAATCCTTAAAATATTTCCCAAAAGTATCTATTAGAAAAGCATGAATTCACGACTAAGAAAACTACAGTCTCATATGCTCATTTGGTTTTCTAATTGGATTAAGACGAATAAGGTAAGTAAATAGTTTAATTTAAACATATCTAAGAGTTAGACAAAATTTAATTTAATTTAATTAATTAACAAAGGTAATTAACGGTTGATTATTACATTTTTTAGTAATTATTAAACATTAGGTTAATGACAATAAACTATAAAAAAAATATAAAAGTATTCGTGCGGGGATGCTCAGGACATTTCTCCAAGGAGCAGGATCCTTACTATAGGAAGTCCCCCTTGTAGGAGATTTTTAGTAGCGGCTCCAGATCACTGATACTCCGACCGAAGGCTCTGGATCTCTACCATGAGAATTAAAAGTCTTTTTTGTATTTGAATCGCGGTTTTAATAGTCAGTCAAGGGTTGTGACATGTGCCCCAAGTACTGGAGTTGGTGAGTTATTATTTTATGTATTTGTAATTATATTGAGCCACATATTTGAGTATGTCTAGTGGTGACATATTTTGTATATTTGTTTTGAAAACAATCTGTTTTCTTCAGCTCTTTTACAGAAACGTGTTAGGTTCTTATATCAAGAGTAGAACAAGTAACGGCTACGATGCCAAGTTTAATGTAATCTAGTGTTTATACTTTTTAGACCCTTATCTTTCAAACTCGCTGGGCCTCTTAATTATTAAAGACCACGAATATCGTGACGAAGAACGTGACAATATATTATAGTTTGTTAATATATATTATGTAATGAACGATAATATCAGGTGCAGTAAAGATACTAACTGTAAAATACGAAATCCCAAATTATAGTAATACTTGCAATGATTATCTGAAAATACACACAAATTACAAGAGGACTACTTACCAAAAATACAATTAAGAATACTGCTGTTTTATTGATAGGAAATAATTATTTGGTCGCTTTAAGCTTTTAAGTGTATTATTTCTCCCCTCTTTATGATTTTTATTAGTTGTTTAGGTTCTTTAATACATTAATATGTACTTAGGAAGTTTAAATCATATTTTATTTATCGCTTTTTCGATGAAAACAAAAATATTTTAGTCAACCTT
Source organism: Psylliodes chrysocephalus (assembly GCA_927349885.1). Taxonomy (NCBI): domain Eukaryota; kingdom Metazoa; phylum Arthropoda; class Insecta; order Coleoptera; family Chrysomelidae; genus Psylliodes; species Psylliodes chrysocephalus. The sequence goes on from OV651813.1 coordinate 75,582,050, forward strand.
TTAGGAGAAATTGTAAAAAATATTCAATTTACTGTCATACTTGATCGTTTAACATGTTTCAATTTTTATTTTATTTTTTAAGCAATAATCCCCATACGTGTCTTTTAACTCCGCCGATGTCATGTCAGTCCTTGATGATAGATGTAGTGTGACGAAACCAAGCAATATTTCAGAATGAAATTGCTTCTCAAAGTACTTTATATTTTGTTTTATTCCGAGTATACATTTTATTCGGGGATCGTGTTAGCTCAAACGATATAAGATGTCAAATCGTCGTAAAATAAAGGATCTTAGCATATTTGGTTGAATAGGAGTATTTATTATGTACAAATGTATTTATCATTGGGTTTTCAAAAACAACAATAAGCGACGTAACAACTAGAATCTGAATATATTGTTACGCAGCACCCTGCAGTAGCCGGCGGCTGTTATAGGAAACGTACGAATACAAAAAGAAGTGCAATGTTAATTATCTCCCTACAGTGTGCTGCAGTCGTCATAAGTAAAAGTACGAGTAAAAGAAAATAGACTGGTCCAGAAATGTCTGGAAATGTATGGAAATGTCTGCAAATGTCTGTAAATGTCTGTAAATGTCTGTAAATGTCTGTAAATGTCTGTAAATATCTGTAAATGTCTGTAAATATCTGGAAATGTCTGGAAATGTCTGGAAATGTCTAAAAATGTCTGAAAATGTCTGAAAATGTCTGAAAATGTCTGAAAATGTCTGAAAATGTCTGAAAATGTCTGAAAATGTCTGAAGATGTTTGAAAATGTCTGGAAATGTCTGGAATTGTCTGGAATTATCTGGAAATGTCATTAATTGTCAAGAAAAATCTAGACGACAGTTAGACAAGGTTCGAGAAGGTCAAGTAAGCTATATAAGTTGATGATCCTGACGTCAGTTTTCAGTTTCATGATAGACGTTATACGTTAATGTTATCAGTCATATTATTATTGTTAAAGTTGAGTTGAAATAAACTGAGATACCAAAACCTGCTAAAAACATCGAAAACTCAACAATTTTTTCAAAAATGCACTTCACCTTTAACAAGGATAAAACTATTTTTCAAAACATTAACGAGGCCACAGCTAAAGAATCAGTTCGCTCACTTTGCGTAGGCACTTTTGATCTTAATGTTCCAGTGTATACATTGCGCAACTCGGATTTGTATCCCTGGCGCATACAGAATCAAATCATAATAGCCCAAGAGCCCACTGAAAATTTTTACCGCATCTGTTAATGAAGTAAAATATACCCCAAAAGCTTGTAAAAACATTGTACTTTGCGGAATGGCACCTGTGCCAATCCCAATCCTGGGCAAAGTGTTTAAAAAAAAATTATATTTAAAAAATCACATAAGGCATGACAGCGCTAATTTTGTTTGCCCTTAAAGTTTTTCAGATAATAACATATTCAAATATATCTTGATATAAATCGTTAACGGGAAACATTTTCTTCCTCTTAACATCGCACAAAAACATCTACACACAATTAGTAGGTAAAAATCATTAAAAATTTGAATCAATTTATGCTGATTTAAAAATTTATTTGTATGCCTATTGTTGTGATTCATTTTTACAGGTTGCCATAGAAACGAAAAAAACTACTATTGATTAGGGTTTAATAGGTAGGTAAAAATAGTAATAATTCAGATTTAAAAGCCAGGTTCACAATGAATTAGGATTGTAATTTTCAGGGAAAACACAATTATCGCTGTCATGTTTTATTTTTTTACCACTTTGCTCAGGATTAGAGATTGGCACAGATGCAATTTGGTGAAGTACAATGTTGGTACATATTTTTGGAGCATATTTCATTTTGTTATCAAATGGCGGTCGTAATTTGCAGTGGACTCTCTTAATATAAGTCTTCTGCGCATCCCTGGAGTGGATGTTATTTTGGAACAACTAATTGGTCCGAGTGAGCTAACTAATTCTTTAGCTATAAACTGTGACGATGCTTTGAAAAGCGAGCTGAAATTAAATACGAGACCAAGAAATTTTGCATATCAGAGCACGAAAAAGAAAGACGTCGTAGAGGAGTAAGTCAGTGGAATGAGGATGAGGACAAGAAGTGACTTTAGACCACAAAGCAACGACACGCAGGCTGACACTCTAATGTTAACCAAAGAAACTACAAGGAACCTGCTCATGGAAGATTTAATTTAAATAGGCATAGTAAGGTGTCGCATAGATTAAAGAGAAAAAATAAAAAAAAATCTTAAATGTTGAGTCCACCAGCATATAACCAAGGAGTGCCAGAAACCAAAAAAGCCGGTGAGGTGCTTAAATGCGAAGAAGAGGGGCTTACAAGAAAGGAATGTGGAAACGAAGAAGCCTGTCCACCGTGCGAAGAGAAGAAGCACATGGCGGGAACAGCTAAGTGTCATGTCTTTAAAAAACCCATTAAAGAGGCCAGGGAAAAGTAAAGAAAAATTTAGAGCCAAGCCTTAGAAAGCCTAAGATAAAAGGAAGCAAAAAATGATAGGGAAGGGGCAAAGCAAGAAGGTGAAACAAACTCTAAAGAACTATGTTTCCTTACCTCAATCTAATAAACCAATTTAATCTATCCTATGCATATCTATACATTATCTTATTTATACACATTCTATTAATTCACAACTAAAATCATTTGTACTTACAACTATAAAAAATCTTAGCATCTTAGGGCGCGCGAGAAACGCCCAAGACCTGGCAACTGAAATAGTGTATGATAATATGGGAACCAAACATCGCTTTCACAAAAAGTATAGGATGGATCTTCGACAAAAGCAATAGTGTAGCTGTCTACATAAGGAACAAAAATTCCGTAAACAAAGAAAATTATTTCCTAGAGATACATGTCGAGGTGGTCTGTATTATGTGCTGTCTCAACAAACATTAACATTACTAAATAAGAAAACAGAGTGAACAGGCTAATGAATCTCGATAATCTCGTTAAGAATCTAGATAGTATACGAGTAGTTATAGCCAGAAAAATCAACACTAAATCTTTAAGGTGGGAATCCCCAGTCACCGAAAAGAGGCCACATATGGAATGACTGGATGGCAAGCGTAGATCTAGAGGAGAGCAATACGGGAACGACAAATTAGGAGGATTTTGTACACAGACCAAATTTCAGCATCGATCAAGTTGAGTACTGGTTACAAAGCTTGAAGCTGCAGTTAGCAGTTCAAAAACGGAAATTTTCATCCTAAAAGGCACAAAATTGGCAAATATTAGAAGGCAAATAAAGTTGAACGTGGAAAACCAGAAATAACCCCTTCTAAATCCATAAAGTAGTTTGGCATACAAATAGATCACCAGGGCTCTTTTGAAGTACAATACAGCGTGCGAGAAATCCGATAATAAAACCGCAACTATGGAAAGGTTAGTGCCAAACATAGGGTACCAAGTAGTCTTAAAAGAGAGGCCTTGGGCAGTGTGTTGTACTCTATTCTCCTATACGAAATACCAATTTGGGGTAAACCAATAAGTGCAGGGATTTGACAACAAGATCGCAACAAAGGGTGCTACTTAGAATTGCAGGCCTTATTAAAACCATGATCAGGAAGAACGAAGACGAAAGGAACGAAGGATAAGACTACCGCCCGCAAATCAACACAAATCAGAAATGATGGTTCCGACTGCGGGAAAGGGCGCATACAGAGGTGGTTTTTAGTAGATATTAAAATCCGAGCCCCAAACTATCCTGGAAGAGACCAGGACATGTGTAAACACATTTTACACCTCAAAAAAAAAAATTAATAACCGAAAAATTATAGGGTGATTACAGAAAATTTTACTTAAATTGGTCCTGTGGCATTTGGCTAATCCCAAAATAAGTACTAATAAATTAATAATGCCGGGTCCATGGCAATAATTTGTTCGTGTGTGATAAAATTTATTTTACAGTTTATTATAAATTGGATAGCATGGTTGGTTAGGCCAGTCTGGAACATCAACAATTCCATCAGCTTTGTCGTTAATAATTTTATTTAATACCTTGAAAATCATAGCAAATGGTGGAAAGGATTGAAACAAAATATTTTCCCAATGCAAGATAAATGCCAACTGCTTCCGAATCAGGATCAGGTTTACAAATCTTTTACATTTTGAGTTTACTTGCATAAAGATTTATTTCTGGTTTTTAAAAACCATTAAAAATTACATTTGTGTAAGTTTTACTCAATAATTACGTTTTTAGACATTGAAATTCTAAATCTGCTTATTTATTGATACATGATAATGCAGTTGTCAACTCTAAGTAAAAACCTACAATTTTTTTTTTATTTTTCGAAAAGGATTTTAGGCCCTTGAATTCGGCCACTAGTTCTAGATAATTATTATGAAAATTGTGTTGAGTATCAGTCCTTTTAATTTGACAATGCATTAGTAAATATATTCCATACAAAGTTAGTTTTTTTTATTTGTTGATGACTAGATGGTAAATTATAAAGCTACCATATACAATCATTTTATAGTACTGGAGCATATGAAACTGCTGGACACGCAGCTACTAATGATCAATTAGAGGTTATTTTTCCCTTTGAAGATTCCATTTTTTTACAGATTTTTCTCTTTGCTCATTTGGGACCGAAAATGTAAGGTTTTTTGAGAAACCAAAGAAGATTAACTCATTTGATGGCTTCAACTCACTCTTTTGTTAATTTATTGTAAAACCTAGAGATTCAATAAAAGTAACGTGTATTCTATATTATTTTTACATAAGGCACCTGAAAAACCTAGAAGTAACATGTCATCTAAATAAACTATAGATAGTAAACCTTTTAATATTAAATTATTGAGAATAGGTTTTGTTTTCTGGAAGATAATTATCAAGAAAGTTCTGTATTTTCTGATTCATTTTTAACGTTATGCTCCCAATGTAATGCGATTCCCCCAATAATGCTATTACCTGTATAGTATTTTTTAACGGATTTGGACCAAACAGATTTATTATTAATTCTGTATAATCCTAGTTTGTGGGATTCACTACTTGAATCCCATCTAAATCTTTGTCTGCCATATTTGTCTCTTAACCCAAATATTTTCGTCGAAAAACGTGGTCGCAAATTTTGTTGAATGCAAAAATATAATATATTAGTGTTGACGCGCCTTAATAATAGTAGTAATAAATTTAAAATGTGACAACTTTAACACAAGCAATTAGGTATTCTAAAAAAGTTTAAATTATTATTAATGAACGAATGAATCACAGCAAAGGTCTGGGTCAATCAAAAAGAAAAAAACAATATTATGCTAAAGTCCACATGTTGAATCAGTTTATTTTGGAATATCCATGATATCATCATAAACAAATGTTCCAGACTGTTTTATTGCTGCTAATTGATTTTAATTTTTTGTTTGATTACGAACTGTGTATACTTATGCAATAGGATGATATATAAATATTGAAAACTACTCCTTTACAGGCTGGTATGGTTCTTCGTTTTGGGGTTGTGATAGTAAAAGTAAAATTTTAACTATTTTTAATGTATTTATAATAAAGTAATAAGAAATATCGTCAATTCACCCTGGCATTGTTAAAACACAGAACTACATATGAACCTCAAGGTGGAGACTATTGAAAAGACAATGTTCCATTAGTCACGAACAACCACTGCCGTAATATGAGAACGTTGAAGTTATTTAACTAAAACATATTCTTTTACATTATTAAGGATTAACTAATTAATTAAGAAATAATAGAGTAACTTTCAATGGATAGTTTATTCCCTGCAACGAATAGCATCTAGTGAAACATAAAGTGGTCTAGACAAGACTGCCTTTTTCCTCAATTATTACCAACCTAAGTCCCAAGACGGATTAAGGGCTCTATTTTCCATTCCAACTACAAAATGACTGGAAATGGCGTAATCCGTTTCATTTTTAGTTTTCAATTACTTTTAATATGCGATTTCTAGATGCAGCATCGTAAATCGTATGAAAAATTGACTTGGACTTACATTAAAACTCTTAAAATAAAATACAGTTTTTTTAAAGTTTATCGAAACTAGTTTCGGCCTAAAATGGCCATCGTCAGGCTTATAATAAAAATGAAAATTATCTTAATATTAAAATTAAACAATAAAGTGAAAGATCAAATTTTCTTAAAATAATGATTAAATAAATACTAAATTTATCTTATGGGAGGTGGAACAGCATTAAAAAGTAATTGTGGAATAATAAGTTATCGAAAAACTACGACAATGTAAAATTTAAATTTTTTTTATAAAGGTTGATGGTAACAAATCAAATTAGAATTTTACGAATTTCAAAATTCCTGAAACACTTTTGTTTTTACGACTTCCACAAGTAGAAACATCAGATTCACAGATAGGTCTGGTTGTTGACACGAAACGCTAATATTGATTTTTATTATTTAAAAGGACTGCATTTGGAGAAGTAGGTGGAGAGAGACTGAAGAGCGATCCTAAAGAGGGAAACTGAAGATATATAGAACAAACTCATTACACGACATAGTTAAATATAGAAGATCTAGCAGTTGGACCTTCTACAAGACGTAAATTTACTAATAATATAGCTCAAATTGGAAAATTCTTGATACGTATGGTCTCTTTGCATCAGTGGAAACATTCGTCTATCTGACTCCGTCATGCGAATCTACTTTTTCGACGTTAACTGTGATAAATAAGCTATTTAAATACCTGTATTAGTTCATTAATGTAAAAATGTTATAACGCGACATGCAAGCTTATTTTGCAAACTATTTTCGACAACCGCTTCATCCACGTCTCTGATTATTCTATACCTTCGACCAACTATAGCGTCGTGTCCTATTTAAAATTTTTGGATGCCTTACTTCAAAATTGTTTCTGGCTACGGCTCTGACTGACACGCATATCTCGTAAATTGAATAGCCTGTCGTGTTCCAATATTATATTTTTTAATTCATTTAGAATGTTTAAAAGAATATTGCAAAGTTAGAAGAAATGCTTGTTTGTGTACTAGTTTTTTAAATTATTTCACTATGTAAACTACTTAATTTACTACTGTAATTTAATTATTTTGTTTCAAATAAATTTTTGATTATTATAGTCTATTTTTACTTACCCTATTTATTATAGCACTGTGTAGTAATTTAAAAATTTTTCGTTTATTTATTAAATATTAATTAGTAATATATGGGGAATATCAGCTTGGTCAACAAGCTGTTTCTTCAGATTATTTATCTGTTTTTTGTAAATTAAACAACAACTCTAATTTTCATGTACAGTCGCGGCATTCTAATTTTTTTTTTTTTTTTTTTTATTGAAATTAATGTGTCTCGACATCAGAGGCCATTGACACATATACAGTAAAATTATAAAATTATGTTCTTATAACTACAGGGTGTGGATAACATTTAATATCAAGATTGGAACTAATTAAATTTTGGAACTTAAGTTAATGTCTTTTAAATATTTAAGAACTTTATGTATTTGGTCCGCTGAATTGAGAATTTCTGGCAAGGTGTTCAGAAGTTCAAACTGTCTTCGTTTGACTGAGTACTGCTGACATTCAGTGAGAAGGTGTTTGACCGATAAGGTGATGTTGCAGTGATGACATATTCGGGGAGGTTCTGACGTCATTAGGTGGCTGTGAGTAAGATTGGTATGTCCAATTCGTAGTCTTCGAATAGCTATTTTATCGTTTCTTGGTAATGAAGGGAGGAAAAACGGCTTGACGGATTGGCGGATCTCATGTAGCTTCGAAGGTATTCTGGTCCAGTGTTCTTGCCATGATGAGTAGGTCTTAGATTTAAAGAAGTTTTGTAGATCTTTAGACAGTTGAACTCCATCGATTGGAAGATTGGATGTTGATGCTTCTTTTGCTGCACAGTCTGCCAGTTCGTTTCCTGTAATGCCAACATGTGAGGGAACCCACAATAAAGTTACGATTGGTCCTTCAGAGGAAAGCTGTTGGTAGCGTTCATGTACGGCTTGTACAAGTGGGTGAGAGCTGTATATGTTTTGAATTGATTTGATCGAGGCAAGAGAGTCTGTGCATATTGCAACTTTTTTGTTAATTTGGGATACAGAGTTGAAAGCTTGAAGTATAGCAAATAGTTCTCCTGTGTGAACACTGGAGAAAGGTGGAAGTATATTTGTGGTGACAATTGTATGAGAGAGGGTAACTGAGCATCCTACTGCATTATTGTTTTTAGACGCGTCGGTGTATAATACTTTATCAAATTTTGAGTTATAGATAATGTCCAAGAAGTTTTGTCTTAGGAGCTCGGTGGAGGTGTCATGTTTGGAGTATTTGCTTAAGCTTAGGTTGATTTTCGGTAAATTTTTATTCCAGGGGGGAGTGTAGGAACGTGTGATAGGTGTAGTTTGTTTGAGATCTATATTGGAAAGAAGTGGTAGCAAGCAATGGTTGACTGGTTGAATTTTTCTGGAAGTCTGGGAGTTTGAGTTCTGCTTGTGTATGACTTTATAGGCTGGATTTAGCGGATTTGCGGAAACTCTGGAACAGTGTGTCAAGAGAAGTTGTTGTCTTCTAATCCAGAGAGGGGGCTCATTGGCTTCGCAACATAAGCTATCCACTGGGCTTGACCGAAACGCTCCCAAGCAAATGCGTAAAGCTGAATTTTGTACAGTGTTAAGAATCTTTAAATCTGTTTTAGTAGCTGACATGTAGAGAATGCTACCGTAGTCGATTCTGGAACGGATAAGTGCTCTATAGACTCTCAGCAGTATTTGCTCTTCAGCTCCCCATTGGCGGTGTGAAAGACTTTTTAGGATGTTAAGCCTACCTAGACAGTTGTCCTTAATCTGTTTAATGTGCTCTTTCCAGCTGAGCTTCTTATCGAAGACGATCCCTAGAATTACAATTTGGTCGGCGGAGGGAATGCTAATATTGTTTAACGTGATATTTGGAGTAAACTGATTATTTCTTCTTCTGGAGAACTTAATGACTTTGGACTTTGTAGCAGAGAAGTGGAAGCCTGTTGTGGTAGACCATTCGTGAAGAGCGTCAACTGTTTTTTGAATAATGTGGGCTGTAGTGATGGTATTCCTTCCGTGGCAAAAGATGAACAGATCGTCAGCATAAAGAGCAAAACTCGTAGGAGGTTGAATTATTTTGCAAACCTCGTTGATGGAAAGGATGAACAGTGTTGGGCTCAACACCGATCCTTGAGGTACGCCATTTTCCTGAGTTAGTGTGTTTGACATCTTTCCATTGGCTGTAACTCTGAAGCGTCGTTCTGTTATAAAATTTTTAATGAAAGAGAACATGTTTCCTTTGATGTGGATATCTGCCAAAGTTTTCAGTATAACTGAGTGTGGGAGGGAGTCAAATGCACCCTCTATGTCAAATGTTGCTGCTATGACTTCTTGGTTTTCATTAAAGGCATTAATTATGTGTGTCTGAAGTACCAGTAAGTTGTCTACAGTGCAGCATTGAGGTCTAAATCCCGATTGAGCAGAAGAGAGAATGTTATGTTTTTCCAGGTACCACATGAGCCGCTTGGAAACCATCTTCTCCAGTAGTTTGCACAGGTTACATGTTAATGCGATAGGCCTGTAGGAGTTAGGATTGCTAGGATCTTTGCCAGGTTTTTTGATGGGAAGTATCACTGATTCCTGCCACACTTTAGGGAAGTTTCTTTTGGTCCAGATCAAATTGTAAAGATCTAAAAGTTTGTAAAGGCTATTGGAGGATATATTTTTAAGGAAAATGGAAGGAATATTGTCGGGTCCTGCAGCGGAGACTTTGGTGGATGACAGAGCTACAGAGAGTTCTTGAAAAGTGAAGAGAGAATTTAGAGCATCTAGGTCATGACCGATATTGGGAGGCATGGGACGGCTGAGTGTGTCAAAGGTGTAAGGATCAGCTTGGTTTGTATTTTTAGATTTATCTAGCAGGGAAGAAGCTAAAATATTAACTATTTTTTGACTGTCTGTGACGATATGGTCTTGTTGACTAATTGCTGATATTTTTGTGAAGGTCCTTTTTCCCTGCATTTGTCTAATTTTAGTCCAAACCTGGTTTGGAGGAGTGTCAGGTGTTATGGACGAAACGTAGCTATTCCAACCGTCTTTTTTACTTTGCTTTATTATTCTTTTGGTCCTGGCTCTAAGTTTTTTGAACTCAATGAAGTCATTTTCGTTCCTTGTTCTCCTAAATCTGTTTAATGCCGTTTTACTTTCTCGCACCGCAGATTTACAATTTTCATTCCACCAGGGAACAATTTTACGTGAAGGAGATATCACAGTTTTTCCGACGTGTTGTTCAGCAGCGATAATAATACAGGAATTAAAAGCGGAAACGGCTGCGTCAGTATTTTCTGGAAAATTTAACTCATCAGTTTGATTTTCTACACATGATCTGAAGGCGTCCCAGTTGGCATGAGTTATTTTCCACTTCGTTATATTTTCAGATGGTTTGTCAGCGTTGTCAGTAATGAAGATAGGAAAATGATTGCCATCATGGAGATCATCTAATGGGTTCCATGTGAGTAGGGGAAATATTTGTGGGTCACAGAAACTGAGGTCAATTGCGGAGAATGTGTGAGATGAAAGGTTGAAGTGAGTGCTTGAGCCATTGTTTAGGAGACAAAGGTCTGCGTTTTTATATACGTTTTCGATGAGTTTTCCTTTGCCGAATGTTTTGTGTGAGCCCCATAAGGAGTTGTGGGCATTGAAGTCACCAGTAATAATGAAAGGGGGGGTTAGCTGAGAGAAAAGATTTATTAGTTCGGCTTCGGAAACTGAGGAATTCGGCGAAATATAAATACTGCAAACAGTAATTTTAAATGGACACCATACAGAAGCTGCTACTGCTTCTAAAGATGTATTTAAGATATGAGCTGACGAATAGAAGTCATTTGAAACAAATACAGATGTTCCGCCACTGGCTCTTTGACATTCAGTCCTGATATGGTGGTAACCTTCGAAGCCTTTAAGGTGACGTTTGTGAGATTCGGTAAAGTTGGTTTCTTGTAGGCATATAATATTAGCATTTAGAGTATGGATTAATTGTTGGATTCGTTCAAGGCGAGGATAGAATCCATCGCAATTCCACTGAATGAGAGAGAAAGTTAAAATGAAGATTTTTGTGATAGTTGGGAGTTATCTGAAAGAACGTCGTCGTCAGGAGGGTCAAGAGATGACTGAGATGCTAGACTTTCAGCGTCTGATTCCTCTATTTTTAGTTCTCTTCTTAACTTTTTGCTAAGTCTTGTTAATCGGTTCTTAATGGATCTTTCATCTAAGGAAGGATAGATGGTGTATAAATCGGAAAGTAATGATTGAACATCTGTAGTGAACCGTTGAGCTTCTGATAGGGGACTGGAGCTGCCAAAAGAGTTTTCGAGAAACGCTATGAAGTTTTGGGCTGTAATAGTAAATGTATCTTGTGATTTACTGTAGATGTCTAAAATAAGTTTCTTTGTGGATTCTGACAGCTTAAAATCTTCAGATGTGTCCTTTTTCCTCTTCTTTGTGATAGGTTTGGGAGTTGTTTCTAAGGGTGGATCCGGAGGAGGCATGATACCTGGATTAGTTAGAGTATTTGAAAGATCCTCGGGAAGAGGAATGCTCTCATTTGAATCTGCTGAGCTGGGACAGGTTCTTTTTTGTGCGGGTGTTGGATGAATCTGAGTTTTGGATGTAGTTGCTTCAATGGAATTTGGAGAGGGGGCTGCGAGTTCTGTTTGAGTGAGAGTTAATTCTGATTCAGCTGGCTTAGGTGGGTGTAAAGAAGGGGGTATGGCAGGGAAAGGGGCAGTTGTTTGGGAAGGGGGGATTGGTTGAGCGGTTGGACAAAGGCTTGCAATATGGCCAGATTGCTTACAGAGGAAGCATTCCATTTTATCAGTGGACAGGAAAATTCTGTGAGCGTTATTCTCAAAGGCGATAACTAGCGAAGTTTGGAGTTCGTAGTCATCTGAAGGTGGAACAATATATACTTGTCTTCTGAACGAGAGAATGTGGCTGTATTCATCTCCTGGGATTCCAGCTCTCAGAAAAGATATTTGTGAAGTAAGTTGTAAACCGTAGTTTTCTAGAGCTGCTCGGATTAAGTCGTGAGGGATAGAAGGGCACACATTTGAAATCAAAACCCTCTTTGCTGGTGTTACTAACCGTCTTATAGCTAGGTCCAAATCACCGATGTGAATGATGGGATTATTTTTAATTAAATGGTCCACTAGTTCAATTTTATTTAGGTATATGCAAATTCTGTTGTTGGATATTCTAGATGCGAAACTGATATTCTTTGGACCTACAATGTCTCCGATTGATTTAACATAATCGGCCAGTTTTAGATTATCTTCTGTGTGAAAAACTATAGCTTGCTCTTTCTTTGGAAAAGACGGTTTTGGAATTGACTTGGCAGCGGCCACATATGAACTAGGAGATGCATAAATATTTCCTAAATTTGGGGTGTCATTTGCTGTAGGAGAACTCATTGTGATGCCCTTGTAGTCAAAAGCAACAGATGTGTTATTGGTTAAAGTTTTGTTGGCTTAGGAAGAAGGCAACCAGCCATACGGCATAGTGTAGAACTGGTTGCCGAAATAAAATTCTAGAAACAGCGCTATCCTAAGTACTGGTTTTATGCTCGTTATCGTTATCACTATCAGATGTAGATAAAGGATACAAAAAACTTATATGCAGAACTGTTATTATTTGCATGTAACGCAATTAGTGGAGCTAACACATCACCAGTCACCGAAAGCACAAAATGTTGCGATGCACGATGTTTAGTTTATTCGTCAGTGCGAAAATTATTAATAAACAGTTAGTACATTCGCGGTGAAAGACAAAATTTATCGCGGCGATACAGAGCGAACTTAACTCGTTCAGCGCATTCTAATTTGTATGATGCGCTGTAGTCTATTTAAAATTTTTGTCACCTATCAGTAACAGTATAAGATGGACAAATTTTAACCCACCCCATACACAATTACGATACACATATAACAAAATAATAATTATCATGTTATGTACCTATAAACAATATTAGCGTGTAATCATTTGAAACCTATTTTTTTATAAATATCGTTTACTATTTTTAAATAAAAAATAACAGAACTAATGTTTTGTAAAATAACATTTTATATTTGACTTGCATTTTTCTATAAATTTGTCCTTTACAAAATATTTCAAAAACAATATTTTGGATTCTGATGGAAAAACTATTTGATAGACCCATGAAGATCACAACTGTCAAAAGTTCAAACAAAGCCTAATGTTAAACGGCGCCCATTAGTAATCTATATGTCATTTATTTGTACACTTTAATAAAATTTTCATTAATTTTTACTCACTCTGTAACTAATAATAACTTATGTGATAGGTTATAATAAAAATATTCATAAATCATAAATCTTTTTTGTTTTTAAAAATGTCTCTATTAAAGCATTTTGTTAAAAAGCACGGCCTTTTAAAAAAAATGGCAAATTTGAAACTTCAATGCCCTAATCAAAAATTAGTAAAAAGATTGAATTGTGCCCATGGACACTATTGTTCGTGAAGCCGTCAACTGCGAAATACCTAAAATTTTTACCCAATCCCATTTCTTCATAATTCGACTGCCAGGTCTTTCGACCTCCTCTCAAATATTTTCACAAACATAAAAAAACTTGGAGTTTTCGCAGAAAATTGATTTTTAACTCGGGCGCAAGTTTTTTCTTTGAGTAAACTTCAATAAAAATAAACATTTCCTAAATCTGCCCCCCACAACTATTAATCTTTTGGCCTTTTCTTGTATCAGAAAATAAAAAAAGAAAAAATAGCTTTCATTCAACCTTTGAAATTATTTTCTAACTTAATGTTAACGATGACGGTTGTATCCTGTAGAAAAACATTTTTCTTCTGCGACGCCGAAAATAACCCAATTCTTTTTATTTTCACGTGCTCGAAGATCGAACGAAAATCCCTAACCGCTTCTCTGCCCTTAATTAATTGCTTTATCAGATCCCATTAAGTTCTCATTACGTACTGGAGGCCTCTTGCGTCTCGAATTTCCTGCTACTACACCTTGCAGCGGTGTTGCCAGACTTAGAGTTTGTTGGATCTGCAGAAAATGCCAAAAATTTAATGAGGTATATTATTCCTGTATAGAAATTTCAGAGTATTGATATCAAAATTTCTGGAGGGCAAATTTATTAGATCAGAAATATTCGTTATAATTTTTAATTCACAAAAGTATCATAAGCAATATCGGGGTGGTGAGGGGTAATATTTTAGTAATCACCAGCTTGCTTCCTGTACCGTGAGGTCTTCATATAAACAAATGATATAGATAAGTAACGGGCGCTGTGTACCATAGGCTTTGTTTGATGCCAGTATATACGAATGTTTAGACTATGTAGACTAGAGATAAGGAGGCGAATCGGCATTCTCGAAAGACAGTCCCAAAAAATAAAGCTAATTGAACTTTTACAATTCACCGCAAGGGCGCTGGTGTTGCTAGCGCTGTTAAAAATACATGGGTTCCTATGGAAATTTTACATAATTTTGTGAAAATAATAAAAAAACTTGTTTATTGCTAAATAAAGTACAGATAATTCTATTTTATTTATTTCTAAATACTTGAGTATTTTAATTAAAAAATGATTTAATTTTATTTATATAAAATGCAAATTAGATAGGTATGACCAAATTCTCTTATTTTCTTATAAGTTTTTGTTTATAATTATAGTTGTAGGTTGTTTTAGATTTCAACTTCCTGTCTTCTGTTGGTCTATCATAATAACAATTTTAGCTTTTATTACTTTTATTAATAGGTAGGTGGACTTTAGGAGCATGCTCATGTCAAACTACCCTATCTCTGCACACGCTACTACGCCGTGCACTGCAATTTTTTATCTATATTTTCTTAATTTTGCTACTTAATTTAAAAAAAAAAAATTATGAGGAAGGTGTGCGTTTAACCTCTTCTTGTTAACACCTTAGTGATAATGATCAGTTACGGATCCTGTGGAAATTATCAGATTATCTGCATTCGCCACGTTGTAGGTGATAAGCGTCAATTGTTTTGGATAAATCACAGTTAACCCTGGTTGTTTAAGGGTTTTAACTGTATTGTACTTCTGTTGGTGTTGGAATCATCAATGCATCCACTACCATTTTCTTTCCTCTGTATTTTATCTACCACCTTATCAACTTAATGCTTCTCATAGTTTTTTAAACACGTCTGTCCTGCAACTGAGATCCTTGCAGACCCACGTTTCGACAGTCTACAAGTGCTTTTTATTGAACAACCTGTCTTGTTTAAATTATAACTTCTTGTTTTTGCTTCCAAGCCTATTTGGCATGATAGTTCATTGATATGGCTTCAATGTATCTTCGAGTTGTATTGCAAGCAGCAGTTACTCGATCATAAAAACTTTGTTCCTTTCGCAAGTAAGGCTATTTTTCAGCATTTAGCTTTGGAACTTCTGCGCCACTTGTATGTCTTTTCTTAGCAACTTTAATTTTAACCGAAAACTGATCCCGCCGACTGCAAGTATATATAGTAAAGATAATATAAGGTATATTACACAATAATTACATTAATTATTTCTTTTAAATACTTATAAAAATATTAGTCAATTAAAAACAATAAAATTAAATATTAAAAACTAAATATATTATAATAAAATATATTAAAAATTAATTATATTATATATTCAAGGGTAATATACCAAGACCTTGACAATAGTCAGCTATTTTTATTGAATCTAAATCTCGAGAATATTTAAATATGATAAGATTTGATTTTTGGCATTACTTTAGCTCAAGGGCTTTAATCAATTCATTATTAATGCTAAATAAATAAATAATTTTAAAAGTTTTTTTAATTATATCCATTTTTTGAGGGAATCATGATTTTTTCGTCCTCCAGTTTTCGCCGGATTTTTACATTTTGGGGTCCCCTGAATCCATTTTCGGGATGATGTCTCTCTCTCTCTCTCTCTCTGTGTGTGTGTGTGCGCGCGCGTGTGCGTGTGTGTATGTGCGCGCGCGCGCGCGCGCGTGTGTGTGTGTGTGTGTGTGTGTAAGTGTGAGTGTGAGTATGCGTGTGCGTGTGCGTGTGCGTGTGCGCGCGCGCGTGTGTGTGTGTGTGTGTGTGTGTGTGTGTATTGTGGGTGGTCTCTGTATCCATCATAACTCATTAACCGATAAAAAGAAAAACACCAAATTTTAAACTTAAGCTCTATTCCGTCGTCTAATGAAGTGATAAGATTTTTGGGCAGAGTCGGAACATCTGGGGGTACTTTATCGGTGGTCATTTCTATATTTTATGGAATATATCTGTTATTTACGTCTGAAGAAGAAAATTTTTTAAATAAAAGTTACTTACAATATTATTGTCAATATTTTTGTTTTATATAAAATTTTCCTAAAATTGTCCGTATTCGAGAAATTTGAGAAAATGTGTAAATTTCGAATTTTTAAGAAAACTCAAAAACGGATAGAGAAAAAATCATTAAATTTTGAACTTAAATTTTATTTCGGCCTGACATGAAATATTTAGATTTTGGAAAAAGTCGGAACATCTGGGAGGTACTTTATGGGAGACCGTTTTTATATTTTATCTGATCTGTTCCCGGGTATTTCTGTTTTATTTAAGAAAAAAAATTTTTAACATCACTGGTTTCAATCGTCTGTAAAATATGGGCCCTTCAGGGATACTTCCACCTTAAATGGATCACATTGTAGATTCAAGTAGACAAAAATATATATTATATATTTTTTATTATTTCGTTTAAGTCGCGGGTCTTTTTTCTGTACTTTTATCTTACTATAAATCAAAAAGTTGCGGCAACACCGCTCTACAAGCAACTATTTATCATCTCAGAAGAAAAAACACGTGTTTCAGCGTGTTATGATCGCGATAATGGGACAGAGTAATGACGCGAAAGGAAAGTTCTGGAAAGTAATTTTTTTGACGAAACTAAGATGTGCTCGGGATATGGAGCTGTGTCCGCTTGAATTATTTTATGACAAATGTTGAGAAATTATGGTTCAAAGACGTGTAAAGAGGTAGAGAGGAATATACCGATATTTTTTGGGTGGAAGGTTGCATTAACTCAACGATAAATAGGCTTGTTGTTAAAGTTTAACCGTGACTTGGCCAAAATGTAAAACATTAATTATACGAGGGTTACTGGTCTAATGGTAATAGAAAACTGACCCAACTTTCTTAAGTTGTTATTAATCCCTCGACTAGTAAAGCATCATTGCTATTGGGAACATAAGATTTGAGACTGTTAGCCCCAAATACTAAATAAGTAAGATTTTCCAGGTTTATGTATAAGCACAATTTCTGAGTAAATGTGATTTGTTGTGAATATCGGGCATATTTTCATGTAGTTGCATCTTTTTGCAACTCCTTATCTGCATTTTTGAATGGTCTGTCTTTTTAGAATACACAAATCCTGTAAAGTTTGCAATATCGCGGTAAATGAAAACGATAATGAATTTGGTAAAAAGATTTAGAACAATCCTGCGATAAAAACAACTTTTCACCTTAGACCTTTTTTTTGTATCGTAATTATGTGGCCATATAGCGATTGTTTTTGTTAATGTTATCATTTTATTTTTATCAGTGCTCTTTGCAATGTTCTAGAAACGGTTCTGGTCCTACAACTTCTAAGTTGTAAAAGTAATTTTGAAAAACCGACCAAAAAATCATGTATTTAAAAATTGAGAATATTTATTTTTTCATAGTTCATCAGACCTTGACTAATTGAATAAAAAGAATCATAGAAATTGGACAACATAGTAAAGAATTGTCGCTAAAAACACATACAAAATGAAGAGGTTAATGATTTTATCATGGACCACATTATTAGATCTTGAACAAATTTATATGGGACCACTCCTGAGAATCCTCCTTTCCAACAAAAAAGAATTATAGAAATCGGACAACGTAGTAAAGAGTTATCGCTGAAAAAATATTTCGACTAACTGAGAACCTCCTTGGTTTTTGAAGTCGCTCATAAAGGCACCGTAGTGATCCGAAAAAGTTACAGATAACATTTTAAGGGATGCCACTGGCGTTGCAAAAAGACTAGGACTAGAGAAGGACATAATACCAGTTCCGCGCATTGTTGAAAGACAACTTTATCGAAGCAACCATCCAGCAGGAAGCCCTTCGGAATTCTGGAAAAGGTCAATAATAATACCATAATACTTCTCCTTTTAATACTTCTTTTGAAGAACGGTTTGCTAAGGAAAATACCTCATCATTCGCATTGTCCAAATTACACCCGGCGCTTGCGATCTACCAAACATAAAAAATGAAATCGAATTTTGGCAACAATTGTGGCAGGACAGACCAAATATATCTAAGGTGGCCGTTGTTGATGTCCTAAAAGACACGAAAGCCTTCTTTTCCGATATTTTGATCGCTCTACTGTGCACAACGTATACTGTATAGCGATCCTTTAGCAGCCTGAGACGAACTAAAACCTGGCTAAGAAGTACTATGGTGGAAAGTTGCCTCAACGGTTTTGCAATGATAAGTGTTTATCGAAAAATTATCACTGAGAACCTAGTAGATTTTAATAGTAAAGTAGTATAAGAATTCACAAAAAACCCAAGGAGATTATGTTTTAATTAAGATAGTTTGTTTGTTGTAATAAAGAATTAAAACATTAAAAATTGTAGTTTTTTTTACGTACAACTCTTACCATCCTGCCACCCCTGACCCATTGGCTGGCGACACCCTTGGCAGTTACATAAAAGGGGTGAATTTAGTTACTTCAATTTATATTAATAACATGTATGTAGTATACACGAGTCAAATTATCATATCTTATAATTTGTTTATGTACCAGTATTTTCAGTATGGGTATGTGGTTTTCTGGACTAAAAGGGGTGATAGTTTATATCGACAGCTCAGTTTTGTTATTGTTTTTTGGAGATTGAGTCGTGGAAATAAAGACCAGGTAAAATTATTTACCTAACAGGATTTCTTTAACGTTTACTTAAATGACTTGGTTTACTTTAGTTACAGTAACAATAAAAAACATACTGATTCAAGAGTGGATAAGTACGTACTATAATCGCTACACGCTTAGGGCAAGAGTAAATATTGCCAATCCCAAGTAGTTATACTTGTTTACATAAAAGGGGTGAGTTTATTTACTTAAATTTATATCAATAATATTTATGCAGTATACACGATTTAAGTCAAATAATTATATCTAATAATTTGTTTATTTACCAATATTTTTAGTATGGGTATGTGGTGTTCTGGAAAATGTAGCTAATTATTTAAATGGGTAGATCTTACTTGGTGGTTTTCTCCGTTGATATCTCCAATGCGATGGGAAACTCCTGTGTTTGCATCCCTCGCTGTATCAAGAGTACCTAGCAGCTCAAATTGTATTGAGTCCTAAGAAAATTGACAAGGAGATATGTGCAAGTAGTACTAGGTGGCAAAGCAAATAGTATTCAAATTATATAGGAAAAAAGTAGAAGACAAAAGGACCTAAAAGTAGAAATAAAACTAGCTACATGCAAGGTTATATCTGGATGACTTACCGAATAATGTAGGACCCTATTTTATACCTATAAGTGGCGACAAATCCACAAAATGTGTACTAAAATCAACTCCTGATTTTTCTGGTAAAATACTTCTTATATGATTTAATGAAATTGCTAGATAGAATTTATCTATTTTAGGTGGTTCGATTTAATTTAAAGACCACATGGCCCAAAAACCAACCTCAAAAATAAAGAGAAAGTGCCAAGAGAGGAAACAAAACCTCAGGACCTAAGAAGATAAATGTCCTTGATTTGGGATGGCTAAACTGCCAATACTACTCCTAATTACCAAAATACACAAACTAAAATCAAATAAAGAATAGAAGAAGCAGAACAACATTTTAAATATTATGTATATGTTAGTTTCAATAAATGAAAACGAAGACAATTAATCTTGTGTATTACTCACATATTTAGGTGAGTTTTTTATTTATTACTTGAAAATAGTGAAAAAGCAGGTATGGCTTTAATATTTTGTTTAAAAAGACTATTTACTATAATATAATTAAAATTGACCCGTAACAGTATGGCTCGTCTATTTGCTG
This sequence comes from Psylliodes chrysocephalus, assembly GCA_927349885.1. Lineage (NCBI taxonomy): Eukaryota > Metazoa > Arthropoda > Insecta > Coleoptera > Chrysomelidae > Psylliodes > Psylliodes chrysocephalus. The sequence continues at coordinate 75,602,074 of OV651813.1, forward strand.
TCGGGGAACTAGCGAGTCCGAGGATGTGGTAGTTATTAATCTCACTCATCAGCCCTGTCTTTTCTCATCGTAGTTCTTTGTTGCATGGACTACTCATCTTCATAAATCTATAGGAGACCATGCTGGCCTCCCTTTTAAGCAGAATGTGGAGAGGAGTTAGGTCCAGCTCCCGTCGGTGTGGTTGACATTGTTCCAGTAATGGCGAGGCACACAAGTCGTTATATTCCAGCCAGCTCTGCTCTAGCCATCCGTTGAATCCGTTGTCCCTTCAGACGACAGAACTGTACGTAATCATGTGCGTTACCACTGTTTGATAAATCCAGTAGATCAGTTAAGGTCTGATCCCCCATGCTTTGCCGCATATCCTTCTGAGGGTGAAGAGGAATAGTCTGGCTTTGTTATTCATCGTTAATCATCTTTAATCGTAGTTAATAATTTTATCCAATTGAGGGTTCTGAGTTTCTTATCTAGGATGATCCCTAGATATTTCGTCTCCTCTGCAAAAGGAATGGTATCCTCAGCCAAGGTAGTTTATCGAAGCTTGTCGAGCTTTCTTCTTTTGGCAAAGGGGAAGATAACAGTTTTATGGGGTAAATAGACATCTACTCCCTCTCGCATCATCTGTTGATAGAGTATAGGACTTTTTGAAGGATATGGAAAATTATCTCTTCAAACTTCCCCTTATTTTGATAACCAGATCATCTGCATAGCTCTGGAAATCCACCTCCTACCGAGAGAGATCGTTTCGCATTTGGCAGGTTGTCCACCAAAATGATCCATAGTAGGGGTGAAAGTACGCCGCCTTGTGGACATTGTCTGGTAGGCCTAAATGTGACCGTCTTTCCCTGCAGCGATGAAATGATGTTCCAGTTTGCAAGCATGCTTTTAATCCAATTACAGGTTAGTTTGTCGATTCCTCTTTTTTCAATAGAAGCGAACAGAGGAAGGTCTTCTATGTCTAGGAAGGCACCCAGCTCAATCTTCCCATGATTTAGGGAATGACTAGTTTTGCCAACTAGATTGTGCAGAACATGATCTGTCAATTTGCCTGCTTGGTAGGCACATCGGGAGGAGAAGATGAAGTGTTGTTAAAGTTAAATAAATAATAAACTCCGGACCTTTGACATATAAGTTCCTGAAGATCCAGATTTTCAAAATCATTTTCTATTTGAATCCTCGACGCGAATTTCCTGATCCTCCAACAATTAATGAAAGACCGCATCCAAGACAAGAATGGAAAACCGCCCAGATGATGTCGCAGTTATTTTGGAAGAGCATGAAAGACCAGAAGATCCCAAAGAAGGTAATGAGGTAGTGATAGTCAACAACAACCTACCTCGAAAGATATAGCCCAAAGACAGAAAAACAAAAACATACCCTGGCAGAGACATTGTAGTTCGAGTCGTTAACGTCAAAACGAAAAGTGTGATTTACAACAGGTCTGTAGTGAAAATTTGTAAATTAGATCTATCAAAAGTATTCACAAAGAGAATATGTTAGAGTTGTCTAATAAGACCTACTAGACAACTAACTTCTGTATTAGATTTGTTCATCATAGTCAATGTTAATTTTGAGTTTGTCATTTTTTGGGAAAAATAAGTCAATTTATATACAATTCACAATTTATTTTAAAGACATTAGCGAACGTTCTACTTTTCATAGAAACTGTAACTCGTATACCTTTCAAGTAGCGAGTTCAGTCTACACTAAAAAAAAAAGACTTTTAGGCATGAATTTATTGTTTAATAAACTTTTTTCGGATTTTCTGGCTCGGAAATCGTGATCCTCATTGTATTATACAAATTAACAAAAACTTATGGTTTCTACAAATGGAATTTGTGTTTTAGTATGTAAATTTTAAATTAGCTGAGCTTAACAAAGTTTAAATTTCTATTTTCGCAAAATAAAATAATGTTTCAAGCTGCTCTTAATTTCCAAACGCTTATTTATTTCATTTAATTTAAAAACGTTAACCAAGATAATAATTTAAATTAACTGACTGTAAATAAAAACGCCATTTAAGTCCATCTGATTTTGTGTAATTTAACAAGGGAAGTGCCATTTCCAGCATCTGTCGTCAGTTGTAGAGGAATGCTCGGCGGTCAGATATATAATAAAAAAAGCTTTAATGCACACAAGTTACACAACAACATATTCACATATTGTTTGACAACCGAGCTTATACGTAAATATGTGTATAAATTATACAGGTTAATTCTGTATTCGACCAGCGGTGGTATATTATGTCAATATTTTGTATGCGTTCCATTTTAATAGTTAAAACCTTTAGGGATGAGAGGAATAACCGATGACTATTGTAATTTTTAAATTTGCAACGGAATATTATATTTATATACAGAGTCAATTTTTTAATACAATACGAGGATCGTAAGAAAATATGAGATAATAATAAAAATTAAAAGTGTTTCTTTTTCTGGACTCGTCTGACTTGTTCTCCGACAATACTGAAGCCTACTGGTCTATCGTGTTTTACCATAAATTATTTCACATTATCCCATAAATTTAGAAGGTAGGGAGCGCTATAAGCATCTTTTTCAAACATTTAAAACGGTATCGGTAGACGTGACTTATGTAGACTCAATAAGGCTGATCCGCCATTAAACGTATTTTTGGGAATGCAATATAAGTTAATAACAAAGTTATATTTATTAGTTGTTATAAAACGGATTATTATGTTACAGTAACTCATTTTTAGTAATTATACTTATTTACAAGGTAAAATTCATGGAATAAAAAGAAGGGAAGATGTTATATTACACAGTATTTTCTAGAATAATTACAAAGTACATTTATCATGGTTTGACGTAACTGTTATGGTAGAGACCATAAATGACCTATCGTAAAATAATCAAACAGTTGTTAAATAGGTAGGTATTATTAGAAAATATATTAAGGCAAAATAACAAATAATATGTTTATATTAACCACTTAACAATACAATTTTATCCTTGTGATGTCTTATGCAAACACATTTTTTAATTTTCTTTTTAATGAGGTAAAACATCCTCATATATTTGTTAGCTGCAGCTTTAACTAATAGTACTCTATTATAGTTATACAAAGGACACTGATCAACACTGTGCAATTTTTCAAATATATTTGTATTTATAGTTGACTTGTATTACTGAAGACACAAATTGAAGATAGACGTGTAAGATATTTATAGAAGGAAAATGTAGGCTCTTTTATTTTTTTGTCTATAAACCAAATTGTTGATATTTCTGGTCTGCATAAAAATAAGGTATTTTTTCTCCTCCTCCTCCTTCGCACGGCTACCTTTATGCCTCAAGCCATTGTAGTCCTAGTAGGTCAGCCCAATGCATTTATTTTTTTGATACCGAAAGGAGACCACCACCAGGTAGCCAGTCTAAATAAGTCTCTTTAAGTTAGAGACAGTGAACTCTATCTAGCCTGGAAGGGCGCCGCCGTAGGCGAAAAGTGAGGCATAACCGTTGAATAGGCAACCCGCAGGTGGTTACGGCTATCTATCTCTTTCTATCCTATATATCGTATGGGAGAAAAGCGCAATATTTTAAATATTTTTTAATTTTTTATAGTTCAAGTAGTCATTTAGGAGAAATGACAATGATTATACATTTTTTAAATTTCAATTAACATTTTAATTAGTCTTCCACCGAGTTGGGATATAAAATAAAAACAAAATTAGAAATGCATATTCTTTTATTGTTTAATTTTGCAAAATATTGAACATAACTTTATTTATTTATTTATTATATGGGAAACACCCATTATAAAAAAAATCTGATGTGTCCAACAGTTATTACAGGCTTTTCCGCTTATTTTGTACAACCTATTGTCGCACCTCTGTAAATGTTTAGATGATAAACTAAATATATAAATTTCCACATACTTCTAATTTTTTTATATACAGAATGTCCCGAAATTAGACGGTCATATTTAAACAGCGTAATTTAAATCCTAAAATAGGAGTAAAAGTTCATATAAACATAGGTCCGAAAACGTTTCTTTTTCGAGATACAGGGTGTTAAAAGTGAAGTCCTTACGACACACTTTTGTGAATATTTTCTAAACATTTAAAGATAACTAAGTGAAATTTGATACAAATGCTTACCTTTTTACGCTCTTTTTAATGGACTAAACCCCAGTTTTTGATCATCTTCATAGGTGAGTATGTAACGTTCGTTTTTGGCCACTCGAATTAATAAAATTGTTTTGGCTTACCTGGTTAATCATACGAAAAAAAAGGGTAAAATCGTATTGATGATATCACTATTATTTTTGTCATTTACTAATTTCACCTGTATTCTAACTTATTATTATTATTACAATTTATTTCATCTCACCACTAAGTAAAAGGATGGTACCTCTCCTAAAAATAGACCAAGTTTCGTTGTAAACTTATATATATTATGTATTACAGTCTCACCTTTGGGTAATTAATTATTTACGATACCATTCTTTAAGAATTTCATTGCTTGTTTTTGTTATGGCTGTCAGTGTTAGGTTAATATCATGGTGTAAGGATACAGGTGAAGCGGTGCGCAGGTTTTATGACGTCAACATCGGTATTGCCACGGCCGCCTATACACTGCCATGCCATTCCATGGCTTTGTTTACATTTTGTAATGATTGTCAAGAAGTTTAACTTTTATTTCCTAGTTCTATAATCATTATAAAACTGAAAATATATTTAGAAGAAAATAACAACTGCGTCAAATAACATCAAGTTATGCTCAATAATACTTACAAGAAAAGTCACTATAGGCAGATAGACGCTTGTACAAAAGTAATGCCAAATAAAAAAAATTTTGTGCTTTTATACAAAAAAAGTAGGTAATTTATTTCGAATTTAGCCATGGTGTAAGGAATTTAGCCTAATATAGTTTCTCTCTGGCGTAAAAAAGATAGTGTTCATCAGAAACTGAATTTTTCCATCACAAAACTTGGAAGAGGATGTTACATCTAGGATTTAAATCTTCATACCTAGCATTGCTATCTGATAGATTGAGATCAAGATGATAGCCAAAACGTACCTAAACTTACAGAGACATTACCATTAAAAAGTTTTAGTGGCTCAGCAGGGATAAAAATTGGAACTAATAAAAGGCATACACAAATAACTAATTTAAATGTGAAACTGAAATATGTAGTGTCCCCTGTATAGTGGAAAAATGTTTAACCTCTTACCAATTAATTAATAATAGGAAGTGCTGACTCATTAAATATGTTTAAAAAGCAAGAAACTCTTGCTCAAAAAGGTATACTACAAAGTGGATAAATTTTTCTGATTCCTTGAATTACGTAGTTCATTTTAATTTATGTGTATACTCCTGTATATATATATTTCTCGATTGTCATATTTGTACTTAGGTTGTGCATTTTTGTTTTTATATTATATTTTGTCTTGATATTAGAATTTAAAAAATTTTAAAATAAAAAATTTCATTTATGAATAAGTATTTTGTTTGTTTCTTTTCCTTTGAATTTTAACTTATGTTATCTATCTTTGTTAATAAGAATGTAATTAATTCTTCAACAATAAATAATTTTGAATCGATTCAAGTAAACTTGTGTATAATGTTAACGAATGCTGAACAATAAAATTAAGGTGAAATGAATTTTATTATGATCAGTATATTTTTTTAGTCGCCAATTTTCTTAAATAATCAGTTTGGAAGTATGTGGTCACTTTTATAGATTATAAATGTAATAATTTAATTTTAAATTAGTCATCAAACATGGATATCAATAACTTGTATGCACAGATCAATTACTTTCTTGTATGGTTGGGTGCTGGTAAACCCCTTTATGTATTTAATAAATAGAAACACTTGGCAAAACATACTTTATTTTAATAAAAAGCACAGAGGTGTTATTTTAAATTGATTTATTTATGTTTAAAAATGGTTTATACATAATGTTTACTTCTTTATCTTGCTTAACACTTTATAATGTATATTTATTGTTCTAAATTTAAACATTTAGGCCAGTCTCTTAAGGTAGTAAACCCAGGTAAAGGATAATGAACAGTTCTTAAAATCTATAAGCCTTAGGACGAATGCTTCTTAGGGAGATTGTGGATGCTATGTCATCCGAACTTCAACGAATTCTTTTTTTATTTTCATTGTATAAAACATTTATTTGACCCGGAGTGAAACATTTACTTTACTTTCCTGAATTTCCACTTGAGAATTATTTTTCAACTGGCTAATTTCTTCTTTCAATGAAAGTATTTCTATATTTGATTTGTTGCATTTTTCAGTAATTTTGTTTAGTTCTTCACGAAGACTCTTAATAGTTTTCTCTAAAATAATAATTTAATTTTTAATATTGAAATAAAAGCAATTATCACTTCAAAGTTTAATATTTAATAAAAAAATTGTTTTGAAATGATTGTAATGTTAATTAGTATATGCTAAGTTGTGTAATTTTCTTTTCAAAGCCACATTTTTTGTTAATAAGGTAAATTTGTACATACGTTTCTAGTTCTGATGATACCAATATATTTTGAGTGTCTGTTTCCAAACTTTGATTCTCCTTGTCCTGGTCTGCAGTTGACAATTGTCTGGAATGCCCCGAAATATTAACAGAGCTCTCAATAAATGTTTGTCGATATCTTTTTGCCTGCCTTCTTAATCTATCTTCACTTTCTGCAGACAATTATCTTTTTTTCAATGGGAGATTTTCAGTAGGAACTGCTGTTTGTTTTAAGTTTCTGCCAGTCTTAGTGGAGTAGTTTAATAGCCTCTGTTGTAAGGGTATTTCAAAACTATCCTTCGAAAAATGTATGGAACAAATACAAGCTTAAAAAAGAAACAAGACATAAAATTAATCATATTCAAGTTAGGTTTGCAAAAATCATACCATTTTTCAAATTAATTGTATCTTTTCACCCTCAACCGTTGACCCAGGCTTTGGCTATATCTGTTTTCGGAAATCCAAAATACTTAATATTTGTTCTCTTTGTTTTTCTTAAATATTTCTTGCTGCCAAACACTGCACAACCTGGCATTTTGTTAGTAACTACACACCCTAAAATATAGTAGATTTTAATGTATCAATAATATAATAATAATAATAATAATAATGATATATTAAAATAACAATAATGAATATAAACTATTTCTTTTATCTTTAAAATACAACAAAAATGTTACATAACCTAACTTTATATCAATTACACTACCAACTTAATTAGAAATTAATTTAATAATACGTACCAATAATTTCTAAACAGGCCTATTGATATATAGAAATGATATTAAATATTAAGATAAATATATCTATAAACTTCTAAACACTACCAGGAAAATATTAGAATAACTTTAAAAGTCGCTTTTTAACATTGGAGACATAGGCAAAACAAAAATATGCTCCGCAGGTGACGTCATGCGCAAGAATGACCAAATTTCGTACCGCTTACCGCTTCACCTGTATTCTTCCACCATGGTTAATATTATTTAATTGTGACAGTGAATGACATAAACGTCATTTGACGACAGAACACCGACAAGAGTCATGTTTGTAGGACGTTCCAATATCGGGCTCTGAACCCGAGGTAAGGTAGTTTCACAATGAGCGATTTTCAGTCGTGAGGGATTTTTTGGCGATCGCTGTTGTATTAATTTTTGTCGGGAACAGTTTCCCAAATGTAGTTATACTGTATATAAATATAGTTTTTAGGGTATCTTTCGTAAGTGGTCTCTTAAGTTATATAGTGGGGAATTCTTGAGGATGAATTTCTGAACCCACTTGGCTTGACATTTATCGAAAAGGGATTTCGGCCATTTTGGACGGCTGACGTATTTTTTTTAGTCAGTGGGTGATGAATCACGAGAAGGACGAATTTTGCGTCGAAGTAGAATTTTGTTAATATTTAGCCCCATCGGCTTACCTAATTAAAGGGGATTTTAGATTCTACTTCATGGTTAATTGTGGGTAAATGGACATTTCGTATTTTGAGAGGAATTTTAGTGTATTGGTAAATTCCTATGGTCATTGGTCAAGCCCATATCTAGTATAGGATTTTAACGCAATAATTGGAAGTTCACAGCATTTGGAGTGTGGAATATTGTTGTGCTGTGGATCATCTCACGTGTTTCTCATCCTTGGAAGGCTACCAAGTTAACCCTTTACGAAAAAGGTATGTTTTGTATATATTTGGTTATGTTACGCACCATGTGGCTGTCAATTTCTTTTATGTTATGACATGGTGTAACAGAATTAAAATTATTTGAGCTCATAATACTGTTTATGACTCACTGTTGAGCCAATGTAATTTTTCTTCATCCTAGATGCTGAATAGTTTCTAGTTTATGTACATTTTTGGGTAATCCTATAGTTCGGGATACTTGAGTCAATGTGTATTGACATTTTTCTTTGTAATATTTTAGGAGAGGTACCATGCTTTTACTTAGTGGTGAGATGAAATAAATTGTAATAATGATGTCCGAAAGTTAGAATACAGGTGAAATTAGTTAATGACAAAAATAATAGTGATATCATCAATACGATTTTACCCTTTTTTTTCGTATGATTAACCAGGTAAGCCAAAACAATTTTATTAATTCGTGTGGCCAAAAACGAACGTTACAAGTAAAATAGTTTTTTTTGTTGACAGTTTTTAACATTTTTGACTATAAAATTTAAAAAACCATTTTCAAGAAAAAAGCATTTGAAAATGTCATGATAAGTTAATGTTATCTTATTCGAAAATGTAAACAATAATTAGTAGGCCCGTGGAATCAGAAATTTTATTTGAAGAATTTTCTTCACAAAAACGTAAATAACAGATATTCCATAAAATATAAAAACGAATCTCCCATATAAAGTTCCCCCCAAGATGTTCCGACTATGCCAAAAATCTAATTCACCACAGGCCAGAATAAAGGTTAATTTTAAAATTTGGTGTTCCTCTCTTTAGCTGTTTTTGAGTTTTCTTCAAAATTCGAAATTTGCATTTTTTCTCAAATATCTCGAATACGTAAAGTAAAAATATACAATAGAAAAATATACTTTTAAGGTGAAGGGGGAGAAAAAGTCCTTTATATCTCACAAGGAAAGTTAATGTTTAATAGTTCAGTAAAACATTGAGTGCGACCGGTTTCGAAGTATCATCACTTTATCTTCAGGCTCGCCTAGTGGAAAGGAGAATATGTGGTGTAAGGTGTGTTAACTTTGAGCCAACGATATATAAAATAGTAAAAAACAAAGAAACTTACGGTACTCTCCATCCACTAGGAAACACTACAAACAAGTTTCATCAAATGTGGGGGATGAAATAAATTGTAAAATAAACAATGTTACAAGGTATATAAAGTTAAAAATATTTGAAAAACAAATATTAGTCATATATTCAAAGCAGCTTTTAAGCTAAATAGCGTTCATAATTTCACGAGTCCCTCACTTAAAGTAAATTTGGGAACGAATCAGGACAAATACCAAAATCTCCTGGGGTCTGGTGATGCTTTAAACGTTTTTAATAGAGCCTTATAATGACCTGAAATCAATATTTCATTAGAGAAGACGCTTCCTGTAACATTAGAAGAATGTTCCACTATGTACTTTTGCCGGATACTTAATAAGAAAAAGCGTAAAAAAATTTAAATGCTAGGAGTATCAAAATTATTTCGAAGAAAAAGAAAATGTTTTGATTGATGAACACCACTCATTTTTTATAAAACTAATAATCTAAACGAGCAATCCGGGCTAAAATGTCCACCATCACCAATGGGCCAATTTACTAGAATATCGCTACAAACTGTCGCGCAAAAGAAAGAAGAATATTTTACCAAATTTTTTTTTTGTAATTTGCGAAAAATTATAATTGAAAAATAAAAATATTTTTAGCCGAATGGTGTAATTGCAATAGTAACTATGTGGAACACAGACAGTACATGTTAGATTTATTAATTACAACTCAAATTTTCAAAAATTGTAAGAACCGGTCCAAATTAGAAGCGACAAAGAAAACGAGGAGACTTTAAGCCAGTAAAAAAAATGTAAAGTTGTCTATTGTGCAAAATAAATAAATAATTTAATTTTTCATTTTCCTTATATTTTTAATGTACCTACTTATTATACCTAAAAAAATGTTTAATAATAATACATTTATTATTTAATAATAAATAACCTTTGCACAAGAAAGCTAATATTTATTGTAAGAAGCTGGTACTTAGGTTATTTAAAAATATTGTCTTTTATTAATTATAATAATATTATTTTATATTACCAATTTTTTTATACAAACTATCTACCTTCATTCTATCAAAAACTATATGTATAATAATTGCGTAAATTACGGTCCTCGATAACAAACATTCATACGATTTTATTATTTCCATCATATTTATACGAAGATGAATGACAAAATTAGCGATTTACCTACTAAACATGAAATATGCGTAGTATGGTAGACCACCAACTTAAAGATCATCTAAGCGACTTCTAATCTTAATTATAAAGCTGGTAAACTATTATTCGATAGTTGCCAGTTTTATTAAATAGAGACGATGTACGATTCAAAAAATTCGCAAAATGACAACGTTGTACGATTGAACAAACAATCCCAACTTCTTTTACCGGCATCTAGAAAACTATTTTCTGCTTACGACTTTTTTTAATTTGCGCTACTGTCCGCTTGGAACCGCCATGTGACGAGCTTAATAAAATCAAACTTTGTCTCCATAAGCGTTGACTTACTATAGATATATTTATACAATGCTCAAGCGGCAAAGTATCACGTTTCGCTTTTAATATACAAGTAGCTAATTGTTTAGTAAATATTTTGCCAACATTCGGGTTTTTGAGTATACATATACATATACATTATATAATTATATTTTCATTTTTAATGTTTAAAGCTAAACTAATTATTACAAAAGTAATTTAAGAAATATAGCAAGAATTAATAATGTAATTTTCCCAGTCGTAGGGTGGATTTTATTTAAACTTTTGTAATTAAATTTTTATTATAAAGTGAAAAAAAAATACTTTAGGTATCTCAAACACAAATGTTTAGACAATTTTCTGAATATATACGCATAACCTTAATCCGCTCAAATCCATCTTGTTTAGGAAATAATTTTCTGTTTTAAATGTAGTAGACAGTTTGATTGAAAAACTTTTGATTACAATTTTGTTTGAGTTTACCTCCATGAGATTATAATAAGGTTATTTAATAAAAGACGCATTGATCCGAGATCAAAGGGAGAAGTTGACAGAAACACAGCTTTTTACTGTGGAATTTAAATCATTCTCTCTAGTCCAAGCGGTGGGTACAGAATAAGGGGGTCTATTCTCAAAAGGTCGGAAAGAAATGAAATTTGATGAGATGGGAGACATGGGTCCCCTGATACTACACCTAAGTATGTGACCTCGGAGGGTTGCCGCTCGAGGGGTGGAGAGATGAAAACTCTGCGTCGCGACGCTCTTCGGAAAATAGATAATAAATAGTAATCTTTCTTAAACAATAATGTATGTAACAAAACAAACAGTAGTTTATGTTAGAAGGAGGAAAAGTTGAGTTTTTTAGGCGACTACGTTTTTCAGGTTCGACTACGTTTTTCAGGTTCGACTACGTCTTGCCTGGCAACTCGTAGGAGTCCAACCATACATCTTTCGTTCGTGTTATACATCACCGTATTTTAATGTTGTGTTAGGTCTCCTAACACACAATTGTGTAGCTAAGGAAAATCCGAAATCAGTTCGTGAAAGCACTTTCCAAGTATTTTTCAAGAGCTTGAGGACCAAAATGGGCGAAAATGGCTTAATCTAGGTTCAAAGTCCAAAACTTTGTACATCAAAGCTTGGTCTCTTACTATAGAACATGTAAAACCCTACTGATGACGTAAGGATTACATAATTCACTGGATAGGTGGAGTTAGAATAGGGACCAATGTTTAGCAGAAGAAACAGTTAAAAAAGGTAAACCAAACAGACTGGGGCATATAAAAGTCATGAAAATAAACTGCACTTATTATAAAAGCTAATATTGTGCTGATGAATTTTTAATATTTTCTAGCTAATGTCTATTAGATATATTTACTTTTAATACTAAACAAATAGTTAGTCATGATTTTGTTGCTCAACTTATTTAAAAAAACTAAGTGAGTAATGATTTAATATTGTTAAATATTTATTAGTATTATTATTAAAAATAACTGGTATAATTGTACAAAATGTTGTGCTATTCAAAAAAAGTCCTTAGAACAATGCCAAATAGTTCTAATTAATGTATATGGCAAATCTAAACCGTAACATAATGAACAGACTCACTACTCACTAACTAGATTAATGCGTAGAAGGAAAGCAAAGATTATCGCAGCCATGTTTTGTTAAAAAAATCCGTATCTGTGACCTTGGAGTGCGACCAACGTTGCTCGATCTAACCGCTCGAACAACTAAATTGAGGACTTTATGACTTTCAGCCCTTACTTGTTAGACAGCCAGAACGTTAGTGAATAGGCCATGGGCATCGAGATAGAATAAAATAGAGACGACATAAACACTATTTTGCGTCATGACAAACGAACGTACTTTGAGTGACGAAAAAATGTAATAAATTTGGCGACTTGAGTGGTACTTTGATTTCTGTAAAACCATTAATTTTATATTTGAAGACTGACGGAATGAAAATGATTTTATATAAATTAAATTAAGCTGTTTAACAAAAATGGCATTTATTTTTACCAAAATTGACTAGCTTCACTATCTCGAGTTTGATATATGACGTATGAGTGTAATGCAAAGGTGCGAACAAATTGGCATCGTCATAGCATCTCCTCTTTATTCTATTTTAATGGACACGCGTAACGGAGAATATATTGAACGCCAGAGACGAACTGAAACATTATAATTGGAACAAACAAAAACAAAAGGAGCAGTATGAAAGTACAAATTGGTTACATCGTGTATCCCTTAGAGACAAAAAGCTCATTGACAGGGGCATATAACTTCCTGATATAAATTCTGGTCAATTCTTATTGTTTACCTACACCACTTTCATACATACTTTTATCATTCTATACTTTACAAGTATATGATATAACTTTTTTTTATTTTTGTATTTAATAATCAGAATTACAAAAGTATTCTATAATTTAAAAGTTTGTCGAGTGTTAGATTAATTAGTAACTAAATTACCAATTTTTGAAATTTCAGACTATATTCTATTGTACATGTTTTGGGCTGTTATAAGGAGCAATCCTAAAAGTTGTTATTTAAAGTGGTTCTTTTATTTTTACAAGAAAACTTTCTAGAGTGCCTTCTGTTTTTGTTAACAAACTTAGAATGTTATAAAACAATTGTATTAATGTAACAGTATTAAGGTAGTTAAAGCCGATGATTGGGTGAGGATCAAAAGTAACAAATTAACACCAGTCATACTTTTTCCGTTGTTTTTATTTTTAAATTGACCATATCTGAGTATTGAAATTTTGAAAATATTAAAAAAAAAATATGATTAAGATCTGAAGTGGAGAACTTATTACATTTACATAGGGAGAATGTAGTTGACCAAATTTGTGAAAATGTGCACGTACAAATGTGCCGCATATAGGCTGAATCAAATCGCCGCTGCTACATTTTTTACACAACTGAAATTATGTACTAAAATAGGGAATACGAAAATTATGCAAACCTTTATTAGAATCACATAAAATGAAACAAAAACTTCCAACAGAATGTAAAGACTCATACATATTATTGCATATAGATAATCAGCTAAACAAAAATCGCAGTTTCTTTTCCTCGCATTACACACTTTCCATATGATTTTATTCTCAACCAAAATTTTAATCAAATAGTCAAATAAAATCGAATTCGCAGTAGGTATTGTGATAATTCAGAGTTTGGTCAGTGTTCCATTTGATTTGTTTTGCCTCGAGCAGTCTCTAGCTTTTCTCGCATTGTTCTGAAAGCAGCAAGGTGATTACGTCATCCTCTCATCCGCGAAATAGTTACCTTTAAAAACGAATAGATAATCAAACGTTGTACCAGATTCACCTAATTAACGCTCGTCTCCATATTGCTTTCGCATTAAAACAACAAGAAGTACTTTCATAATCACCAAAGCAACAGCTTCTCATACATCTTAACAATCCAATCCATTTTAACAATCCAATCCATTTTGTAAGCCATACCGGTATTTTAATTTTTACCACAAAGTATTACAAATTAAAGGGCAATGTGATTAGTTTTGTTACAATAATTAAAAGATATACAATATATATATAGTGAATAAGTTATAAGTTTCCATGTGTTGTAAATTTAGTAAAAAAAAATATCAGTAGTATCAGACGAATTTAAATTTTAACCATATTTTTTAACAGACAACTTGTATCGAAAAATTCAGCTCCTGAATGCAGTTAATATCAAAAGGTTAGTGTGGCATTTACATTTTTATGTCAAACTCTCACACGCAGTTTCCGATTTTGCTAGATCGTTAACATTCTTTCTGATATATTTTAGCGTAACTAAGAACAGTTCTCATAGACTAACAAATTCTTGAATCTGTATCTATATTAAAATAAATAACAAGTAGATTCCGATCTTTAATCTGGCTCTGTCACAAAATAGCGCTGAACAAAATAGAGCCTGTCAAAATACCGTTAAATTAAGGCGCCTGATCAAAAAGGTGCTAAACGAAATAGCGCTCAATCAAAATAGGGCTGACACGAAATAACGCCTACTCAAAAAGCGTCAGTTAAAACAGTTCCTTAAAAAATGTCAGCTTTTAAAATAATGAGTATTGAAACAGCATCAGTACGAAATAGCTTTGTCACGAAATACCACCAAACGAAATAACGAGTTTCAACATAGCACTATTATTTTTACATAAATTGATTAGAAGAAACTTAAATATTTCATCTAACCTATGCGGCCTGGAGCCATTTTAAAATAAATGATCGCTCACGCACAGGTTAGGTAAATTAGTATAATTTTTTTTTAATAATAATTTTATGTTAATTTTTGTTTGGCCCTATTATGACTGACGCTATTTTAAAAAGCGCTATTTCTTTTGGGAGCTGTTTTGGCTAACGCTCTTTTGATAGGCGCTATTTCGTTCAAGCACTCTTTTAATACGCGCCATTTCATTTAAGTGCACTTTTGATACGCGATATTCTCTAAACTAGTTCGCATATTGTTTTTTACACGTATTCTTGTCTTCTTGTGCCAAATACTCTTTTTTCTGAGGAACGACCAGTGGCAACTCTAACATTGACGCAATTTAAAATATTACTCTAAAAAACAATCATAACGGCAGCTTCAAATCTGGTAATTTTCTTGATTAATTATGTTGCCTTTGCTTTCGTAATGGCCTTCTCTAAACTGTCATTTGAAATTGATTTTAAAGTATCGTTAATATCTTTAATATATTCAATAAACCCTTGTAGGCATTATCTCTGCATAATATCTCAATTTATCCAGCGCATGGTAGATGTAGAAAAGAAGTTATAGCTTGCAGAAATGTAAAATAATTTGTAGATTCGTTACAACAACTTACCGAGAACAGAGTTGATCAGGGAAATTCATAGTGACCGCGGAAAAAATTCGAGTTTGTAAATGTGTCGCCTATGAAAACTTCCCGCCGTAGGCTATAGCTTAGCTAGCCTATTTGGAAATCTGCCACTGCAGGGAATTGTTCTTGATTCAATTTCAATCGTAGAATGTTACCATTATGAGATGTCAAAGGCAAAATTAAAAATTCTAATCAATTTTTAGCTAGTCTTATATTCAGACTACACAATACCCCAGCCCGTGGCTGGTTTTACTCCACTAAAAACGATAATAGGTTAAACTTTTCATTTGCCGGTCGGCCCACTGAGAGCCGGGATCGCTGATTAAAACGATTAGACCTGAGCTGCGGATTATGTACGTTGTCTCAGGAAAAGTTGATTAAATCTGTTAAACAAAGATTAAGGAATTAGTAAGCTTTCGATGTAGAAGTTAGTTAAGGACATTTTTACGCTTATACTCAACAGGGAAGGCAGCTTTAAATTTAATTTAAATTTTGCTTTTGCTAATCACATTTTAATTATACTCGTATTTACTTTATTCTTAGTCGTTGTTCAAGCATTTGACAGGCTTATTAAATTTACAAATAATGTAATGAGTATCTATGGATGTACAGTTCTCTAGTATTTTCTAATACTAAATATCTATCTATGAATACGATGTCACCTTAAAGATGATAGAAAAATGTCACACTATAATCTAAATAAAAGAGGAGTCCAGTAAAAGTGAGGATGTAACGTCACATTCCAAATAAGTTTTAATATGAATAAGGTCACAGAATATAAAATAGTATAAACGCACTTCGTGGATTAAATTAAGAATGAAAAAAGTTATATTATTTACAAAACATAAAAGTAAACCTTATGCTTGGGACAAAATTGTTTCATTTTAACACTGAATAAAATAAATTTAACCAATAAATAAAAATATATATTGTTAAAGGGATTAAACTTTTTTTAATCTTATGTAATTACAATTAACACTTCAGTACCTGAAATCAAAGATTAAAAAATAATAAATGATTAAAAACTATCTTTAAAAGTTAGTGTCTTCACTATAACTTTTCCAAATTAATTTTTCACCTTTTTAACTTGATAAGTGCACCTTCTTCAATGTTCTTAAGTCTTATAACCTTACTACTAATTCTCAACTTGTATTCTTTCATATCTTGTAACAAAATCTTTAACCGCGCTCAAATGTATATTTTTAATCCTTAATATATATCGTTTGTAAGTTTCCCTTAGACGAAAATTTACACCTTATACAAAAACTTGATATTACCAACGACAATTTTCTTATTACACCCAATAAACGTTTCAATGATAAAAAAACAAATTTTGAACAATCATTTTGTTCAGCTCAAAAGTTTCGCTCAAATAAAAAAACAATGTCCATTTCTGGGAAATTTGTTATAAAAGCCAAAACCAATTTCATTCATTCACTTAAAGCCTCAATAGGCAGTCTACGATACATATTTTATTACAGCCTAAGACAGGTATTTCAATATTTACATTAACCACGGCTTCTACAGGCAAATTAAATTCATTTTTAAATTTATTTTTACAAAAGTTGTGGTTTCGGTTTATTTACCCCGGAATTACAGCGATATACTTTGATATAATACCTTAACCTCACTAGGCAGGATCAAATAATCGCATTTCATACGCATTTCTTTAAGGTACTGGCACATACCTCTAATTCGTATCGCAATTTTCATATATCTTAACGCCTCTCATAGAGAAAATTTAACTATATTACACTATCATACCTTCTTAGGTACTTTACTTATTTACAGTCTTCCTAGAGGTACACACATATTTTTCATTCATACCTACACAGGTACTTCACTATAAATTTTAAACCTTACACGTACATAATTTACACTCATACCTACATAGGTACTTTATAACCTTATTTACTTTAAACATAAGTACTCATTGTAGATATGATACCTTCATATAGGTGCATTAATTTAAACTCATTTTATACCCTTTCTACAGGTACGCACATATAAACTCATACCTGGGTACATATTCACTCTAAACTCATTTTTCAACCTTTCTATAGGTACGCGTATACTTTAAGCTCATATGTAAATGGAGAACATTAGAGAAAATGCATTAATCATGTTAAAAACGTAGAAAATTTATTTTGGAAAGTGGATATAGAAATGCAAAACCTAATAGACCTTATAATTATAAACTTCAGAAAAGACAATGATAATGATACCAGTAGTTTTAGTGAAAACAGTGACTTTTAAAGGCAGTTCTAGTTGCGTATATACCCTTTTATATGCCGTGACCTTAACTTATATCATAGAAATTTTATTTTGCAAAGTACGTTTATGGATTGTGACCTTATATCCCCACACTTACTGTTCCCCTCTTTTATTTAGACTATAGATAATGACCCGTACAGAGCACCTAGTTGAAGAAAATTAGAAAGGAAGGAGAAAGAGTTTTAAGAAAAGTGAAAAAGAGTAAATGCAAATTACTACCTAGACCCGTTCTAGGCAAAAACAAAGACACTTATTTCGCCTTTTATGACTTAGCTTCTACGACCGGGAAACCGCAGTGAATATGATGATAATTATGGTCCAGGAAGGGTGGCTCCAGAATCATTAGCGAGCAGGCTGCAGTAACTAACAAACAAGTAGAATAAAACAGCGGATTAAATAACAAATTAGAAATGTTAGAAAATTAAATTCCAGAATGGATCCAAAATTATTGAAGATCCGTTTAAATTACAGTATAAATTTTATTAGTAACAAGTAAAATTTGACAATGTTAAGTAGAATTAACTCAATATATAAAGTAATAATTACAGAACTAAAATTAAAAATAAATGAAATAAATAGGATTATTTTAGTATTTTAGTTTAGTTCTTATGTGTCCAAAGAGCTTTAAGTAAAGGGCAATAATTACAATTTAAGTAAATTTGAGTATTAAGACCATTACCAGAATTAATATTCATGTCACGAAGGATCTCCAGATCCTCCAGTAGGGCTATTTTCTTAAATTTGTTGACAGCAACTATGCGTAAAATTTTGCTATTTGACGTAGGAGAGAAGCTATGGTTATTAAATTTAATATGATGGCCAAATTTTAGCTATTATGTTACATCTATATTTAATAATGTTAAATCGTTTCAATATGAACTTTATTGTATTTTTCGTATGTTTATTGGGACATGTACAACACAACTTAAATTGTACATAGTACATAATATTTTTAACTATAAGTGTTTTGTAGTTTTGTCTGATACGTTAGAAAATATTTAATATCCAACTACAATACTTTTAAATTATATAGTTGATATTGCAGGAAGGTTATCTCTAAAAAATAATAACGAACGCCCACAAATTAAGGAAACCTGATTTAAAGCGTTAGTATTTGCTGGCGTTATACGTATAATAAACAAGTTTTATTATAGTTTGAAGTTTTTTCATATTTAAGATAATTAATCTAATTAAACCTTTGCACCTGTCATGAAAATTTGTAGATTAGTGCATATTTTTCCCTTCTTTTAAATTTTGTAATATTTTCTGATATTTATAGATTGCTAAAACCTTATAATTCTTTTGTAGTTAAGCTGTACAAAGTATTTCCATAAAAAAGTAAAATTCAGATTTATTTTTTCCCGTTCTTCATATAATCCACATAATCTTATGTTTTGTTACTGTTCTGTTAACAAAGCCTTTAAAAAAGTTTAACACAGGTCAGTTTAAACTTATCTCGGCTCGCAAACTTTCCGGGTATCTAAAAACTCTTTTCTTCAAACTTCTTAAATGCATATATGCAGCTTTCGCTTGAACGACAAGAGAATGGAAAATGACCGTATTACACTGTTCCCATTCTCAAGGTCCGTGCCTGATAATGAGTATTCTTTAGAAAAGAAAATTAAGATAGCGATCTTTCCGAAAGCAGTTGGCTATGAATTAAATAAAGGTACCTGTAAGTTTGTTGGGGCAACTCTCTGGAAAGTTTTATGGAAAGTTATACAGCCAATACTAAATGAAAAACAGGACATAAAGTTTGATGTTGTTTTAAAACAATCATTACTTTTTATGGCCGCTTTACATTCCGGTTGATTGTATTTAAATGGTATTTTATTGAAAAGATTACTGCTTTCGGAAGCAGATCGACTCAAATTTTATATTTACATTTCCTCTGGATGTGGGCTAGGATGGGTCGAAAAAATGAAAGTTAAAATTTTTATTTGCTATAGCATTTAATAGCTTCGTTTCATTATAAAAACTACTTGTAATTTTTTCGCAATTTTAAAGTTATATTTTCAACCAGCTTAAAATAAAACTAAAATTAAAATTAAATGTAAAATTTTAATTAGCTATACCTATTAAAAGCTGTGTTTAAGCATATATACTGGCTGTTATTTTTTTCGAAATTTTAGAAATACGTTTTATGCCCTCTATCACCCCCTTAGAAAATTTATATAGACAAAGAAATTTACTTTCGTCATGACAAAATTGAAATACCGATTTTTAGTAGAATTGTAACTATTTTCCACTATAAAAGCGCCGTTAAATTAAACATCCCACTGCCACCCTTAAATAAAAATAGTACCTACTTTTTAAACATTATATCTTTTCAACGTCAAATCACCTAAAACTGTATTCTGTTTAAATAGGTAGAAACAGAACAAGACCTGTTATTTATTAGAATTCGCAATTTGCAGTTGTCGATGCAGGATTTAACACGTTTTCGGGGTTTCTTATAAATACGCCATTTCTTAGACTCTAAAGGTATTATGTGTCTAATCGTAACATTGTTTTTGATTAAGAAGTAAAGCGTTCTAATAAACAATAATAAACAAAAATGAGTATTTGAAATTGTAGTTTAACTAGGAGTAAAGTGGAGTGTCCTATATTTGGGAAACCAACCGATTTGAACCCTCGTATGTTGCCAACAATTCAACAAATGCTACAATGTGTAAAAAGACCCGCAAGAAACAAAATTTTCTTTCTGATCTAAGATCGGTCAGAAAAATGAGTATAGGATATGTAGATCGTGAAGAAACAAAGAAAATATAGTCGAATAAACAAACGCAATCCAGAGAAATCGAAAAAATAAAAAAAAAAATATGAATCAGAATCTTGTAATTTATTTCGACCAAGCTGTTTCTCTCAAACTACTACATTATTGTAAGGGTCAGAATCTAACCTCTCAAAATATCAATCCTCTTCAGAAGACGACTTTATCAATCCAAACTTACTCTCTACCTCAAAAAATACACAAAAGAGAACAAAGTTACCTACGTTAGGTCTTATATGCGATAAATATGGTATATCTGAACGATCAGCTGCTGCGATTGCTAATGCAGTATTAAAAGATGTAGGAATAATTACCACAGAAGATCCGTCGAAAATAGTTGACAAAAATAAAGTGAAAAAAGAGCGAAATAAATCTAGAAATACCGCAAAGAAGTAGTTTGAAAATAATAACAGAAGTCTGTATTTTAATGGAAGAAAGGGCAAAACTTTACTACAAGAGAAGAAAAACGGTAGATTATACAAGAAAACTGTTGTCAAAGAACACATATCGCTTATCAAGGAACCTGAATATTTCTATATTGGCCTCGTAACTCCAACTACAGGGACGGCAATGTCAATTGGACTTTTTTGCTAAAAACAATTTGGAACTAGATGCTTTGGCAGCTGTGGGTGTAACGTTTAGATTTGGCCTTATAGTGGTTTTTCATTAAAATAGGGTTGCGCTTGTTTTGTCCGTGTTCTGTATTTTATAAACGGGTCCTTCTATACACGCATTTAAATCACTGTTCTTTTGGATCGATAGTCGAACGGCTGATTTGTCATCATTGTCGAAGGCGTTTCTTCGCGAGCCTTTTTCCATAGATGTAGGGGTTTTTCTGCGACGCTCTGGGCGAGTAGATTACTGCCCTGTATTCAAGATGTCGGTCTAGCGTTTCCGCCCCGACGGTAATTGTGAATATATATAATCAGTTTGGGGTAGATAGGACCTCTATTTGTGTTTTTAGCTGGGCTACTTAGAGGTTTGTGTGGTTATGTTAGCCCTTTCTGTCAAGAATTTATTTCGTAATAGAGGGCGCTGAGGGGACATCTATTTGCCACTAAGGTATGTTGGTATTATTGTTTTTTGGAAGTGACGTCGGCTTCTTGGAATTTGGAGATTCGCTCTGCACGTGGGTTAAAAAAGGTGTTTTAAATTTAATGGAATTCGTTTAAATCCATAATTGCGAAACAACCTTTGTTTAAAATTACAACAGTGTGTAATTTGGTTGTATTTATGGTTAACCACATGTTGTAGGAGCTTTTAGGATATATTGAACCACGTTTTGGATCTCATAGAGTGTCCACATATATATGTAATCTTTTCTGGATAAGCTGTTTACGAATTTGCAGTTCGATCTGATTTGGTGTTTTGGCTTCCCCCTATTGCGGTTAAAGGGGGTTCTTGTGACGGGCCAGTAGTTCTTGTGACGGGCTAATATTTCTTGTGACAGGCCAGCACATTTTGTGATGGGCTAGAATTGTGACCAGCTAGTACTTCTTATGACGGGCTAGCAACCTGCTAGAAGATACCTTTATAACAGGCAGCTCGATTTGTATGCTGCTAACGAAGCTGAGATAGTAGGACATCAACCGTCTATTAGAGTTTTCCCAGTCAGAAAGAAGACTCGGTTTACCACAAGTTTCTGCTTACTTATTTCTATATTACTATTTTTATTCTATTTTATTTAGAAGGTATTAGTACATAACTTTATCTAAGCCTAATGTAAACGAGGTTTAGGGGTGTATAAATTACCTATCATTTTAATAAACCCGAAAACGTCACCAAGAGCTCTTCGTGGGGTATATTCACATACTTTGATTTTCTCTTACTATACGGAGAATGGTCGCACTGCGCAGCTTTCTGAGTGCCTTTTAAAAGGAGATAGAAAACTCCGCCATTGTGAACCTTTATTACGTGTTGCCTACATCTTGGCGCAATATTTGTAATAGATACGTTTTAATCATCCGCTTCTGCTTCGGAATTGTCGGTTTTCTTGTTTTAATCTGACAGATTAAAACGACTAAACCGACAATTCCGGAAGCAGAAGCGGATGATTAAAACACACCTGATATTTTGCTTGCTGCTGTCAGTGTCAGTGAATATTATTTTTGGAGTCACAGTTTATTGCTAAAGAATCAGTTAGCTCACTCGGACCAGTTGAAAGTTCCAAAATAACATTCACTCCAGGGATACAAATTTAGGATACGCAGAAGACTGCTGTTTTATTATAGGCGGTTGTCATATATTGTATTATCCGAGTTGCGCAGTGTATAAACTGGAACATTGAGATCAAAAGTGCCGACGCAGAGTGAGCAATCTGATTCTTTATCTGTAAACTGTGTCATAGGGATCAAAATGGCCGCGCCCTATGTTGGGCGTGTCGGACCTATCTCTTGCCCCGTATAGTAATCAAAGTATGTGGGTATATTACTTATGGGTAACTATTGATTTTAATAAATAACAGAGTTTTACTTGTTTTTACCCCTAGCGACCGTAAATAGATCACTATTATTTATTTATTCTGATAAATACAGTACACACCTCATGTATTACATTTTTAAGATTACCCCTAGTCCCATTTAAATATTTTTAGGTCTAATATAGCGTTTCAGTTGTGAAAAGTTGGGGAATTTAATCGTTAATGTACTAAATGATTTAGTTGTTAAATATTGTTTATTTCGAAGTGTGAACGAGGCTGAGCCCCCCATGTCAACACACAACAATTTATTTGTATTAAAGCTTGGGTATTTATATATTGAATTTTTCTTGTTATTCATTCCCACTTGCTAATTGTCTGTTCGATTTCATAATCGGGTTGGGCAATAAAACCTATGGTAAGGTAACGTTTTATAATAGTAGGAGCATAATCAATTTGTAGCCGCTTGAAGGCCTTTGTAGAGGAGATGCATTTGGTTTGGCTATTTGGAGTTTTATAGTATACCGTCACTTGGGATTGTTGAATGTGAGGTAAACTCATGGCGCCCACTCACATACATAACTTTTGCTACGACTCACCCCTTCACTGTAGTTATATTTAGATGGCAGCACAGTGAGATCTCGTCAGTATTCTGGTGAAAGCGGTCAGTCATCAGAAAAATGTGAAAGTCTTAAAATTGTATATTTTACCCCAATAAAATGTAATGTCTAGAGATTTAAATTCTTATCAATCGTATTTATATGGCATTTGCAATGCAATATCAACCAGCAATTTCGCATCAAATTTAGCACACCGTAATCCTGGGAAATTAGCGCACTGTAGATGGCTCACAATGGCAAATCTTGTTCTTTGGCTCTATGCTGGAACGGAAAAGCCAAAATTAAACCTTACGATATGTCCTAAAGTGGTTTAATATTAAACTAAATTTCAGTTCTACTAGTGGTAGTCTTGGAAATATGTAGATATATGAAGGGAGATCTCGTAATAAAACGTGGTTCATCTGGAAAAATGTTGGAAGATTAGCTTGAATTAATGGCTATCACCACCTTTCTCAGCCAAAATATTGTCGAGTTCTCTTCTGGCTTGTACAAGATTCGGTTGTCTGGTACGTTCAAACACATCTTCAGATACTACAGTTGTAACGTCTTGCATTTTAAGTGAGTCATGATATATGTCATGATAGCATCAGCTATCAATGAAAAAACCTAAATATTTGGCAGGTAGGGCTTTAACATCCTTCTTATAGTCCTGCTGTTGCCTCCTGTGACTTCCATATGTTTTCTGCCCTAAAAAAACATCTAGGAGGAATGAAATTTGCGAACGACGACAAGATGCATAAAGCGGTCGTCTCCTTCCTAAGTGAGGAGGCGAGATCTTGGTTTGAGGATGGGATACAAAAGTTCGACATTCGGATGAGGTAGGTCATCGAAAAAAAAAAAAAAATAGCGATTACATAAAAAGATGTAACATACTTTGAAAAAAAATGTAATTTACTAACAAAAAAAAAAAAATTGGATACCTTATTTTAAATACACGCCTCATATGTCGAAATAGTCTATATATACACACCTAAATTATCGTAAACACACTTTTAAATGCTATTTAAAAGTAAAAATGGTATGCACGTAAACACCTTCTATGGATAATATCTCGAATTCTTGTCGAATAAATTGCTTTGGTCCGTGCAGACATTTAAACAGGATGATAAAACTAGCCACGCTCCAAGTTACAGATTTCGGGAGTAGTAAAAGTACTATTTAAAATAAGACCTAAAACGTGCGGGGTTATTTTATGATAAGCTTTAAAATTACACGCTGTGTTATTACTGTCAAAATAGGTATACTTTTTTGATTTTTGAATAATTTATTCGATTAGAAATCAATAACCAGATGATCGGACGAAAAGATTAATTAAATTAATCGAAATATCATTACAAATTCACTGTGAATGTGTTCACTGGCTGCCGGGCTATTACAGGTGAGGAAAACGCAGAAAATCTCCCTCTCTCTATCCTTCCATCATCGACACGATACCCCAATAAAAGAAATATTTACAGGTTCCTAAATTAGATCTGACCATTTTTTGATAATACTGTTACGCAGGTTTTTGTATCTCAATTTTTTTCAATACAACTTTTACAATAACTATTAACTGTTAACATTAACGTATAACGTCTATCATAAAACTCATTACTGATATCAGGATCCTCGACTTATGTAGCTTTCTTTAACCTTCCCAAATCTTCTCAAAGTGACCAGATTTTTCTTGACGTGGAATGACATTTCTTGAATATTCCCCCTTCTTCCTTTATTTGTACCTTTACTTATAACGGCCGCAGCACGCTGTAAGGTGATGGGTGATATATTTCTTATTTTATTCCTATAACAGCTGCAGGCTACTGCAGTGTGCTGCGTGACAATATTTACCGCTAAACGAAATGTACTATTTAAAAATTCTAACTCCCCTTCCGTTTGATGGAAACGTCTTTTTTCTCTATACTACTGTGACGCCTAAAAACAACTAATGAAGTGATAAAAGTTTATATAAAACAAGTGACTTTTGAACCCCTAAAGCGCGAACTTTAAAGCAGTTCATCGAACCTTTCAACTTACCCTTATCACTTTCGACACATTTTGGTACAGACTTGTATACAAACGTCATTTATTATTAATCCATCTTGGAATGCATTTCCGGTGTTCTTAGTTACTCCGTTCCATTCATTCAATCGTTCTATTCAATATTCGTCAATAGCTTAACGTATTCCGGCTAACTTCGTCGAGCCAAACTCAATCTACATTTCAGAGTTACCTATTAGGAAGTTCGAATCTAATGGACCTAAGCAACCAAAACAATAAGTGAACTAATTAGGTCTTCAACCGAAACCCAGTTCGATGTTCACAATAGTTGCTATTTAACAGAGTGCCTAAGGAGCTATTGAGTTAGAATAATTTCGAGATCGCAAACTTCCTCAATTCAAAAGGCTGACTTAGCTCTTCTGCAATATATATTGGATATCGAAACTTTAGTATTTGGTTTTCAAAAACAATACATTGAGCCGCAAATATTTGTTTTTAAGAGCTATATTAAAGGCATGACAGATATATAATTACAATACCTTTATATTAAACAAGAATAAATAAAGAATATTCTCTTGGAAAAACTGATGTAAAGGTGGGATGAAACAACAAGGTGCAGAGCAGGGGCGGTTTTTCCTTTGGTTTATTTGTGCAGTGAACACATAGTTACATTACATAAAAACACATTATTTTAAAATAAATAAAATAAAAATATAAATTCAATTTTAATAATTTTATTGTTTTTATACGTGTTAATCTCTATTTTTTGGTACGCCACTGCGCTCTGGCTAATCACATCTCTTTGGCTCATTTTTCTGAGTGAGCCCGCGGGAGTAAGATGCTTTCCCTAAAGCCTCTAGCTAAAAAGAGATGTCAACACGTTAACAGATCAATAAAACGAACAATGATCTTCTTAAAATCTCTAAAATGACGCAGTGACGTCACAAAGTAGGGCGGAGCTTGTGAATCTTTTAAATCCTAGATATAGAATAAAGAGAAGTGTCTGCACTTTTGCATTATCCATTTACGACATATGTCATACTCGAGCTAGTCAGTTTTGGTGATTATAAATGCCATTTTTTTAAAATAGCGTGATTTAAATGATATAAAAACATTTTCATGTCGTCAATCTTTAAATAAAAAATGATTAACTTAAAATTAATCAAAATATGACTCAAAGTGCCTACACTTGTGATATCACAAAATAGTGTTCATATGTCTCTTTCTAACTACTTTATTCTCTATCTTCAATCTCCAATTAAGCTGTCAAATTCTAAAAATTCAACATAATATAAGAATTTTAATTGTGTATTGAATTTATTAAAAATGAAGTTTCAATAAAACTGCGACTTTAATAAATTGAAAGTATGTGTGTCAATTCAACGATTGTTCCCGAAAAACTTCTTAAGGTAAATAAAACTTTTTAAGGTTATGTTGTTTTATGTACCTACAATAAAATTTTACGACTGTAATTATTTGTTGTATATCTTGTTTCAGTGTCTAAGACCATTCTAATAATAATTC
Source organism: Psylliodes chrysocephalus (assembly GCA_927349885.1). NCBI lineage: Eukaryota > Metazoa > Arthropoda > Insecta > Coleoptera > Chrysomelidae > Psylliodes > Psylliodes chrysocephalus. The sequence goes on from OV651813.1 coordinate 75,629,181, forward strand.
AAAATGTTAATCTATTTAGTGCCAAACTGTTAATACTATGAAGTAAGAAGTGAGCAAAAAATTTGTAAATTTTTTATGTTTTCCATAAAATCCGCTAAAAGGAAAAATTTTATTATTTTGATAAGGTAACTACTTATGGAAATGTACACTAAACGGTGGATAAAGATAAAGAGACAAATGGTTTTTCACTTCAAAAGTGTGAATCGGAAGAATCAATCAATGTAATAATTTAATGTAATGAGAAACTTTACCTAAAAAATGGTATATACATTTAAATAGTTTGTATAAAGTTATGTCTGCCTGTAATTATCAATCATGTTTAAAAATATTAGGTGTATTGGTAATTTGGATCCTTGCAGGTATTAAATAAAAATAAGGCTGTTGGTAAATTAGTTTACAGTTGGTAATAAAGTATGTCTCGAAAACAACAATAAGTATCAAATATTAGTCATATTCCACATATTTATATGCTCTGGGTAATTAATCCTATAAGTATATATCAAAACATTATTATACTATCTACAATTAAACAATAATTTGAAAATAAAGATAAAGACAAAATTACTATTATTCTGTTTTTTATTAAAACACATAATTTTTTAATAAACTTGGAGTCAAAATAAGGGTAGGAAAATAGCCAGAGCAAGAATACTTTGGAATGTGTTATGAAATATACATAGAAAGGGTCATATGGAGAATTAAGTATGATAACAGTTGACAAAATGTGTATCTCACTATTATAGTTAACAGATTTCTGTAAATTTGATAAAAGGAGTTGAATATTATTGTTGACCTCTTTAAACTGTTTATTTTACCTTATAAATTTTTTTCTACCCTTCACACAGTAGTCTGTGAAAAGTATTATAGGTTTACTTTGTCCTTCTGTCCGATGTCACGTTTTTTGTCTGCACGATACGTCAAAAATAATAAAACTATAAGGTGACAAAGCCTACTGATTTTAAACAAATCTGATTAAAAAAAGAGGGTTAAGATGAGTTAAAATTAAAAAAAAATCCTAAATTAAAAACGAAAAGCGATATCAACATGAAATTTTTAGAAAAAACAAATCTCTATAAGAAGATAAAACCAAGTGATATTGAAATTTTTTTTAAATATATTGGGAAGTTAAGGGGAGTTAAAATATTTAAAAAAAAAATCAAAAATGAAAAGCGATATCAACATGAAATTTTTAGTAAAACTCAAGCTCTATAAGGAGATAGGCCTATTGATTGCAAAACAATCTGGTTGAAAATGGGGATTAAGGGGGTCTGTTAAACTGCAAAAAGTATTATTTAGTTCTATTTTATTTGCCAATAAAAGGTATTTAAAAAATATATTATTTTATTTGACATGTGTGACAAATTGTGAATCTACAATAAAAACAAAAATGGTGGCTTAAGTTTCATATAATAATATTTTTTACACAAAAATCAATGTGAAGCTTTCTACATAACCTGATATATATTTAAAAATAATCTCAAATTATGAGGAAAAATCAGTTGACTAACTAATAATGTTTATAGGTGGTTTTCAACGTATTAAAAACAAAACAAATATTACAAGAACTAAAATATTCATTTATTAATAGTTGTAGTGCTTGAAAACAGTATTATATTGATAATAATTACACTTAATACAAACTCAAATAATAAAAAAATCAGTAATATTTGCTCTTGTACAAAGGTTTAAACTAAACCTACAAATGATTAAATTATTAGAAAAAGTAAACACATTTTAAATTACTACGAGCCACCACCGGTGCAGAGTTGCCAAAAAGCTTTTAAGTTATACTGACAGTACTATAGCTAACAAATACTAAACTATACTAAAAAGAATGTGCGACTGATCACAATAATTCTGAGTGGATGCGAACAAGAAAATAAGACTATTGACTATAGTTTTGGCTAACGCTCAGCTACATTGTCAACTACATCAAATGAGTAGGCTGGCTGACGAGCAAAGAGGGGATCAATTCATGAGGAATAGTCCTAGTGAGGCCTAAATGCCGTGGAGAAACAAACCCGTCACACGTTACAGATACTAGTCAGACTCACAAAATTATAAATAAATCGGTTTAAGGATTTTATTTTCAAATCATTATTTATGTGATAAATAAGTTTATCCGTTACTTTAGGACGTCACTTTATACATATTATATCTTTTAAAAACTTACCATTACTGCTAATAAAAATACGTCTTTTATGTCAATGCAACTCACCTGAAATAAGAAATAAATATTAATTATTAATGACCAATAACTAGAAACATTGCAAATAAATTAAAATAAAAATTAAATACTGACATTGTTGAAACACATTATAAAGAGTTTATTATTATTTTATTGTTTATTTATGTAAGGATTTGCATTATTTTAAGAAACTAATGAAGTATGTTAGTCAAGTACATATCATATTTTCTGTTATAAAATAACGTTAAAACATGTTAAATAATTATTGAGAATTTATTTTATTGCATATTTTGATAGCTGACACTAAAATCGGTTTTATATTGCTGTAAACTAAAAATTTATTGTTAAAAGTAAACGTTTGTTGTTTGTAAACTAGGGTAAAAATAACGATTGTTTGTCTTGAACATGAAAAACATTCGAACATTCGAACGATTCAGCAGTTAAGTTGTACAATAATATTTCCTGATTTTTACCCACGCTAAAAGCTGTCCAAACAGGTCAATAAACTAGAAATAATATTATTGCTGTCAGTAAAATATCCGCTTACCGGCCAGCGGCAATAATATTATTGCGAATTGACAGTAATTATAATTTTATTAATGAAAAATTGTTTTAAATTCCTAAAAACTATCGGTTATTGATTCAAAAAAATGTGTGTGAATTCTTTGAAAATAAATTTTTTAAAATACCCTTTCTAAATGTTGTAAGAGAATAAATGAAATCACACAAATTTGTAAACCTTAGATAACCGGTCATTCGTAAATTTTACGACGCGCGTTTGAAATCGGCAAGGTTTGGTTAGTTACGGTTAGTCAAACGTCGTGGAATTAATAGTATGAGGGTACATACTATTTAGTTATCTAGGCGGCAGGGTGTTCGCAATTGTTTTTCATCGTGCCTGTGACTATTATTTTATGCGAGTGTCGTAAAATTTAAAATAGCGTATATTTGATTTTTAAGGCGATTCACACGAATTATCATTTTTATCATTTTGGGACAGGAATCTTTCCTTTCGTAGTATTTTTTTGTTCTTATTCCATTTTTTAGTAAAATGGCTTCTCAAACAGGCCTTTCACCAAAGAAAGTGGAGGATAAGATGAGAAAAATATGGATAGAGATGATAGTGATCCGTATCATTTTAAGGATAGTGGTAGCGATTAGCAAGTAGATAATGTAGAGGTTGAAAGGAATGAATCCAAATTGGATGAGTCAGATAAAAAACTTTTTTTACATAGTGCAGTTACTTCGTCAGTGCACAATAGTTTTAGAAATGCACGTAAGCCCCACTCATTATCTTTAAATTCAATACTTGAAGCAAATAATCAAATCGAATTTGAAGAAGGTCCGGAAAATAATAAATACTACTTCAAAGCAAGTAAAACTTCTATACAAACTGCTATAAATAGTTTCATAATCAAACCAGATAAAGTACAGCTAAAGGGAAAGAATATTGTGACGAAGTCACTAAATTTTATTTTTAATTCATCTTAAAAAAGTATATTTCAATTAATTCCCGCCTGAGAACTTGTAGAAGTTCCCCCGTATTTCTGTTTCCCAGGAATTACCGTTTTTCAGCAATTGCGAGTACCCTCGTAGTTTAAAATATTCTTTTATTTGCCGAAATCCGAATGGGCATTTTTAGAGTCGATTTCGTATGAATTATCTACTTTTATTTGTCAAGGTATAAGAAGGGCATTTTTTGTATTTCTGAATTGTAAACAGTCGGCTGTGGTAGTGGTATCCCCACTTTGTCGTACTAGTCTTCCATCTTTCTTTACCGAAAAAGCATAAATTGACGGGAAGCTAAAAATGCCGGCTCTCAAGACTGTCAGGACTCAAAGTCCTGACAGTCGAGAAACACTAGGTAGTGAGTTTTCTAAAAATTATAGTGAACGCCGTATTAAATCCGAGTTTGTAACCCGTTAGATTGTTAAAGGTAGGAACCGTATATTATTTTTCTTTCTATTTTTATACTGGCTTTGATATAATTAGTTGGGACACCCGTGTTACCGAACAAGAATTTTGATTCATACCCAGGAATTATTGTTTCATCCCTCAGTGGGACCCCGTTGGCAATTTTTTATTTGAGGTTGGATATGGACTAGACCCCGAGTGCTCTCTTAGTCTATGGCTAAATCCAATTTCCTGTAAAAACCGCCCAGTTAGTATCGAAGTGAGAGGTTCGACCTGTCTCATTTTTTTTTATTATTTATTGTTTTAATTTTTTTTGGAAGTTGGAACTATCCTCAGTGTAGAGTGCTCTCTTCTAACAACGTATCTAACTTCCCAAAAAGAAAAATAAACGTTTAAATTAATTTCCGCGCCTCACTTCGTGTAAAAATTATTTTCTTTTATTTTTTATTCAATGGTATTTGAATCATTCCGTATCTCCTGTTCACGTCTAGTTATTGAATGAAGTCAGACGGCTCCTGTAAAATTAAATTCACACATACACTCTCGTTAGACGCTGGGCAAAATTCGTAAATATTATTTTTATGCGATCGCCGATCCAAAACACCGTGTAATAAACCTTATTTATCAGTAGGCGAGAATTTTGCGTTTCCCATCGATTGGATAGTAAGATACAAGGGGACTCCGACAATTCGGATTTCATTTATGTGCTTGCATCTGATTTTCGACATATTTAAATTGTTTTAAGTGTATTAATTTATTTTCATACATTTTCCGTATACTGGGCTTTCCACGATTCCCAATCCGATTAGCCTCCTGAGCTAGTAAACTGTAAATATTTAAAGGTTTAAATAATTTTCAGTATTAGTAATTTATTTATTTAATTTTCCCGATATAGGGATCCGTTAATGCTGAAATAATTTTCAGTTTTAGTAATTTATTTATTTAATTTTCCCGATATAGGGATCCGTTAATATTTATATAGTTTTAAACTTTAATAATTCATTTATTAAATTTCCCAAAAATAGGGATCCGTTAATGCTGAAATAATTTTCAGTTTTAGTAATTTATTTATTAAATTTTCCAGCTATAGGGATCTGTTAATATTTATATAATTTTAAACTTTAATAATTTATTTATTAAATCTCCCAAATATAGGGACCCGTTAACGTTTAAATAATTTTCAGCCTTAGTAATTTATTTATAGAATTTTCCTGATATAGGGATGTGTTAATATTTATATAATTTTCAACTTTAATAATTTATTTATTAAGCTTTACAGATATAGGGATTTGATAATATTTAAATAATTTTCAACTTTAATAAATTTTCCAAATATAGGGATCCGCCATTATTTAAATACACTCCTACTTTGTTAATTTAATTTTTGGTAATTTTTTTTATTTAGGGATCCGTCTTTGTTTGAATAGTTTTCAAATATATTAATTTGTTTTTATTATGTTAAACAACTGTAACAAGGGACTGAATTTTCTGAAAATGGTTGTAAAAACCTGGTGGGGTGCTGATGTAGAAACAGCTTTATTGTTTTATCGTGCTTATTTGAGGTCAATATTGGACTACGGTTGCATACTTTATGGATCTGCTAGTAATAATTTACTAAAAAGAATAGATGTATTTCAAAATACAGTTTTACGTTTATGTCTTGGAGCAATGAAATCAACACCAATTAATCCTCTCCACGTAGAAGCACTTGAACCTCTACTAGAATATCGACGGACATATCTTAGCGAGAAATTTCTGGCAAAAGTATACCTTCAAAACATAGAACTTTTTAGAAATATTAGCCGATTACATGTATTTGACCTTGTTAATAAATATTGGAAATTAAAAAATTCTCCACCATTGTGCATTGCGTTTCAACAATGCCAAACTCAGTTGCCTAGCATATATAAAACTGATGATCTAGTTTCCGATTCTCTATCTGTTTTAAAGGCCTTGGAAGATACAAAACTCCCAACTGTTAATTGTAACCCATACATCTTTAAAATTAAAAAACTTGTCGCAGAGTTATCTCTAACTGGTACACTAATTCGTTTTTTGTGGATAAAAGCTCATATAGGTTTAGCAGAAAATGAACATGTCGATAAACTTGCTAAAGATAGTATTAATATTGGAAATCCACATCCAGACTACAACTTATGCGTGGGTGATTACTTTGTTACTCTCAAAACCAAACTACGTTTAATGTGGTCGCATTCATGGAGTGAATTTTCTTTCACTAACCCAACAAGATATACATTGTTACATCCGACTATACCCACAAAATATTGGCACAAGCAGTTTAATATTCCTCGCAGATTTATCACAACAATAATTAGACTTAAATTTGGACACGCATGTTATCCCCAACATCTTTCTCGTATAAATGTTATACCTAGTGACAACTGTGAACACTGTGGAGTTATAGGTGATTTAGATCATATTTTCTTTGAATGCACAACGCATCAGAATCTGTCAAATTAATTATATAAAAAAACTGTGCAACGTAAATATAACTGCTCCGTTTAATGTATTATCAATTTTGGCTTCATCTAAAAAAGAAAATTTTGATTGTTTGATAGAATTTCTGTCTAAAGCAGATATAAGATTGTAGTAGATTTGTTACCTTTGTTTTTGATATATCCTAATTACCTTTGTTATATTACCCTACCCACTCCGTGGCCTATTTCTAGTGTGTCTTGAAAAAAAATGTCCTGATGGGTCCCTGGACGAGAAACGAGTGTCCTTGTTTATTTCCTTTGAAAAGTATTGTCTTTTTAATTTTTGTTTGACGTGATAGGTTGGTTTTGTTGCGGTAGATTAGTTTTGTTGCGACAGATTGATTTTGTTCCGATAGATTATTTTTGTTGCCATGGTTGTTTACCATTTATTTTGTATTGTGATATTTATAATATATTATTTATATTCATTAAGTGACTGGCTGAATGACAAAAGTCCAAGCCAAAAAAAAAAAAAAGTAATCGTAATTGTATCAATTTACTTTTAGTATTTTCTTTTTCTCTCTCCGCTTTATACTAGGTCCGCTATTATTTTCTTACAGTCCAGTTTAATTTTATTGTTTCTTTATATAATTCTGTTTTACCGCCGTGCCAGACCAGTGTACCGGCACTTTTGTAATTTTTTGTAAATATATATTTTATTATCTATTTCTGCGTTTCTATTATTGCTGGTTCTTGACCGTTCTCTTTCAGGGAACCGTAGGGTACGACGTATTAAGAAGATAAGTGTTTTTTTTTATTTTTCTTTATTTATTCTAATATAGTGTTAACCTAGCAGTGACCGCCTGGAATTATTTTTACCTCCACTGAGTTCACCTTGAGTACACTCTGGTGTACCACAGGGTCGCAGAGCAAACTGCGATATCAAAACTGGCGCCTGAGCAACTCCTATTCGGGAATTACATTAATAGCGCCACAGACTCGTTGATTCACAGCAGGTGAACCAGGAGCCTGTCACAAATGGCGCCCGAGCAGGGACCGTACTGCTAAAGGTTTTCACTCCGGAGAAAGAGTAGAATTTTTTTTTTCTCTTTTGTTGGATTGCCTCCGACCCAAGCACCCGTAGTTTTATGTCCGGCGTGGTTAGTGAAGAAGAATCTTCTGTGAGTACGGAAGGAAGTGACGACGTGTCTTCAGAAAATCCCGGTGGTGACGTACAAGTTAGTTGGGTTTATCTTCTGCGCAATCCCGAATTAACTGCTCAGCTAAGTAGAAACCAGCTTTTCGTGGACGGCACTGTGAGCGAGAAACGAAAACGACTTGTTTCGTTTCTCCGTGCTACTAAACCGATTCCTGAAGCGCTCCCGCTCGCAGTCCAGGAAGTACCCCTTCCGCCCGTGGTTCAGGAAGACCCGCGACCCGTCATGACGCCTCCTGCGACCCCGGTGGTCCCCGAACCAATCCGTACGCATGAGTGGAAACTCTCGTTCGGAAACAAAGACGATCCGGCGGCGTTTCTAGAACGCTTGGACGAAATCTGTATTTCCAAGGGGATTGACAAGGACCGGCTATTGCCATGCATCCCCGAACTGCTGAACGGAGAACCCGCCTTATGGTTCCGTAATAACCGAGATAAGTGGTCTACGTGGGAGGCCTTCGAGGCCGATTTCCGGATATTCTTCTTTTCGGTGTCCTACCAGTTGGACCTGGAAGCCGAGATCAGCCGCCGACTCCATCGTAGAAACGAATCCGTCACGTCGTATATTACAGAGCTACAGACCCTCATGAGAAGGCATACGTCCTTGACCAGTGAGCAGCAGCTGGGATGGCTTTATCGTAATTTGTTACCCGAGTACCGGCAACAAATCCGGAAGAACGATTTCAGTAACTTGTCAACCTTTTGGCAAGCCGTGAAGGAATGTGAATTACTAAGGAAGGAATGACAAGCCGTTCCAGGCGGCTCCGGAACTAGGCCACCGTCAGTCCGTTATCAACCCCAAGAGCCCCTAGGAGGCTCAGGATCCGGTACGGGATACCGCGATGCCGAAATGCAAGCTCGTTCGAAGCCGAGCGGAGTTAGCCCCGCCACTCAACTACGCAATACCCTTCCTGTTAGGAGGGTGAACTTTGCTCCGCCACCATCATCGTCCCGTGAAACAACTCTCTGCTGGAGATGCGGAGAGAAGGGACATTTAAGAAGTGATTGTCCTAATCCGGGGAAGCTCTTCTGTTCTCGTTGCTTGAAACCGGGAATCCTGTCAAAGGATTGCCCTTGCGGCGTCCAGGGAAACGCCTCCGAAGCTGTCAGGAGAGGAAGCCCCGGCAGCTTCTGCCGTTATTAGCTTCCCGAGAGTCCATCAAACTCACCGAAGTCGACTCCCGACCTCACATAGTGTTGGAAATCCTGGGACACCCCTTTTCCGCCCTGGTGGACACTGGAGCATCACGATCCTACCTAGGAGACCGCCTAGCTGGATACCTTACAAGAAAGCAGCAACCCAAAAAGGCAGACCCCGCTTCTGCCAGGTTAGCTAATGGTAATACCATCCGGGTTCAGGATTCCTACACCGTACCCATGAGAATCGGTGACCGAACAACCGTCGAAGATATCAAGCACTTCCCCAATTTATGCGCAGACTTAGTGCTTGGGATGGATATCCTCACCAAATTTGAAGTCCGATTAGAATTAGGAAGTGGGAAAATGTTTGTAGGTAGTCTGCTGATACCTCCCACGACCCGGCCGATACCTTGTTACCCTATTGGGATCATAGAACAACCGCAAGAGCAGCCGTTGGCTCACCCGTTAATACCCGAGTCTCCGAACACCATTGCCGTACGTGCCTTGGTGCATGCCGTGGACAATTGTATCAAACGTCAGAACGAGAAGACAGGGAGATCAGACGGAAACCGCCCTCTGCAGGCCGCGTCTTTGAATGAGAGAGCAAGGTTGTCAATGGGAGCCAATACCAAAGGTCCGACCAGCACAGCAACCCCAGAGACCCCCTTTGGTCCGAAAGGCCGAAAGTCGAGTTGCGCAACTACTGACTGGGACCGGATTGAGGTAATGTCTTCTGAACCCAGTGAAAGCTGTGATGAGGGAGACAACATCCCCCGCGTTGCTACCAATGCCTCTTCGCCACAAACCGTACTACCCGTCTCCCAACGGAGGTTGACCTCAGACCAGACCGAGCGTCTGGAACGATTCCTGACCGCTGAATTAGCCGCTTTTCAAGCCGTACAGGGTCCGACCGATCTCGCACAACATAAGATACGCTTAATTAAACACGAACCGATTAAACAACGCTACCGTCCGCAAAATCCGAAAATGCAAGCCGTCATAAACGAGGAAGTCGATAAGATGCTTGAGGCAGGGGTGATTGAACCGTCCAAGAGTCCATGGAGTTCCCCTGTAGTAATGGTCAGGAAAAAGGATGGGAAATACCGTTTTTGCATCGACTTCCGAAAGGTAAACGAAGTTACCATGAAGGATGCTTACCCCCTGCCATTCATGAACTCTATCTTAGACAAGCTGAGAACTGCTAAGTTCATTACCAGTTTAGACTTAAAGAACGGTTACTGGCAGGTTCCCCTGTCAGCCCGCAGCAAACCGATAACCGCCTTCACCGTACCCGGCCGAGGGTTGTTCCAGTTTCGAGTGATGGCTTTTGGGCTTCATTCAGCCCCCTTGACCTTCCAGAGGTTGATCGACCGCGTCATTGGCCCAGATATGGACCCTCACGCTTTCGCCTATTTAGACGACATTATAGTTTTGGGAACATCATTTGAGGAGCATTTGGCAAACCTCCAAGAGGTCTTCCGTCGCCTAAGGGATGCTAAATTGCAAATCAATCAAGATAAGTGTCACTTTTGTCTCTCAAGTCTAAAGTACTTAGGCCACGTTGTCACTGGCACTGGAATCCATACCGATCCCGAGAAAATCGAAGCAATAGTTCGATTTGAACCGCCGAAGAATATCCGAGAGCTCAGAAGGTTCCTGGGCGTAGCTTCATGGTACCGTCGCTTCGTGCCCTGTTTTTCACAAGTTGTGGCTCCCCTAACGCGACTTCTAAAGAAAGCGAACCGTTGGAACTGGCAAGAAGAACAACAGGACGCGTTCTCGAAACTTAAGACAATTTTAACTGAGGCTCCGATCCTTAGTTGTCCCGACTTTTCCGTGCCCTTTATTTTGCAGACCGACGCTTCTGCCCATGGGCTAGGGGTGGCTCTTACACAGAAAAAGGAGGGAATCGATTTTGTCGTAGCCTATGCCAGTCGAACGCTGAGCCCAGCCGAAAGAAATTATTCGGTGACCGAAAAGGAGTGTCTTGCCATAGTTTGGGGAATAGAAAAGATGCGAGGTTACCTGTAAGGTTATCACTTCACCGTGTTGACCGACCACCAATCCTTGAGGTGGTTGCACTCGATAGTGAGTCCGTCCGGCCGTCTTGCAAGATGGAGTATCTTCTTACAGCAATATGACTTTGAGATTAAGTATCGCCGAGGCGCCCTGAACCGGGTTGCCGACGCGCTCTCACGGAATCCGTTGCCCGATACCGGGGACTCGTCCGAGGTCTGCACCGTAAACGAAACTGCCAAGTGTAGTTGGTTTGAGAAGAAGAAAGCCGAAGTAGAGAAAAACCCTGCCGAATATCCAGATTATTGCCTAAGGGAGGATCGATTGTTCCGTCATTTCTGGGATATCAATGATTACAAGGAACCCGACCTTTCCGATCCGTGGAAGCTGTGTGTGCCGACTGCACAACGGATCAGGGTGCTAGAGGAAAATCACGATGCCCCTACTGCTGGCCATTCGGGAATTGCCAAGACCATAGCCCACATCGCGCAACAATATTATTGGCCAGGAATGTTTAGAGACATAACAAAGTATGTCCGTAGTTGCCTACAGTGTCAGAGGTACAAGCCGTCGCAACAACAAACACCAGGGAAGATGCAACCCTCCCCAAACCGGGCACCCTGGGAAGTTGTTAGCACCGACCTCGTCGGACCGTTACCCCGAACTAAGAAGGGTAACGCCTACATCGTTATGTTCCAGGACCGCTTCACTAAGTGGGTTCAATGTAAAGCCATCCGTTCCGCAACTGCGAAAGCAGTAAGTACCGCCCTCTATGAAGATGTCATCTCGACGTTTGGGTGTCCGAGGGAAGTCCTTACCGATAATGGTACTCAATACACGAGTAAATTATTTGAAAATGTCCTAAAGGAATTAGGAATCCGCCACCGTAGCACTCCGGCCTATACCCCACAGGCGAATCCCGTAGAAAGGGCTAACCGAACTATTAAAACCATGATCGCTCAGTTTTGCGAACAAAATCACCAAGATTGGGACCAACACCTCTCCGATCTTCGCTTTGCGATAAACACGTCCCGTCATGAATCTATCAATTATACTCCGGCCTTTCTTAATTTTGGACGAGAGCTATCCGCCCCCAAAACTCTTCGACGCGAAGCTGATGCCACTGATCCAGACCCCGATCCACCCACACCACAACCCGTCCCGGAAGGGCATGTCCAGAGGTTGGGAAAACTCCGGGAATGCTACGAGCTGGTCAAGCTCAGTTTGTCGAGGGCATTCAGCTCTCAGAGTAGGTACTATAACCTCCGCCGAAGAGACTGGAGATGTACTGGAGACCTGGTCATGAAACGTGAACATACTTTGTCTTCCGCCGTTGATCATGTTTCCGCGAAATTATCCCCCAAGTATTCTGGCTTGTACACCGTTACGAAAGTAATATCCCCCGTTGTCTATAACCTTAGGGACACTTCCGGAAAACGACTTTCCAAGGTTCATATTAAAGACCTGAAATCCGCGTCCGAACGGGAATAATATTTTTTTTTTCTCTCTCTCAGTTATTTGCCATGGACCGACCCCCACCCCTGATACCGTTGTCCCCCCGAAGAGACGAGGTAGTTCGCCCAGCTCCCGACCCACGCCCTGACCGGCGTCCGCAGCCCCGTCCCGATGTACCGATCCCTGTCATCGACCTCACCACCCCTCCCCTACCTTCCGTTTTACCGATACTGCTCCGTCAGACAGCGGTGGTGAATCTGGTGAGTTCGGTGGTCCTAGTAAACCCGGATCCCGTAATCCTCCTTGTACCTCCTCCACCCCAGTGCTCCTTTACTCCACCCCTTCCGGCGCCTCCCGTTGTCGCCGAAGGGATTACCCAGTTATTCCCCTATGCCTTGCCCGATCTTCATCCCGCGCCGTCAGTCAGTACCAAGAGGGCTCTCGCAGGGTTCCTGGAACATCATGGACCTAGAGCCAAACTTCCTCCCGACCTCCTCCACCTAGCCCAACGGCTACGTCCACATTACGTCTCCCCGAACCGCCGTTACCACCTCCGGTTCGAGTATTGGGGCCAAGTATACAGGCTATACCTGCCTCGATTAGATAGTAAGTCTCAGTCCGTATCTCCTTCGCCGTAAATCCTATCGTGGCGTTTCCGCCGTGCAACTGGGATTCCCATCACTGCACGAGATTTGTTTGTTTCAGGTGTATGTACGGAAACTTAGTAGACACTATATCGTCTACCAGGACCCGGACATGGGGGACACGCTGATTGATTTCAGCCCCCATGACACCGTCGAGACCGAGGCCCCCCCATCGGCGTGAGCCAGTCCGCCACCTCCGCAACCACCGTTACCGCCCCCGAGACTACCGCCGACGTTTATAACGATATTCCCTGACATTTGCTGGCGTTGCGCCCGACGAGGCCACTCCAGGGAATACTGCACCGGACCACGTGTCCTATTTTGTTCCCGCTGCGGCAAAATGGACGTTTTGTCGCGGGACTGTACCTGTTGGTGCCGCGACCGATGAGCGGCGTGGTAACCAAACAGTTACAATTTCGATATTTCCGTTTGACCCCCCTATCAAATTTCCGCTATTTAATTTTCCGATAACCGGAACTCCGCTTTCCGTTATTTCAATCGTCCCTTATTTCTTTTAGCAAATGTATTCCGCACCTTCCGACGACGAGATTAGTCTACATGGCTCACCACTACCAGAAGAGGAGATGGAGCCGTTGTTCCAGCAATTCCCTCTAAGTAATCGGAGAAATTTTCCGGTTCCCAGTCATCCCCGTCCGCTCTTGATAAGTCGACCTTTGCCGACTCCAGTTTCTTTACCCTCTCAGACTCCCGTGTTTGAGAGACTAAATGGTCCCCTTGGCCCCAAAAATTCCAGGAAGCCCACACCTGTCTACGTAGATGTTCACCAAGAAACTTGTTGGAATTGTGGTCTCGGGGGACATTGGCGACGTTCCTGTACTAAACGACGTATCCTGTTCTGCTCAAGATGTGGACGTCCAGGGGTGATGTCCCGGGACTGTGAATGTCTACCCCGTTCACCGCACAGACAACCCTCAACCTCCGTGGGACCGCAGCCGACCGCAGTAAACGTCAAAAGAGTTTCGGTGCAAACCGACGCCCCACCGTCACGACGTACCGTTGCAGTCCAGACTCCGCCATTACGATTGGTTTTTAACTGACCTGTCTGCTAACGAGTGAGGAAATAGAAATGGAGGAAAACAAAGCCAAAACGAAGTTTCGCCTTTATTTTCTTTGACCGAGAGAGGGTGATGTGACGAAGTCACTAAATTTTATTTTTAATTCATCTTAAAAAAGTATATTTCAATTAATTCCCGCCTGAGAACTTGTAGAAGTTCCCCCGTATTTCTGTTTCCCAGGAATTACCGTTTTTCAGCAATTGCGAGTACCCTCGTAGTTTAAAATATTCTTTTATTTGCCGAAATCCGAATGGGCATTTTTAGAGTCGATTTCGTATGAATTATCTACTTTTATTTGTCAAGGTATAAGAAGGGCATTTTTTGTATTTCTGAATTGTAAACAGTCGGCTGTGGTAGTGGTATCCCCACTTTGTCGTACTAGTCTTCCATCTTTCTTTACCGAAAAAGCATAAATTGACGGGAAGCTAAAAATGCCGGCTCTTGAGTCCTGACAGTCGAGAAACACTAGGTAGTGAGTTTTCTAAAAATTATAGTGAACGCCGTATTAAATCCGAGTTTGTAACCCGTTAGATTGTTAAAGGTATGAACCGTATATTATTTTTCTTTCTATTTTTATACTGGCTTTGATATAATTAGTTGGGACACCCGTGTTACCGAACAAGAATTTTGATTCATACCCAGGAATTATTATTTCATCCCTCAGTGGGACCCGTTGGCAATTTTTTATTTGAGGTTGGATATGGACTAGACTCCGAGTGCTCTCTTAGTCTATGGCTAAATCCAATTTCCTGTAAAAACCGCCCAGTTAGTATCGAAGTGAGAGGTTCGACCTGTCTCATTTTTTTTTATTATTTATTGTTTTAATTTTTTTTGGAAGTTGGAACTATCCTCAGTGTAGAGTGCTCTCTTCTGACAACGTATCTAACTTCCCAAAAAGAAAAATAAACGTTTAAATTAATTTCCGCGCCTCACTTCGTGTAAAAATTATTTTCTTTTATTTTTTATTCAATGGTATTTGAATCATTCCGTATCTCCTGTTCACGTCTAGTTATTGAATGAAGTCAGACGGCTCCTGTAAAATTAAATTCACACATACACTCTCGTTAGACGCTGGGCAAAATTCGTAAATATTATTTTTATGCGATCGCCGATCCAAAACACCGTAGTAATAAACCTTATTTATCAGTAGGCGAGAATTTTGCGTTTCCCATCGATTGGATAGTAAGATACAAGGGGACTCCGACAATTCGGATTTCATTTATGTGCTTGCATCTGATTTTCGACATATTTAAATTGTTTTAAGTGTATTAATTTATTTTCATACATTTTCCGTATACTGGGCTTTTCACGATTCCCAATCCGATTAGCCTCCTGAGCTAGTAAACTGTAAATATTTAAAGGTTTAAATAATTTTCAGTATTAGTAATTTATTTATTTAATTTTCCCGATATAGGGATCCGTTAATGCTGAAATAATTTTCAGTTTTAGTAATTTATTTATTTAATTTTCCCGATATAGGGATCCGTTAATATTTATATAGTTTTAAACTTTAATAATTCTTTTATTAAATTTCCCAAAAATAGGGATCCGTTAATGCTGAAATAATTTTCAGTTTTAGTAATTTATTTATTAAATTTTCCAGCTATAGGGATCTGTTAATATTTATATAATTTTAAACTTTAATAATTTATTTATTAAATTTCCCAAATATAGGGACCCGTTAACGTTTAAATAATTTTAAATTTATTTATAGAATTTTCCTGATATAGGGATGTGTTAATATTTATATAATTTTCAACTTTAATAATTTATTTATTAAGCTTTACAGATATAGGGATTTGTTAATATTTAAATAATTTTCAACTTTAATAAATTTCCCAAATATAGGGATCCGCCATTATTTAAATACACTCCTACTTTGTTAATTTAATTTTTGGTAATTTTTTTTATTTAGGGATCCGTCTTTGTTTGAATAGTTTTCAAATATATTAATTTGTTTTTATTATTTTTTTTTTAATACGGAGGTCCGTCAATAATTAAATAGCTTTTGACATTAATATTTAATTTTCATTTCTTTCTTTGTATACAAGGACTTGTGAGGTATCTGAACCGCCTAGCCTCCGGTGCTGGCGATCCGTAACTGTTTCTCACTATTTGAATTGTTTACAAGTGTATTAAACCATTTTCCGTAAACCTCATGACGCCGTAGTATTTAAGTAATCGTAATTGTATCAATTTACTTTTAGTATTTTCTTTTTCTCTCTCCGCTTTATACTAGGTCCGCTATTATTTTCTTACAGTCCGGTTTAATTTTATTGTTTCTTTATATAATTATGTTTTACCGCCGTGCCAGACCAGTGTACCGGCACTTTTGTAATTTTTTGTAAATATATATTTTATTATCTATTTCTGCGTTTCTATTATTGCTGGTTCTTGACCGTTCTCTTTCAGGGAACCGTAGGGTACGAGGTATTAAGAAGATAAGTGTTTTTTTATTTTTCTTTATTTATTCTAATATAGTGTTAACCTAGCAGTGACCGCCTGGAATTATTTTTACCTCCACTGAGTTCACCTTGAGTACACTCTGGTGTACCACAGGGTCGCAGAGCAAACTGCGATATCAAAACTGGCGCCTGAGCAACTCCTATTCGGGAATTACATTAATAGCGCCACAGACTCGTTGATTCGCAGCAGGTGAACCAGGAGCCTGTCACAATATGGTCTTAAAAACTTTCGGTTAGAGAAAAAATAATAACTTAGTTCATTTTATATCAGGTCCCAAAGGCAGAGCAAAGGAACCCGCCTCTTCAGATTACTACTTTTTGCAATTTGTTCTGACGAGATTCTTGATATTCTTGTTCAACACACCAATGAGGAAATATTTAGACAAGCAGAAAAATGCAAATCCCATTCTAATGTGAATCAAACCGCAAGGGACAAAATAAAGGCCTTGATTCTTTCCGCAGCGAAGGAATATAATCACTTGTCGGTCAACCATATTGTTACACAGCACCCTGAAGCCTGCTGCGGTCGTCATAAGTAAAGGTACAAGAAAAGAAAGAAAGGAGAATATTCGAAAAATGTCATTCCACGTCAGGAGAAATCTGGAGAGTTCAAAAAGGTTAAAGCAATTTCTATATGCGTTTTTTACCTATTATTCCACAAAAGCAACCTAGCTATATATGCAGCTCACCCTGTACCCACACAGGCACTTTCACCCAATAATATACAGGAAATCGAATTTTCCTACCCTGTCTAGCGTTTGTTGTTTTCATTGGATACTTAATAATAAAAATATTGCAAAATTGGGTCTCAACCAGAAGGACACAGCGGTCATTCTCACTCGAAAATACAAAAGTTCCTCCCACAGAAGACCAAAGTGACCCCCAAGCAATTCAAATTAGACGTCTCATATTAAATATAGAAAATGGAAATCTGCAAGAGTTAGCTACAGGACAGAGCATATCCTGTCTTTTTACAGCGGTAGAAAAATTAAAAAGGCAAGTAAATAGTAATTTGTGTGTTATGAGAATGTGAATAAATGGAAGTATGATAAACTTAGTAGTAAAAGTAATAAATATGTTGAAGTAAAGAATTGTAGGTATTAGAATTAAATAAGAGTAAACTGAATGAGAAAAAGTGAATACACAGATAATATGTTTATAGAGAGAGAAAAGAAAAGATATATGGTATTTAATGAGTTATAAAATGAAGTGTACGAGTAGAGACACATGTGTGATGCTTATTATTATTTTTATAAAATGATTGTTATAAATAAATAATATATAAAGAAATAAGGTCTCGCGACACATGGTTGTCGCACGATAGTGGGGAGAGGGGTTGGGAAGAAGACTGAATAAAACAGTTAATAACCTATCTCACCATAAAATAGAAAAGTAAACTGTGTGAGTAAAAGTAAATACACTGAGAAGATGTTTATGGAGTGAAAAATAAAAATATATATAATGTTTAATGAGTAAGTAAGCAAATAAGTAGGTAAAACTATGTGCATGAGTTGACGCACATTTGTGATGCTTACTGTTATTTTTGTAAAATGATTGTTATGAATAAATAACATAGAGAGAAATAAGGGGTCGCGACTTACGGATGTCGTGAAAATAAGCACCATAGTGAGAGGAGGGGTTAGGAAGAGACTGAATTTAACAGTTGATAACCTATCTCACCCTGAAATAAAAAAGTAAAGATATATGAAGAATGTGCATAAAGAAATGCTGAAGTTGATTTTTTTGTATGAAACAAATAGGAGGAAATACATCCTGAAGAAATAAGGCATACAGGGATGTACGAAATGAAGACTCTGTTTACTGGTAAAACGACAGAGGGTTTGTATGTAAAGCCCAAGTAAAAATTTGTAGAAATAAAATCCAATGTCTTTCGTAGTATTAGCCAGAGAAGTAATTGTTTTTTCTTTAAATAAAAATCACAAGGTATAGTTCATTAAGATATAAATAAATGATAAAATATTATGAGAGTAACAGGTATTTTAAAAGAGTATAATAGTTAAGATACCTACAATCGATGCTAGTGAGAAAAAAAACTGAGTGAATTTTTCGAACTTATCTTACATAAATGTAAATAGGATAAATTATCAAGAAAAATATATATTTTTTTAATTGGTAATGAAAAGTTTTGTTTCAAAAAAGGTCAAAATTCTCAATATTTTGTTTTGATATTTAACAAGTAAAGTTTACCATTGGTATTTAATTTCACAACAAACACTTGCCGTAGAATAATGTAATTAGATAATTTTTCTGGCGGGTGATAAATTACGTAATTATGAGGAAATATTAAAAGAAGTCGAATATATAAAGGTCTCTTTTTTAAATAATACATAGAAACACGGCGATGGATGAAAATATATATGTATATTTTTAATATTTTTTGTTATTGACAAAGGCAAACCACTAAAAAATGAATAATAAAATCGTTATAAGGAGAAGATAATGTAAGGGGTTTGCCATTTGCTTAACTTATGCTAAGTTAGAAATAGGATTATTTTAGATTATTTTTTTATTCTCTTTATTAATTTGCATAAAGCCTACCTGCAGTTTTTTCTTCTTTGCATATAAGCCCATACCACCAGTCAAGCTCCACCAGCCAAACAGACAATCCAGCCAAACGAACACGACCATCCCTGTAGCTAGTCTTAAGAGACAGATACGGAATGGATCGCAGTGGTGACACAATACCGGTGGCTATCCCAATAGTTTTGAGCAAACAACCCTAGAGGCCAGTTGAATCAACCACTATAGTCTAATAGTCCTGATCAAAAAACACTAGAGGCCAATTGAATCAATCACTATAGCGAAGTAGGGAAAGAAGTTATGGGAAGCATCCAGAACTACCCAAACTAAATTAAAATAAGCAAGATCAAGATTGGTATCCAACTTAACCTAGCACCCAGTAGACTGTCTGCAACCCAATTCTCAATGCTACCAACCATTCATGTTCTTCACTGTTTAGTGAGGCTGAAAATACAGAAGAGAATGTCCCAATGAAACCGCGGCCTTGATCGCCCCATTAAACCATTGGAACCATGGCCCCCAGGTACAGGTTCACCTGTATATTAGACTAGACATGTACTGACCTTTATCGGTTAATATAAAAATCGGGTGATTAAACAGGAATGGCACTTTTGGTCGAAGTCTCAGTCTAGACTCTCTGCCGGAGTCTCATCCGGTACTCTTAGTTTGAGTCTCATCATCGTCTCGCATCCCAATAGAAGAAGTGACGTGACGTGCCCTCGTCGCCTTTGGATGTTTAGCCCTAGGTAAGGCTCTTTGGTATATTTACTGTGGCTTTCTGTATATTTTTATTTATTAATAATAAATTGTTAAATGTTGTTCTGCTCTTCTATTTTCCCAAGTCAGGTAGCATATAGAGTCACTATTGTAACCTACCGCACCCAGGTACCTTAATAATTTATTAATTCCATTTAATAAATATAATATTGCATTCTTATTAAATTCAAAATCCTTCATTTAACGAAAAATCTCCCAGATAATTAAATCTTATTTACGATACCAAATAAATAATACATATAACCCTGTCCTTAAGAGATCCACTTTTAGTGTAGATGTCTGGGAACCCAGACCAAGAAACACTTGGCACACTTATTTTAAGTGCGTTTGAATAGTAACGTTGTTTTCGATACACAAACTTTTCAGGGCAACTAATGAATCAGCCACCCCCTTTCCACCCAGATAAGTTTTTCGCTGGAAACTAAGACACACAGAGACGTCACAAAAAGCCATTAAAACTAATATGAAAACCCAGTTCCAAATGAGCTAGGATTTATTCAATTTTTATTATTTGATGTGCAAAAATTCATTTTATTATTTTACATTCAAGCAATCAGTTTATTATTTGTATCCAGTTATATAGTCCTTTCCTAAAACGCTTTTCCTAAACGACGTCTATCCTACAATACCTCTTATCCTCGAAGGTGTCAACGTCTCGACGCCCAACGTCCTGCCGTTCTACTTCTCTACCTTTCTACGCTATCACTTTTAACACAACTTTAGTATCTCCTAGCATTATATTCAAAATATTTGGGGGCGGCAAGCGTCGAGAAGTAGAGTGATGGGACGTTGGGCGTCGGAATGAATGTAAGGTAGGAAATACTTAGATTGTTCGTAACGTGACAGCGTTCGAGACGTAGATAGGTAGGGAAGTAGGGCGTCTCGACGTTAAGCGTCTACATGTTAAGTGTCGGGATGAATAATATCCTTGTCAACACCCTTCGTCACGTCCCGCACCACATAAATATTTCTTCCGTATATCTGTCCCAATGCAGTACCCTATTAAATACCTTCCTCTCATGACGCTAGGCCTCTCAACGCAAGGCGACGCTTAACGCTGCGACGTACCTAAATCGACGCCGTCACAACGCTAGAAATAAGTACATAATCTAATGTCTGTATTTTCAATGGTAAGTCAAAAGATTTATGTAACTTTCTTTAAGATGCCACCGGGGTCGTTTAGAAGAGGGCCTGACATTTGCTTTAGATAATATCAATGTAACCAATAAACCATATGGCCTTCAGTCATTCACCCCCAAAGACAGTTAGGTAGTCATCTGTTTTCGGGTGAATTTAAGTTAATTCAATAGAAATTATAAAAATCAATATTAAAAAATATACAGGATTGTATTAAGTTATTTTAATAGAAATTATAATAATCAATATTAAAAAATATACAGGGTTCTATTAAGTCATTTCAATAAAAATTATAAATATCAATATTTTAAAAATATACAGGGATTTTATTTATCAATTTGCACCAAACTTCGCATCAAATCCTGGTTTAGCTTAATTAAAATTATCACAACGTGGATATATAAATTATCAATTAATTAACTAGACGATCACTTCTACTACTAGACGAAAAAGGCCGAATACAGTGAGTATAGAATTTCAAATAAAATAAACTTGTGAGGTAAATAAAAACATATTAGAGAGTAAAACAACGCTCAAATGGGGTACCGGGGGTCGGCCGTTACACTATTTAAAGTGAGTCCATCACGACCGAAAGGCCCGTGACAGTAGTATCAAAGGACACAAAATAAACTCCACATAAAACAAAGTATGAAAATCAAGACTCATATTTCTGACTTCAATTTAAAATTACGTACTTTGCCTATTTCAATTTTGTTGGTAAGGGTGACGATGGAAGAATAATATTTGACCGTTGAAGATATGTTTCGGGACGAGTTTAGAGATTTGTTTGTGATACTTATAACTTTGGAGATACTCAATGTTTTTAAAATATCACCCTGTTTGTAATAGATTCTTAAAACTAAATTATTTTTCTACAGGATAAAATTAATGACTAAAAAGAAATAATTAAGAATAAAATTTACTATAAGAAAAAGTTTTCAATTCGCTCTTCACTTCATTATGAACAAACTCCATTCTCCTTTCTTTTCTTTTTAAATTATATTCAATTCAGTTATAATTATGTCTAATTTAAAGTCTTGAGTTTATTCTTAATTAGCGAATTTTTGTCTTGTTGCTAATTATTAAAAAGTTGATTCTAGGAGACATTTTTTCCAGTAGATACTTCCGACTTCAACTACGTTTGAAACTTTTACAGACTACGCAGTAAAAAATAGGGAATTGGAAAACATTTTGCATATGGTTATTATATAGTTATAGTACAACAATCGTATGGTGCTGGTTAAGTGGCGCAGTTTTAGGTGGCTGGTATGAAGACAAGAGAGTCTTCATAGTGGCTGGCAAGGTCATTTTCTCACATTGTTAACTATTGTTTTACTTTGACAGTTATTTAATTAAGAGCTTGTCAAACTTTTTATTGATTATTACTGAGGCCCCTACCTATCACTATATCAGTATATATCCTATTACGACATAATTTGAAATAGAAAACTACAGAGAACTCTTACGACACGACAAATGGGTAGGTGACTTTAATGCCAGAAATATCATATTAGGGGCTTGGTATTAACACCCACTAAAGGTAGGGACATGTATGCAGTTGCAAGTGAAATTTGATGTGACTACCAGTAATCAAAAAAATCAACCTATTGGCCAACCGATAGAAATAAAATACCTGACTTACTGGACTAAGCGAAAATATAATAAAAAAAATAAGACCTACATTGTATAATAAAAAAACAGACGGGGTAAGTTTTAAAACTGAATTAGGAAATAGAATTGAACTAAGTACACTATTAAGTAAAACTAAAGAAAGAGCTGGAAAAATTTGTCATTGACCTGCAGCAGTCGTCATGGAACAATACACCAGAAATTACAAGAAAAAACGTAAGTAATTCATACCCTAGAAAAATAAAAGAACTTATAAATAGGTTAAGAAAAGCAGCAAAAAATAATGAATCACCAGATTCTACAAGGATAAAGTAGTTTTGCTAACGACACATCCATACCTGCCATCGGTAAAACCGTAGAAGAATCAACTAGAAAACTTTAACAGGCAACTAATAAAATTTACGAGTGACAAAAAGATTAAGCTCAAAAAAACTAAATCAGTTTAGGTTAAATTCACTAATAAAAGATCAGTAGAATACCTACCAGTGATAATAAATAATACTAAAATACCATATTCTAATTCGGCGAATATTCTAATTCGACAAAGTACTTAGGCATAAACCTAGATATAAATATACAGTAAAAAAAATAAATAAAGAAAAAACAGGAAGAGTTGGGTATTACATATAGAAAATTATACTGGTTGATGAATACAAAATCAAAACTATAAATCGAATTATGGTGGCGGTGCGCCATACCATAAAATATAAAGTTTTTGATTTTTTAATAATATGCAAGGCTTCTGTTAGAGATGATGTATTTTCAAACTTGATACATACAGATCATCAAAATATATTCATATAACAAACTTCACAAAACCATAATAACTTAAAAATATAGAAACAACAAGAAGGTAAAATATATACAGGTAGTTTCGCAAGTGAACACCACAAATAATCCCCCTCCTGAAAAAAATTATTACTTATGTTTGATTATAAGTGTTTACTGCGAAGGAGACTTTCTTTTTGTTAGTTTTTTGATATATATTCTCAGATTCGCTAGTTAGTAGAAAAGCAGGTTTTACCCTGTCGATACTGATAATAGTATCTTTTTCACCTTTCTCTATAACGATATTGTTTGAGAATCTTTTTTTAACTTTATAGGGTCCTTCATAAGGTGGTTTAAGAGACGGCTTGATTCCCTCAACTCTGACAAAAACGTATTTGCATGAATCTAACTCAGGATACACAAAAGGTTTTTCTTTGCTATGATTTGATGTTGTTGTCGGTTTAATGTTCGCAAATAGTTGTCTTAGATTGGCCAATAAAGGATAAGTGTCAATGGCATCATTAGAATTAACGAAAAATTCACCGGGTAATCGCAGAGTTTGTCCATATACGAGTTCAGCCGAAGAGCAATGAAGATCCTCTTTGACTGTAGCTCGTAAACCTAGTAAAATTAAGGGAAGTTCATCTTTCCAGCGATTTGTATTACATCTAGCTATTAAGGCAGTTTTAAAAGTACGGTGAAAACGTTCTACCAAACCGTTACTTTGAGGGTGATAAGTTGTGGTATGGATTTTGTGACACCCTAAAAATTTTGTTAACTCCAAAAATAACCCGGATTCAAATTGAGTACCTTGGTCAGTTGTAATTGTGTGCGGTACGCCAAAACGACAAATGTACCGGTTAAATAAACATTTGGCAACTGTTTCCGCGGCGATATTCGAAATTGGGTAAGCTTCAGGCCATCTTGTGAATCTTTCTACGATCGTTAGGATATAACGATAGTTGGACGATTGAGGAAAAGGCCCTACTAGATCTACATGGATATGTTGGAATCTTCCTTTAGGAATGGTAAAACTTTCTAGTGGGGATTTATTGTGTTTGTGTACTTTTGAACGCTGACAATTTAGACATGATTTTGCCCAGAGTTTGATATCTGAATTCATGTGTGGCCAAAAATATTTACTGCCTACAAGTTTTTTAGATGCTTTGATACCAGGATGACAAATATTGTGCAAATGTTCATACACGCTATATCTGAGGTTTTTAGGTATGTAAGGACGTTGTATAGGTGATGATACTTCACACCATATTTCTATATCCTCATGAGAAATTTTTATGAGTTCTAATATGTGTTTGTTTTGTGTTTTGGTCGATTGATTTTTTAAAAGGTTTTTTAATTCTATGTCAGTATTTTGAGAGTCCTTCAACGATTTTATATTAATTAAATTTTCATTTAAACAGAAAATACTATCGTCAACTCGTGATAAGGTATCAGCGACCACATTGGACTTACCTTGAATATGACATATGTCAGAGGTAAATTGAGCAATAAATTCTAGGAAACGAAATTGACGTGGACTTTTTCCTGAACAGGATGTAAGAGCTTTAGTAAGAGGTTTATGGTCGGTATAAATTGTAAAATCGTGGCCTTCTAGAAAATATCTAAAATGTTTGATGGATGCATAAATGGCTAACAGTTCACGATCAAAAGTAGAGTATTTTCTTTCGGTAAGAGTGAGTTTCTTTGAAAAGTAAGCTATAGGTTGCCATCTCTTGTTTTGCAGCTGTTCTAGTACGGCACCTATAGAAGTATTGGATGCATCTACTGTCAAAGAAATATGATCATTTAGAGAAGGATGGATAAGCATAGTAGCATTGGCTAATTTGTTTTTGACATCCACAAAACTATTTTCACATTCATCAGACCAATGGTTGATAGTTTTATCGGATTGGTTTTGCAATGTAGTAATTACTTCATATAGAGGAATAAGTGATTTAGCAAAGTCTTTAATAAATCTGTGATAGAAGTTGATCATTCCTACAAAACGTTGTAGTTGTTTGAGATTTTTTGGACGTGGAAAATTTCTTATGATGTCTACACGTTCTTCTGACGGGAGGATACCATCAGAGGAAACAGTATGGCCAAGAAATATTAATTTTTGAGATCCAAAAATGCATTTATTTGGTTTAAGATTAACTCCAAAAGAATTGAGTCGCTCAAATAGAGTTTTTAGGTGTACTAAATGTTCTTTTTCATCTCTGCTTGCTACTAATATATCATCTATATACACGAATAGAAAAGGTAAACCAGAAACAACTTCATTTATAAAACGTTGAAACGTTTGTGCTGAATTTCGCATACCGAAAGGCATTCTCAAAAATTCATATAGGCCAAAAGGGGTAGTTATGGCAGTCTTATAAACATCTTCGTCTGCTACCGGGATTTGGTGGTAAGCCCTAACCAAGTCAATTTTCGAAAAAATTTTACATCCGTGTATGTGTTGATTAAAATCTTGAATATTGGGTAAGGGGTACCTATCTGGGACAGTTACATTGTTGAGTTGCCTATAGTCGCCACAAGGTCGCCATTCGAAAGAATCTTTTTTGGGCACCATGTGTAATGGAGAAGCTACTGGAGAAGATGACGGTCTGCATATGCCAAGTTCAACCATTTGTTCGAATTCGATTTTAGCAATATTATGTTTATTAGGATTAAGACGTCGTGGACGAGAAAACGGAAGGCGTCCTTTAGTAATAATGTGATGTTTGACTGAATGTTTGACTGGTGAGAAAAAGTCCGCTGGTGCAAATAAATAAGGATAATTTTGAGCTAGCTTCGTGTATTCGTTTTCAATCGAGAATATTTTGAGTGTAGGGGTATCAGTGTTTACAAATACACTGGAAATTGCAAAGGAAGTTTGACTATCAATGAGTTTTCTCTTTCGGAGATCGACTATCAAGTTAAAATGTGATAAAAAATCTGCACCAATGATTGGCCTAGAAATATCGGCGATTGTAAAAATGAAAGAAAAATGTCTTCTTAAACCTAGATCCAATCTGAGTATCTTTTTTCCATAAGTACAAATAGAAGAACCATTAACAGCAGTTAAGAAGTTGTTGCTATCCTTTTTGTAATCTTTAAAAACGTCACGTGGAACTACAGAAATATCGGCCCCTGTATCGATAAGAAATTTTAATTTATTGTTTTTGTCAAAGATAAAAAGGCGACGACTTTTGTTTGAAATATCTGCACTATTTGTCGTCGAAATAGTGGGTTTTAGTCGTTTTTTGGATCAGGAGATTTAAATGTGTCGAAAAGAAGGCACCAAGGTCCACCACATTTCAGAGCCTTTTTTTGGAATCTCTGATGATAGTAACATACGGAATTGTTTCGAGGTGAAAAACGAGAATGGGACCTACTCCTTGATCGATCTCTATTTCTACAATGACTGCAATAATCATTGTTGTTGGAATTAGAAGGGTAATTTTGTACTTTATTTTGTAAATAACTGATATTTTCTTCAATGGATTTTTGATTACTCGCAAGTTTATTAAGAACAGTTTGACAATTAATTGAAAAATCGCTGAAAAGTTTTATAAAAATGTCGTTACCCTCTGGCGAATTTCTCGTTAATGCTGTAGACTGAGAGACGTGACATGCCTGACTAGTAGAAGGTTTGTTAATAATCTCATGACAAGCTGAAATATTTGATGCTTGGTACGTCTCCCAAATCTTGTCAGCGATATCTAAAAGATCATTGACACTATCCTTACCAGATGCGGTTAGAGCAACTATAATGGTTTTCGGTAGTCTCCGCTTCCACAGTTTAAGAAGTAAATCTTGACTAACCATTTGTGAACCTCCGACAACATTTAACATAGATCTATAAAAATCAGATGGCTTGCAATCACCTATTTCGGAATTGGAAAGAAGGTTATCAAGTCGTCTCTCTTCGCTGGCGGATAATCTGTTGATTAAGGTTTCCTTAAGTATCTGGTAGGAATTTTGCTGGGGAGGAGAAGAAATAAGGTCATAAATATTTGAGATTACTTCTAAAGGTAAATTAGCGATAATGTAGTTATATTTGGTTGTGTCAAGAGTTATTTTGGCTAATTTGAATTGCGATTCTACCTGACTAAACCAAATCTCAGGTTTAGCGATCCAAAAAGGTGGAAGTTTAATTGCTGAAATATGTTCATTGGAATTAATTTGGTTATTAGTCTCTAATAAATCAGTTTCGCTCATATTATGTTAATTTGAATAACTAAATTGCAAAAAAGGAATATTTGTGATTTTCGTACTTACGAAAACGTTTCTTAAATTAAAAAAAAAAATAATAATAATAAAGTCTATAAATATTAGGAGTTGGGTACTTGTTCCAATCTGGTGCTTCTAAAGGATTCTGCTTCAAAAGGAAAACTAATTCAGCTTCAATGGACTTGTGGTTTTTTTTTCTTTTCGGTCTGGCTAAATAATGTTTGACGAGTTGTCAGAATTTTGTGTGCATCTGTCAGTACATTCCAATTACTGAAATTTCTTTCGATTTGGGAAGATCACGTCGGGGTCACCATTTATGGTGGCGGTGCGCCATACCATAAAATATAAAGTTTTTGATTTTTTAATAATATGCAAGGCTTCTGTTAGAGATGATGTATTTTCAAACTTGATACATACAGATCATCAAAATATATTCATATAACAAACTTCACAAAACCATAATAACTTAAAAATATAGAAACAACAAGAAGGTAAAATATATACAGGTAGTTTCGCAAGTGAACACCACACGAATATAAGATTTTAATATATAAACAAGTACTGAAGCCTGTATGGACTAACGGCATAAAGCTCTGCCAGAAAAACTAACATAAATATGTATAATACAACGTTTCCAGAATAAAATATTAAGGGTAATAGTAAACGACTCTTGGTATGTCAGGAACGCAGACCTTGACAGAGATCTTATAATGCTTACAGTCGAAGAATAGAGAAAAACCATAGCAAGAAACATGTAATTCTTTTAAAAATATTTCTTTTTTATTTTGATCATTTAACTCGGGTATTATATTTACATATTATATATCTATCAAGGCATTTTTTTACCGTCAGTCAATTATATGATTTATGCCATGTCGTGATAACTACAAGCCTCTGACTAAAATCAAAACTGTCATTTAACAATATAGAAAAATTTTATTAACCGACAGACGTGATTTTTTCCATAACAGTTTAGCATTTTTTACTATCACATTTCATGAGAGCTGTGCAACTGATTATATTATTAATGATTATATTACATTAGATTTAAGTAGGACTGTGGGCCATGTTGATCTATTCTGTATATCCTTTAATCGTTGTTTAGAGTACCTTGTCTAATTCTAATTGACAGAAGCGGTACAAGGTCTCTTCTGTCAGACCGATATTATACACATGTTTATTAGGTCTTTAATTCCCTGTTTATAGACCTACTAGTACTCTAGTATGTTTCCAATTAAGGCACGGTGAGTTCAGGATGGTCCTTTTAAAAACTCTTTGGCCTGTCTCTGCCCTGGTGAATTTTTCCACCACTTCTGTGATGTTTTATACATCCACTTTTTTCTGATAGTTATCTTTGTGACACCACAGAAGGATTCTAAGCCAATGAGAGCCTTTGACGATCCTGCTCAGGCTAGTAAATTTATCTCTTCGTTATCCTTATGTCCTCTGTAGCCTGGTACCCAAGCTAAGGTTAGCCTGCTTTGACTAACTATCTCTGTTTGGGCTTCCAAACAGTCCCACACAAGCTTTAAGTGTACCTGCATAGAACTGAGTGCTTTTAACGTCGCTTGACTGTCTGAGCATATGGCAATGGTTTCTCCATTTACCTTCTGTCCTAATACCTCTTTTGCGCAGTGATGTATTGCTGCTATTTCTGCCTGGAATACCGTCGCATGTGATATTTTTGCCTTTGGCCTGGTACTATATATACACCTACTCTTAAACCTTCATGATTTTTAGAGCCGCCTACGTACCAGGTGAATTCATGATGAATAAGAGTTCCTCCCGTCCACGCTTCCCTCTCTGGTATACTTATTTTATATTGCTTTCGAAAACTGTACTTTGGGAGCATTTTTTCTGAGAGCATTCCCATTATTCGGTTGTTCCCCATTTCTTTACATAACTCGCTGTAATCACGTCTATGCAGACTGCTTATTGGTAATGGACCTCTGTGCAGTCTGTATGTGACAGTCCTGGCTTCACCTTGAATGAATATATGTAGAGGTGTTAGGTTTACTATGACTTCTATAGCAGCTGTAGGAGTCATTATCATGGCTCCCGTGGTACTCAGACATGCTTGCTTTTGAATACCAATGAGCTGTTGAATGACTTCAGCTTGCCGAGTCTTTGGCCACTATACCACTGACTTGTAGGTTATTATCGGCCGTATGATTCTGGTATATAGTCATACAGATAATTTCGGTTGAAGTCCCCAACACAAGTTTAATGACGTTTTGCTCTTTTGAGTGACTTTGCAAGTGTCGATTTCATGTTAACCTGTGGTATGAGTGCTAATTTATAAATATTAAGTGATGTGCATGGCTTGCAGATAATTTAATAGTTTAATTTGTCTATAGCATTTTAGTTCTAGATACTGCCAGATCAAAAAATTATATATTGCTTTTACATACAATAAAAATACTGCAGTAAGGATACTTACACTCTTAAATTATCGGATGACAGCAAGCTTCTAAATCTAAGAAGTCCTGTACGATGTTTTACAGATTATCGTTTTGAAGGAAAACCGTATTTTCTCTTTCCCATATTATATTATTAAACACATTATCACCAACAACGATAACACAATTTTTTTAAACTCTTTCACTCTCTTGTAAATGAAATATATGAACTAACAGAAATGTAAAATTAATGTGGTTGTGAGACGTATTCGCAGTTAACGCGTTTTAACTAGTTTTTACGCACTGTTTCAACTAGTTTATCACCCTTGTGATTATTTTGCTTTTTGCCAAAATACTTTTTTAGACTTGTGTGTTTAAAGTGAATGTTTCTAAATTTTTTCTGTAGCTATAGTTTTGGTATAAATTTTTTATAAAATATTTAATGACATTTGTTTTAATTTAATAAATATCAATTTATCAATAAAAGCGTTTATATAAATTACTAGAAAAAAATAATTTTTAGAACTTTTTACATAATATGTAAGAAAGCCTCTCAAAAACGTCGAATCTGCATTAGGGTTATGAAAATTTAATCTGTCTGGTTGGATGTTAATTGAACAGCAAGCCGATCCTGGAGACATGGTCAATATCAGTGCGACATTGCTAAGTAGTTATTATCGCGGGTAAATCTAAATATATTTTTAGAGTTTTAGTATTTCCAGGTTTACATAAAAAATAGGCTTTGTAGAAACAAAAATAATTAAAATAAACATTATATTTTTGAATAATATAAAAAAATAGGCCTGGAAACTTGGAATTACTTTTAGGTCAATTTTAATACATGGATAACGCACTTAATATTTTAAGTGTGATTTAATTACATCCGCAAATTTTAGCCTTAAATTTCAAAATTTAAAGTTAGCAAAAACGCTACTCACGGGTAACTTTTTTGATAATCCTTTGCGTTTTTCAAAAGCACCCAACATAGCAAGTACATAATACCAAATCATTTGCGCTTTACACTTTTGCAAGTTATCGCGTTTCTAGAAACACCCGCTAAGTGCTTTCAAAAGTGCTGATTAGAGAATAAGCTCTAAAAACAGATTATGCAAGATCCAACTTCTTAACAACGAAACCACTTTCACATGACCACTATTTTTCCTAGCCGTATCACGCCCTTCTATTACGAGATAAGAACAAACAAATCAATGGGCTTTTGTGCTATCTAAAGAAGTTACTACAACGCTTAAATGTAATTGACAAGAAGAAATAATTAAGCTAATAGGAACTTTTCTGGTACTTATTAACAAATAAAACTGTCAAAATATAATCGAGGAAAAAACAATGATTCGATGATCAACTTATTTTATTTCTCCAAAAAAAAAAAATGACCAAATTGCCGAAAAAGAATGGTCCACACCCAATGCCTACTTGCGACACATTAATTTTGATGACCTTTAAACTCTACGAGAAAACATCAATCAAAATCAACCAAATTTTAAATCCAATACCATTCCATATATACCAAGTTTATGGATTTTAATTTGTATTTTATTAGGCTTTATTCTTATTTTCTGGCTATTTAAAAGATAGAAAAAAAAGGAGGGATATAAGAAAATGTCAACCTACAAGAAGACCATCTTCCTCATTATCCCTCGCAACCTGGATCTACAGGAAGAGGAGTATATTAACTAGAATATAGAAAAATATATGGAAGATAAGGTATGGCTAGGTTAGCACTTTAAATAGCTGCTTTATGAAAAAGTCATTTTAGAATAGGACAGGGAGTTCTTGTTATAATTCAAGCCAGAAATACACACTCTAATTCTTGTAATTAAGTAAAATAACAGTTTTTATAAAATAATTTACAGTTTGAAATTTCCTCTCTTATGCACTAATTTAATTGTAAAATTAACTTTCAAATGAAGTGCGACACTTTTAAAATATGTAAGTTCTTTTATCCCGCTAGAGGGAGCTAAAATCAGAAGCAATGAAATGAATAGTCTCATTGCTAAATTATTCATAAAATTTTCATTACAATAAAAATTAACATAAACTTAACATTTACTATATTAATACCCATAACCTCCATATTAAGTTTTTGTTGTATCACCCTTATTTTATATTTTTACACATTCAGAATTATTTATAAAACTACGCATTTAAAAGTTAATTATGCTAATAAACGTGTTACTTTTGATACCGGTACATCTTTTTTAATAATCGTACGAATATATCAGAGTGATTTTTTACAGTGTACGCAAACTCTTTACTTTCCCGCTAAGTTAGTCATTTCCATACCATCAACTTCTGATCGTGTCGAGCAACAGCTGGACCCCGGATGAATTATTTTCTTGAAAACTTTTATGCCGAAGGGGATTTGAGGCTTTAGAGGAATACAAATAACGAATTTCTTTGAGATTCGCAATCACCGATATGATTTTTCTGAAAGAACATTTCTATGAAAAGGGAAAGAGTTAAAAGAGAAGTATCGAAAATTAATTAACGGATTATTAAGAAAGGTCTTTATTTAAAAGGTTCTTTGATATTTTCAGGGAATGAAACGGACGAAACCTTCCAACCAAATAAAACATTGCTTTGTACTTTGTAATGTTCATATTTATCAAATTAAATAAATTAACGAACGTGTTGCGTACACAACGTAAATGTATAATACATTTAAAACTTCTAAATAATATTAGAGAATCAAAATATAATTAAGTTTTTTACAGAAGTAAATTAAAGGGTATCTACCTTTATTTCTTAACACAATTAATAATTTATTCATGTAACATCTTTTAATATAATAATATAGGAATTTGTCCCTTTGAAAGAAGAGAAGATCATTAAAAGGATTAAACGCACGCACAGTATTAAAAGATTATCAATACCAATTTCTGCTATTCTAATTAGATTATAAATTTTTTTTTTTCTAAAAAAACATTATCGTTTATAAATGTTATTCTCTACTTTTTGGTACGCCACTGCGCCCTGGCTATGTCGGTGCACTATATTTATTGAGCACCAGAGGTTTCCGCACATGCTGTAGTTAAAAAAAGAGGGCAACAGTTTCGTGAAACAATTAATGTAACTACTTAAAACCACGCTATTTTGTGCATCGCACATAAACAAGCCGTTACATTACAAAGTAGGGCGAGGCAAACGAACCTTTTTAATCATTGTGATATAATAAAAAGGAGATGCTACGATGATACTAAAAGTGTCCGCACTTTTGCATGACAACTTTACGTCAAACTCGAGCTAGTTGTGTTAGTTGGTGTTGGTAAGAATAAATGCCATTTTTTAAAATAGCGTTATTTAAATATTATAAACATATTTTCATACACTCAATCTTTAAATATAAAATTATTAACTTCAAATTAATCAAAATACGCTCAAAATGTTAACACTTGTCATATAGCAAAATAATAATAAATTATATGTAAATTATAAATCCATATAAGACAAGTTTAATTTTGTGTATTTAAAAATTGTGTTCAAATAATTATACGACTTTATTAAATCAGAAGTATATGTGTTAATTTAATGATTGTTACCGAAATAAATGCTTTTCAGTGGTGTACAGATGGTTCCAAAACGATAGAAGGAACTGAAATAGGAGTGTATGGGCCCAGAACCAGGCACTCTGAAAGTATGGAAAATAATCAAGTATCTTTCAAGTAGAAATTCACGTCAATAAACAGTTTATCCAGTTTAACATCGAGAGAAACTATCGTAAACAAGAGATTATTATCAAGTCCGAGCCAAGCAGCCATCAAAGTGCGGAGCTCTTACGTAATCAGCTCAAAAATGGTTTGGAGATGCCTAGAAAAACCTTCATTCGCTACTACCTACTAAATGAATAGGTAGTAATCCAGAATCCAAGGAAACTATACCTAGGAGCATAACAAATATAAGAAAAATATTAATCTAACTTGAAGCAACTCCAAATTCTACACTTTCTTGAGAAGATAGGATCAGAAGGGTCGTTATAGGTATAGACACATTTCCTTGCTGCATTAGCACAATAGATCTTTTCAACATAGGTTACCTTACCTACTTTTTGTGGCTTACGCCAGTTTCTGTATGAGGTTTACGCCAATTTGATATTTAATTTTTTTTCTTTTGTGTGGCGCACGCCTAAGGGTTACGCCGATTGTCTTGTCGCAGTATATCGGAAAAGGAGATTATAAAAACAATGTTTATTTCCCATTCTTTAGTTCATGGACTAGGCTAGTTGACCGTACTGTAAAGAAATGTATGTAGTTTTATATAATGACGGTAACATCATTTACAAAAAATTGAGGATTACGCCCATTGATCTATTAGCGATCGATATGCTTTGTTTAAACAAGAATAATTTCTTGATCAGAGTACAATTTTATATGGATAATTGTTTTAGTTTGTAGTTTGTTCTTAATGAATTTGAAGTTATAAAAATATTCCCTATTTATAAATGCTAGAAGTACTGATAAACAGTCCAAAATTGATGTAACGGTAAGGATTTTCCTTAAATGATGCATCTACATAAAAATGGAAGCCTAATTTACATTACAGTTATTTTTAAAGACGATATAAAAACTAAATAATGCACTGGCCTAAATTAATTTTATTTATTAAAGAAAAAATTTAACACTATGTTTAATAAACTTACGAGTCAAACAACACCACGTTTATATAATGTTTTTAACTCTCACGTTAGTCATATTATTCATAGAGGCATGTTGAAGGTGTACGACACTATGTCAGAAAAATTATTATTGGAACATATAAATATGTCACAAAAACCAACAATGCAAATATATTAAAAAAGTTTTATTAGTTAGATTATTAATTAACAATACATCTTCTGACAATAATTGGGGCGAACTGCATTTCTTATCTAAATAAATAATATTGAACACAAAAAGTGTCCAAACAACACTCAGTCTGCTTTACTAAAGAGTTGACTAGAATGACATAGTGCAGTTTTCCCCCGAGTAGGGTTACCATCTGGCTGGATAAATCCGGTCGCGACCGGATTTTAAGGGTCCAGACCGCCCGGATTTTAATTAAAACCGGATGTTTGCAAAGCCACTCAATAAATTACAAAATTACTGATGATTTGTCAGTATTTTTTGTTTGTATTATGCAACAAAAAGGTATAGATGGAAATGTTTGACCACAATTTTTGACTAGTTAGGAGGTAAACATATCAAAAGTCCCGGCCCGTAGCCTTTGAGTCGGGGGGAGACCCCTCTGAAGGTCCCATTTTTGAATTTTCGCTTTTATCTCGAAAAATATGCGTCCTAGCGACATGACTACTCAATATAAAATGAGAGCTAATTAAATTTACTACCAGTTTTACTTTATCCAATTTTGCTTCACATATTTTGCTGGTTTCGATCGACTTACTCCTCAACGATGCACCCAAAAAATAAATTCCGACAAGAGAATTGTAGATAATTAAATTCCCCGCTGGTTTTTAGTATCACAATTTATTTCAACTCAACTTTAACAACAATTATACAACTGATAACATTAACAAGTAACGTCTATCATAAAACTGAAAACTGACGTCAGAATAATCCTTATATAGCTTGCTTGACCCTTCTCGAACTGTCATCTAGAATATTCTTGACAAGTAATGACATTTCGATACATTTCTGGACTTTTACTTATGACGACCGCAGCCACATACTTTGATTTTCTTTTACTATACGGAGAATGGTCGCACTGCGCAGCTTTCTGAGTGCCTTTGAAAAGGAGATAGAAAACTCCGCCATTTTGAACCCTTATTACGTGTTGCCTACATCTTGGCGCAATATTTTTTGTTTTAATCTGACAGGTTAAAACGACTAAACCGACAATTCCGGAAGCAGAAGCGGATGATTAAAACGCACCTGATATTTTGCTTGCCGCTGTCAGTGTCAGTGAATATTATTTTTGAAGTCACAGTTTATTGCTAAAGAATCAATTAGCTCACTCGGACCAGTTGAAAGTTCCAAAATAACATCCACTCCAGGGATACAAATTCAGGATACGCAGAAGACTGCTGTTTTATTATAGGCGGTTTTCATATATTGTATTATCCGAGTTGCACAGTGTATAAACTGAAACGTTGAGATCAAAAGTGCCGACGCAGAGTGAGCGATCTGATTCTTTAGCTGTAAACTGTGTCACAGGGTTCAAAATGGCCGCGCCCTATGTTGGGCGTTTCGGACCTCTCTCTTGCCTTGTATATTAATCAGAGTATGTGACCGCAGCCACATACTTTGATTTTCTACACTGTAGGGCACTGAGTGACATTCCACTTCTTTTTCTATGTGTACGTTTCCTATAATAGCCGTAGGCTACTGCAGGGTGCTGCAACAATATATTACTTTATCAGTTTTTCCATTTTCCTTTAAATGTTAAAGCAATTTCAAAATTTAACGGGAAACCTAATGTTTTGCGTCTGCCTACTAACAAATATTTCAATTTCTTACCATTTACAGCTAACGTATTGGCCGAAATATGCACCATTGTGTACTTATAGTAAGTATTAGACGTCTTAATAGCACAGATACTGATTTTAGAAAATATAGTTGTGGGCCCTCTGATCAGGTTTCTCACACATAATAGAAAAATATCTAGACCATTTTAATGTTGCTATGAATATATTTCTGCATGTATGAATATCTTTTAGGATGGTTTTATAAATCACAACCGTTTACTGAAAACAACGTTTATTGACATAGAAAAGTGAATTAACATAAAACATTACAACACTATGTAACACTGAGTCAATTTCTTGCTCTCTTGGGGTGTGAAGGACCTTCATCCTCGTTTTCGTTTTTATCTTTTCTCCAATATCTTTTTATCGGACCCCCATTAGAAAACGGTCATTGCCAGTTCCCTGGCAATTTTGGGATGCTGTAGAACAATTAAGGTTTGCTTTTTTGCAGCCACGCTTCGCGCTGGCACAGTCTTTCGTGCATCGGCAGAAAATCATTTTCAGGATATTCTCCGGTGCAGCTGCTAACTCACTGTGCACTGGGATCAGGCTGTTATTCTCAATCTTCCACCCCTACATCTGAGGAGGCAGGTCATTTCCCTTTCACAGTGAAATGTACGGAGGAAATGCTGTTTTTCTGTTCCCTCGGTGGGAGGAAGACGTGAAATATTAGGCTTGATGGTGACCACCGATTTCAAGAATGATATAATATCAAGAAAAATAGAAAAAATACTAAAGAAATATTATTAAGGGGAATTTAATTCTGCAAACCCTATGGTCAGCAATTATTTTTTCGGTGCATCGTTGAAGAGTTCGGTCAAAAAGAGGAAAATATGTGAAGTACAATATTTTTTCCAAAAATTACAGACTACAAGATATCGAAAAACTTGACTGAGTAAAACTGGTAACAAATTTAAAAAGCTTTTATTCTGTATTGACTAGACATCTTGGGAGGACGAATATTTTTTGAGATATAAACGAAAAACCGAAAAATGGTACCTTTAGACCCCCTATCCCTCCCTACTCAAAGGCTCCTAACTAGTTCAAACAAAGTTATAAATTTAAAAATTGTATTCCATGCATTTCCCTCTATATCTTTTTTTGAGCATTCATTGCTTGAACTACAATGCAAATGTGGAACGAATTTTCTGACTTATTTATGAATTCACAGTGGACGAAAGAAAGGAACAGATTAACAGTTAAGTCAATAAAAGTAATTTATTAAAATATCGATATTCACACAATATAATTATGTTATGTTATGTTGAGAATGGAGTGTTAATACACTGCGACCTAAAAGATTTATTGTGCCCCTTCTGTTGCCAATGCACTAAGGAAATGTCTCAATGCCTATAACGACCCTTCTAATCCTATTTTCTCAAAGAAGTGTAGGATTTGAAGTGGCTTCAAGTTAGGTAAATCTCCCTCTTTTATTTGATATCCTCCTAGATATAGTGTGCTTAGATTCTGAAGGGCTACACATTCAGTTAGGTCGTGAATGGAGGTTTCGTCCTCCTCCTCACAGAATCTCTACTCACTATCCTCTACTACTCTCAGTTTACTTAGGTGTCCTATTAGTCGGCAATGCCCGGTAAGGATCCCTGTTTCAATACGTAGCCTGTTCTTGCTTAGGCAGATGCAGGCCTCCGATCTTTCCTGGTTATATTTACCCAGAAGTATCTTGGCCTGGCTCAGCCCCAAGATATTGTTCCAATTATCGATTCTCCTATTACCTGCAATGTTTCTGCATACCATTAGGGCTTTTGTGTCCTTATTTACTACTTCCTTCTCATGTGTGTTCCAGAGAAGTTTGTTGTCCAGGGTTAGGCCTAGATATTTAACTTCATTTTTCCATTCTATATCTATCCCGTCTAATTTAACGATTATAAGATTAAGTTTTCTTTTCCTTGAAAAGGCTACTATTGTTGTTTTTGTAGGGTTTATACTAAGTTCCACTTCACGGCACCATCTTTTGGTATGTTTTAGTCCTCGTTGAATTTTATATCACACATGCAGAATATTACTAAACTTGCCACTAGTAAATATGACTATGTCGTCGGCATAACCTTGACAGGGTATTCCGAGGTCAGTCAATCTGCATAAAAGTTCGTCTACGATTAGGCTCTACATTAGTGGGGATAGAACTCCTCCTTTTGGACATCCTCTGGTTATCCTGCCCTATCTGTGTCTTTGCAGTTCTCGTAGATAACAACTGAGCCATCCATCTGGATGTGATGTTATCTACTCCTCTGTATGCAAGTGCTCTTTTTACAGATTCGTGTGGCGTGTTGTCAAAAGCTCCTTCTATGTCTAGAAAGGCACACACGACCGTTTCTTTGTTTGTCAGTGCATCCTGGATTACGTCAGTCAACTGTACCAGGGCCGTTTCTGTAGATCTTCCTGCTCGGTACGCGTATTGGCTGTGGTGGAGTTATATAATTATCAACAGCCTTGTCCATTGTTATTAATACAAAGGATGTGAGGCTGATTAATCGGAAGGATTTAGGATGTGTGGTATCCTTCTATCCTACTTTTAGAATAAAGGTGACTCTGGCCCTTCTCTATGCTTCTGGGATATATTCCAGCTCCAGACTGCTCTAAGATAGCCGGATTATCACACAATATAATTACAGACACATGATATATTTCGAATTTCGATTTATTGGTCAAATTATATCAATCAATTCGACCAATAATACCAAAGACGTTTTATTTGTTTATAAACATTTTTATTGTATTAAAATTTCATTATTGATATTGGCGTCAACATCTGCTCTGATTAATTTGAAAAATGTTTACTAAATCTTACTTTCTTTTAAATTCATTTGGAACTAAAATTGAAAACACAAAAAAAACGTAAATCAACTTTATAATCAAGCGTAACCTTACATTGTATACTTGAAAATTAAATGCAATTAAAACAGTATTCTAATAATAAAAAAATACATAAATAAACTGGAACTTTATTTAAAAATAAATGTAACTTTCAAAAATAATATCGACACAATAGATTATAGTCTCATGAAAATATTAACAAGAAAATGCTCTCAATAAAGTTCAACGAAATACCAACAACACATATTTTCATTCCAAATTTATTATCCCTAAAGTCCTACCTACCCTTTGGAATTAGTGTGTATATAGTCTGTATATAGATAAACTCTTTCATCAATTTCCTGTTTCCGGTTCGCATTCGGCTATACAAACTGTTAAAATTTCAATGTAAACGTGATTTGTAAGTCAGCGGAAATTCAAAATAAATATTTTTATTGACTGCCAGAAATCGCAAAGAGCGGAACCAATCCTTTATCGAATCTCTATTTGATTTATGATTTTACTTTTAGTCCACGGCTACGAGATATTTCCGCATGTAATAAATTCCTTATCGAACCTAGTTAACAGGAGCTAAAAGTAAAAAAATAGAAGACAAAAAAGAAACATTTGATAAATAAGTAAATTCAGCTCATTTTGTGGTTATATTTATGTCGCCTACAAGATGAATAAACTTACTTTCATCTTAACAGCCACACTACTTTTGTCTTTTCAGTACTATTTCTTGTATTTTGTCATCCATATATTTGCTTGATCGTCCAACTATTCTTTTACTCCATACACTAGCATGGATGGTCCATGTAAGTGGCCAAATAGAACTTGTACGAAAAGTCAAAAAGTCATACATGCTCCTCTAATAAAGAACTTGCTTCCAGAAATAGTTTGAGTATCTGATTCAATAGTAAATATAATAGTGCGTTGCATGTACGCATGGGTGAGTTCATACTCCATGCAGTGACGTAAAATGGATACATCGCCACAAAACAAAAAGTATAAGATGTCTACTTCAGTAGGAAAACTAAAAAATAGTGGTCAACCATTTTTTAAGATGGATTCACAAGCCAACAGATATTTTGGTGCCTGCGATTTTTTAACTATTCCTGGGTAATTTTTGTGTGCAAAATCCCAAAGTGCCATCAAATTTCGTCTATCATAGTTTTTAAGTTAGGCAATATTTACTATTTTTTAAGTTGTATATATTTTAATATCAACGAGACAAAAATGATTTCGTGGTTTCCTCCAAACCATTGGTACACTAAACTTTAGGCCTGCCTCTTTCCAATTACCCACTGTCGCAAATGTTCCACACATCTTTTACACAGATTTATCCTGGTCTCTCAAATGAACTCCAAAATAAGCAAGATAAGTACTCTTAACAAAGTCAAAAAAAGTTTTTCTACTTTCTTTCAAAATTAATTCATTATATACGTAACAAAAAACATTGTTTTAGTTTTAATAGTATAAAAAAAAATTACACAAAATAATAATACAACTTAACTTTCAAAAATTCAATAATATACCAAATCGAGAAGGGCAGAGGTAGATAGAAGATACTATGGTTCGGAGATTGATTAATTAGTGGGGAGTAAGCAGGTATAGGAAGATCGGATTATAGGCAATTTCAAGTATAAAATGATTAATAGGTGCTTACGATTAAGTAATGTCGGTTAACCAAGTATAGAAAAGTTGGTTCACGGACTATTCTAGGTATATATTTGGCAGATTCTTATTTTGGGGTAAGACATTTCTGTTTTGAACTTTAAAGAGATATTTATTTATTTTTGCCTTTTATTAGCAATAAATTCAAATAACCTATATCTCAAAAATTAGAGCTGATAAAACAAATCTGCTGGCAGTTTTAAAATCAGCACATTACATATATCTTAAACCAGTTTTTGTATCTCCAGCACCAACAAGCTTTCTTTATTTTGTTGGCCTCTGTTATCATCTACAAGGAAAGTGGTATTTCAATAATGGGAGAATACTACAATGATTTTAAATGTTTATTGAAGAATACAAATAATTTTCGCAAGTTGTAGATAACTGCGTTTTTTCGAAAAATTTATAAAGAAAAAATAACGTAAACGAACATTTTTAAAATCATGCTTAAAAGAGCTTTAATTTGATACTACCCAGAATCTACCTAGATTTCAACACCAGCTCTTACCTTGGTGTTTGAAGTATCTATATACCAGACCAGTTCAGCCGGTATTGGAGATCCCTGTTTTCAGGATTCTCAAGCTGGTAATTCAATTTGAAAATTTCTTTTAAATTTGTACGTGGTTATGGCAGTATCGGTAGGCATTGCTAGAGTATTATTCTTCTTTACTTGCTGGTATAGCCTCGTATGGTCCGTGCTATGTAGTTGGCTTATTGGGTTTTGTCCCTGCATTAGCCTCCGAATACCGGATCTCGTTTCTCCTTGTATAAAGATATGCAGTGACGTGAGGTTTAATAGTACCTCCGTTGCTGCAGATAGTTTAATACGCATGGCATCAGTGGCACTATTGCCCTTAAACTACGCAGTTTTGGTTACCCACGCCACTGCGCTATAGGTTATTATGGGTCTCATCACCCTTGTGTATATGGTCATTTTGAGGTTTAGGCCACAGTTTTTTCTACACATTCTTCTACACCTTACGAGAGCTATTATTATTAGCTTTATAAGCGACTTTTTTTAGATATTGATTCCACGTCAGTCTTTAGTTAAATACGACTTCGAGGTATTTAGCTTCTGTGACAAATTAAATTAAGTCGTACTTGTAGTTTTAGTCCTGTAAGTACCCGTTTTTGTTTTAAATGGTATAAATATTGTTTTTTGTGCGTTAATGGACAATAATTGCTTGTTTTGCAACAGTTGTTCACTATGTTTACAGTTGTTTGAATCACTAGGTTTTCTGCTTATCCTATTCACTGTTAGCCTTCGTTGGACAAGGTGTTAAGTAGGTCGTTCACTGCAACTGACCACCGCATTGGCGATAGTATGTCACTTTTGCCTTTCCTAGAGTGGATAAGATGATCCTATTCTCTAGACTAGCAGTGATCCATTGGCATATTGTGACTGGGACGTTTATCTGTTCTAGAGCTTTCGTTATCGACCTGATTAAGGCATTATTGAAAGCTCCTACGATATTTAACAAAGTGGCTATTGCGATTTCTTTATCATCTATTGACATTAAAAGTAGCTTGTTTAGATCGTTTAGCCCTACCTGGCTGGCCTTTGGTTTGTGACCCTATCTAATTTGGCAAGGTAGACTACTTTCATCTTTTGTCATATCACAAGAATATATCTTCAGGCAATGCATGCGAAGATGTGGCATTAACACATCCTTACCCTTTTTGGTTGGATATATTCCATTCGGCCCTGGGGATCTGTATGGCTTCAACTAATCCTGCGTAGTTTTCTGATCTCGAAAGCTAGCTTCCAGTTTATTGAAGTTAGTCTGGCTTTTGATTGTAGCTCTCTTGTTCTCCCAATTCTAGACATAGTAAGTTTGTTGAGGTACCTGAGATAGTATTTCTGGACTTTCCTCCAGTGTCGTAGTATAGTATAGTTGAGGAATCCGACTTGGTTAGATGTTCTCTTGTCTTTGGCTATAACTCTGTGGATTCTAGCACTTCTGGCAGAACTTCTTTCATGAGTTTATTTTAGCCTTTCGTACTACTTTGTTAAACTTTGTGGACATATTTTTATAGGTAGTCTAGTCTTTGGTGGCTTTGGCCACATTCCTTTAAGGACATCTCGGTGTTTATTCCACCAGACTGTCTTTCAGTCAGTAGTTGCCATGTTTACCAATTCCACTGTCCTTTAGAGTTTAGAGTGTTTTCGTTTCTCGTACATTAGTGGTTTCCCCCTTGAAATATTTCTAGGGGGTTTTTATATACCAATTTGACTCTCTCGGGTTGCTAAACCTACACCTATACGAGGATTGTGGAATCTGATGTC
The DNA here is from genome assembly GCA_927349885.1 of Psylliodes chrysocephalus. Taxonomy (NCBI): domain Eukaryota; kingdom Metazoa; phylum Arthropoda; class Insecta; order Coleoptera; family Chrysomelidae; genus Psylliodes; species Psylliodes chrysocephalus. The sequence goes on from OV651813.1 coordinate 75,672,455, forward strand.
TGGAATACGATGAATTATCAGACATATGCCAATTCCTGATTTGGTCATTTTTGTCTCTCGAACATACGTCATGGAAAGCTAACAAAATTACCTAATTATTACTGTCAACAACTCGGTATTATCATGGCTCTTCCTTCTAACCATTTCTACAATAATTATACTAACTACTTTTATAAGACTTAAAAAATATTGAAATATGCGAAAATTATAAATGCATGATTCAAAAATTGATAAAAAATATTTAATTATAATTTTTAGAGGTTTCTTTATGCAGTCTTAAGAAAATACTCTCATGACTAAAATTTTGTGTAGACTGTATTTTTATGTATTTTCTATAATTTAAAATGAAACTGAAAAATATATACACATAACTATTTTATAATTAGGTATACAAATGTTAAAATTTTAAAATAAATCAGAAAAAGAATGAAAAAGATGACAAAATAAAAATGTATATTTATTATTTATTTATATTATATATTTATTATTCATTGTATTTATACAGAATATTTTTATTAATATTAAATTGATAATTTTTTATATAAAATAATTTTTTTACATTCCTAAAAATATACCTCCTTCCACTTCTCAACCCCCCCTTTTCTTAATTTATGTATTCGAATTTTTTTTAGCTAAGTTATTACGCAATCTGTATTAGACTCTTAATGTGTAAACATCATTTTTAGGCCTGATGATGACCTATAAAGGCCGAAACTAGTCGCCTTTAAAGCAGTAAAATTCTGTGTAAAATTCCTTATATTTTCAATAATCACTAATTAACTTATATTATTCTTAAGTCATCCTGCTAAGTAGTAACCAACATCATATTTATGATTATTTTTCTAATTTTCAGTTTAAAGTTCACAAATTATAATTTTTATATGTAAAATTTCTAAAATGCACTGTCTGTTGCATGTTGAACACTTGTTTGGTTACATTTATTATGACTAGACATTTATCAACGATTGAAATGAAGTAGCAGACTAACCGGGACTGTCGTTTATTTTATTATAAATGGATTCTGCGGAAAAGTGTTTCAAAGAAAACATTTAATCACGGCAACAAATTCAACAGTATCCATATTTCAAATTTCACAGAATGCTATTATTTAAAACGAATGAAGCTAACAAATTGATTTGAAAAGTGACACTAAGAAGTAATGAATGTCGTATTTTGCAAGAAGAAATGACTAGAGATGCACTACTTCTTTTAAGCGACGGCACCTACATAATTCTTTGAAACATTATTCATAATTTTCCCTTAGGGCCCCGTGGGGTCCCTGGCGACGTTCATAAATTTACATAATTGCTATTATTTACGCAAGCTTCGATTTTATTATCCTGATCATCTCAGTAGCTTGATTACATGAAACTTGTATACTCCAGACCACGGTGTAACTATAAGATGATATTTTAGCTATTATCGAGTCTGATTTTTAACATGTGTAACGGTTAAATCCGTTTTCGTTTTTTGACCCAGACCCGTTCTCGTTATTTTGAAACCAACATCTCTACACAAACGTCAACTGTCGTTTATGCCTTGTGTCAAAACTCGGTTGTCACTTCGATTTACGTCTGTCATCGAGCAGGTTGAATTATTAATTTTTAATTATCTATTGTTTGGGACATCCGATTTACTAGTTACCTTAAATTATTTTAATGACCGTCTGTTTTTAAAAAAGGTAAGTTCCTACCGATATTTTGTTGAAAATATATATTTAGTACAAGAAGAATTTCTTTATTAAAATGTCAAATTTGAAACATAACCTCAACACATTGAAAAACACGTGGTCGCATGTTTTATACAATTTCATGTATTATTTTGTTTGAAATAGATAATATGCTTTACTATATTTAAATATGTTAAATAACACTTTTTCTTTACCTATTAAATTTGGTCTCTGTGGAGCTATTCATTTAATAATTTAAATAATGCATTTGATAGTAAAAAGCATCTTATTTGTTTCTATATAACTCTCCCTGGTTCCTTTCTTTATATTTTTACCTTTTCCCTTGTAGCCTTGCTGTATATAGATGGTCTTAAAGAAGTCTTATGTCTTAAAGAAATCTTGAAGAATTGATTTAGATGGATCGATAGAAACTATATCGAGGATTCAATAGTAGCTGTCTCTACATTAATTTTTGAAGAACGTACTAGCTGCTTGTTAAGAAATTCGGAAGAACGTAGAATACATCAAGAAGTTTAGTTAACAAGATTTACCACTACCTTGTAAAGAAGGCCTATACAGTTACCTGTTACCTATTTCCTGTATACCTCAGATAAGTCACAATAAATCATTTAAATTTGAATAATTAAGTCTCTGTGAATTAGAATTTGTCGCTACCTTATTTAATTATAATATCATAAAGATCAGTGGTTTTCTATATTTTCATCACTGATCGATTGTCAAGTTTAGAAAGTTTTAAATATAGTGGCGTCCAATATTCTCTTTAAAAGTCATATAAGTTGTTTAATAACCTGACCCACTTCCCAAAATCGTAGAGCTTAAAACACTATAAACATTTATAAAATAATAACATCACATTACAGAATGGCGCTTAACGTTTATCACTTGAAAATTAAAAACAAAACTTTGCAGACTTACTTTAATTTTAAGGTGAAGGGGGAGAAAAAGTCCTTTATATCTCACAAGGAAAGTCAATGTTTAATTATTTAACAAAACATTGAGTGCGACCGGTTTCGAAGTGTCATCACTTCATCTTCAGGCTCGCCTAGTGGAAAGGAGAATATGTGGTGTAAGGTGTGTTAACACTTAGAGCAAACGATATATAAAATAGTAAAAAAGAGAAAACTCACCATACTCTCCATCCACTAGGGAATACTACAAAACAAGTTTCATCAAATGTAGGGTGAAATAAATTGTAAAATGAACAAAGTTTACAAGTAATAAAAAGTTAAAAATATTTGAAAAAACAAATATTAGTCAATTTAAATAGTAAAATTTAAAATATTCAAGACCACACAAAACAAATCACATGCATTAAACATATTAAAAGATAAGGCTTATTTTAAACAACCTTGTTTTTTTTTCAAAAAACTAACATTTTTGAAAGGAGACCTGTCAAGTTAAGGCCTCTACAGGTGGTGGCAAGTATTAACAAAAAAATTCTTGGGTAAACCCATGACAGGGTATAGGTAATAAGATGTTAACCATGAGTGAAGAAATATTTATTATTTGATATATAAGATTTGGGCCATGAACCAATCACCAAGTGTATGTGATGTTGTAGGAAGAAGAAAGAAGAAGAAATGACTGGGTTAACTGTTGTGAAGCAACTGAAGAATAAAAGAAGAAATGAAGAAAATGACGGATGTGAAATCGCACAATCTAACCTAATCTTTAAACAAGCTCGTTGGTTTCTTATAGGAAAAAAATTACTTACTGAAATGTACCCCTTGCAAGAAAATATGCGAATAGAAATAAAGGGGGGAGGTTAAAAAGGAAGTTAGAACGATAAATTTAGATTAGTTTTGAGAAAACAGGAGGAGTTTCTGACATTATCTGGGCATTTAAGCAACCAACAGGATTTAATTTTAAATTTCTCAATATCTCGAGGCTTTCGAAGCTATTAAGAGTAAATCTATGGTAGGAACTATGTAGGATTTCGAAAACTTCAGTTGAATCGAAGTCGTGATTTGAGTCCAGTAGGTGGTTGGCAAAATGTGAAAAACCTGTTGTATTTTGGTTAAGACAACGCAAATGTTCTTTTAAACGGATCTTGAAATTTCTAAATATGCGTCCCACATAGAAAGAATGGCAAGATTTACAAGTTAATTTATAAATTCCAGATAATTCAAAGGGATCTAATTTATCTTTATTATGAACAAATAACTTATGTAATGAGGAGGGGGTTTTGAAAGATACTTTAAAGTGGTCTTTAAGTAAGCTTGCCACTTTATAGGATGCTTTTCCAATAAAGGAAAGAGAAATGTATTTCTTACTGGTGAGTAGTTCATGTATCATATTAGGATTGTTAATATAAACTAAGTTTTGTTGAATTTTATTTTGTTTATGTGTTAGCATTTTATCAATAATATCTAGTTCAAAGTTGTGATCTATAGCAATAGTTTTAATTATATTTAGTTCCTTATTAAAGTTTTCCGTAGACAGAGGAACGTTTAATAGCCTCTCTAAGTAGCAATTAAAGGCAGCCAATTTATGTGTTGCTGGATGGTTAGAGGTATTGTCTGTAACTGTGCCTGTATGTGTTGGGTTTCTATAGATGTCAAAGTTGAACTTGTTATTATTGTGTGAGATTTTAAGATCTAAGAAGTTAATAGATTTGTTTATTTCAATTTCTAATGTGAATTTAATATTAGAATGTAAGTCATTAATATAAGTCAAGAAGTCATTTAATGAGTCTAAGTTACCTGACCACAAAATCAAAATATCATCAACATATCTATAATAGAATTTCACATTTGAGTGGAAAGGGTTGTTTTTAAGGATTTTTTCTTTTTCAAAATTGTGCATAAATATGTCTGCTAATATTGGGCTAAGTGGAGATCCCATAGAAAGTCCATTTGTTTGTGAAAAAATTTCATTGTTGAATGAAAAAAAGTTTTGTTCTAAACAAACCTTGAGAAGGTTTAAAAATTCTACTAGTTCAATATCAGACATATTCTAACTTGACAAATGTGATTCAACAAAACCTAGAACCTCTGGTATAGGAATATTTGTGAATAAGTTTGATACATCTAAAGAGATCAAAGAATCTGTATCATTAATGTGAACATTTTTGATGTTGTTTACAAGTTGTACACTATTTTTGACTGTATGTGTAAAGTGATCTTTATAATGGATTTTGAGTATGTCATTCAACCACTTTGATGTATAATATGATGGTGAATTTATATATGACACGACAGGGCGGATTGCTATGTCATCAAAATTGTCAGATTTGTGGATTTTGAGAAGGCCATATAGCCTAGGTATTAATTTGTGATCTGGTTTGAATTTATTAAACAAGGAATCATTGATCAAATGTGTACAATTTTTAAGGGTAGTTCTAAATTTGGTATTATACTTATTTAAGGGGTTAGTGATTATAACGAAACTGTTAGTGTTCAAAAAGTTGTAAACTTTAGACAAGTAATCAAATTTGTTCAGAATTAATAGACAATTGCCTTTATCTGCTTTTGTCAATATTAGATCATTATTTTTAATCTTTTTATTAATGTTTTTAATTAAATTATCATTAAAAGTGCCTCTTGAAGAGAGATTATTTAATAACGTTTCTTTTTCTTTTTCTTTTTTAAATATGTCCACATCTAATATTGACAAAAGCAGATAAAGGCAATTGTCTATTAATTCTGAACAAATTTGATTACTTGTCTAAAGTTTACAACTTTTTGAACACTAACAGTTTCGTAAAAGAGTGTAAAAACGGTAATTTCTTTTAACAAGTACCAAAGATGTTGACTTAACTTGCTCAGGGTTGCTTTGGAGATCAACTTGTCAACAGTGTTGCCTTCACCACCAGATTACATTAAAACCATGGTTTCACATATATAACCGAAATAAATAAACAAACGTCTTGAAATGCTCATTTATCCTTGGGGCTAGTTTTGAACTGAGATTGTAACAAATAAATTTTTAAAGAGTAAATAGCTCTAGCCTTCCACATAGCTCCAGGATGTCAGATTTAATTTTTTTCCTTATTATCTTCTGCTAAGAAAAGAATTGATAGTTCAATCAGTTCCCGATAATCGTCACGTATAATGTTTTTTTTACAATTCTTAATTATAAAATATCAATAATTCTTGTATTGTTGTATATCAAAAATGTTGTGTGACGATATCGGTGTAGGTTTTAATAGCAGGAATAATAGTTTTCCACTTGTTTCTAAACTTTTTGAACATTGTGATATCAGGGCTACTTGTGATTACATTGTGATATCAGGGCTACTTGTGCATTTTTGTTTCGAACGCACATTTTAAACCAGTTCGTAAACGTGATGGCGGTAAGCAAATAGTACTAATTCCCTGTCTAGTTTTTATTCGAAAAGTACACAAGCTCCTTGCAATCGCCCTGTATTAGACGCAGTTGTGTCAATACACATTATATGTACTTTGTCATCAAGGTTCCAGTCATAAGGAGCGTTTAACATAGCTATAGCTTACTCCTGACCGAAAGAGCTCCCCAGTTTGGGCAGTCAGAAGTTGTTCCTTTTTTCCAAATGAAGTTAGGATTGGCAGGCATTTTTCTTTAGAACTTCTCAAGTTCACTCTATGTAATCATTTCCCATCTCAGTGAACGATCACCAGTTTAGGAATATTATTCTGAAAATTCCACACCTGTAATTTTGAACCAATCAAAATACGTGTTTTTGACAGATCACCATGGCAACGGAGGTATTTTAGTGAAAATTTTTTTCTCGTGGGGTACCCAACAGCGAATTATACTGGAAATTTTTTGACGTTTACAATAACAGACCATTTTTGACAGACTGGTTTTTATTTGTTCACATAATAGGTTTAGTTTTGATACATTTTAGTTACAATGCTGAGGTGTTTTCTATATTCTTCGGCCACTTTTTTTCTTCTTAATGGCGAAAATGTAGGACTTTGGATGCTTTGAATTATGTGTCTATGTCTAATAAAATATATATATATATAATATTTAGACACTAATTTATTCACCTTTTTCCCATTCAGCACTTTGAATTTTGCGTAGTTTAGGTGCAAATATTCGTGGACAATTCGGAACAAATTTTCGTTTTTCAAGTTGGAGCCACAATCCTCTATTAATCCGAGTAAGTAAGTCATGGTGCAATGATTGATCATTACATCAGACAATTTCACGCATATTTTGCATAGCGTATGATTTTCAAATCGATTCATTTTTAAACAAATAGGTAATTTTGTTGGTTTTACTTGCTGTGCAATATTCTTTATCGCAACAAAACGCGAGTTATTTAATGTTTTGAACTGTCAAAATACAATGATCACAGCCTCCTACGATTGATGCTTGCTGACGCTGGTTATGAATTTCATACCATTTTAAAGCGCTCATACCGCATGTTAATAAAAACGCAGAAAAACAATTTTCTACCACTTGTAGTTATTCAAAACTTACGTAAAATTAAAGAATATACTATTTTCTATTTTCAAATGGTATTCCCATGCAACTACAATGAGCAGAAATAAGCAATTTGAAGGCCTAAATAATTGCAGCGAAACATTTTTTTACGTCGGGCCGCTTAACAACTTCAAAACTGAAATTATATTCGAGGTTGGGGTCTCACTTAGTTACCATGACAACTCAACAATCAAGGCGACAACACCTTTTATGTTTCACTGGTGACTTGGAGAAAATAATTTGCATTGTTGAGAAACGAAAAATAAATTTTAAAAATATTTAATTTTCAACCATAATTCGGCGTGGAATTTTCTTACCGAATACCACGCGAGGTCAAATTAATATCAGGAATTTTTTTCTTGCTCATGAATATTTTTAGAAAATTTCCCTCGTCTGCGACTCGGGAAATTTTCAAAATATTCATGAGCTCGAAAAAATTTCCGGAAATAATTTGACCTCTAGTGGTATTACTAGTGAAAATCTGATTTTATAGATTCCGCTCTGTCTTTTCTACTTTCTGTGCGAATTCGTTGAATGGACGATTTGTTTTTTCGGAAAATCATCACAGCTAAGATCTAGTGCGTCTACTACAGCCTGAAGTATATAAACAAAATCACTCATGCTTAATTGACATCAATCTAAGGCTGCAGCTAACTTAGGCGTGACAAAGTATTTTCTTCCTCTTTTTGTAGTAGTTGAGAGGTGGATGGCAAGGGTTCCTGAGGGCCTTCATCAAAGCTGACAGGTTGAGCGTGATGTCCTTGCGTTTGTATAAAATCTTGTGTTGTAAGAGATGACAGTAAACTCCCGAAACACATTTGCTTTAAACAAAAGTAAGAACTATGCGTTAGAAAATAGAAACTTTTAAAAACAAGGGACACACTAGTGCCCATGCTTACTACTAGCGAAGTTTTTACTGTGGTTGTATTATTAATTTATTTATAGCTATTAAAAAGTGTTTCTATAATATAACATTGCCTCGGTGAGAAAAACGCGTAACTCCATTTTAGTAAAATTTATAGCAGCCGCAAATAATTATTTTTTGACCATTACAGTAGTAATTAAATTCTGTAATTTTACATCAACAAAGAAACAAATAAATGTGTTTTCCTTTATCTTGAAGATATCACTTTTGGATACCTTTGTTCTCTTTTTAATAAAAAAAAGTTCATACATAATAGCTGCATTAAGTCGTTGGGCCGAAACTGAAACATTTTAAACAGTAAAAACATTTTGTGGCATTGACTTTAAGTACTTACCTATATTTATTGATGTTTATGAAAATGACCACATTCAAACCCTTATAATTTAATACCTAAATAGTTAATGAAAATAAATGTTGCTCAGGAATTTCAGCTTTAATAAATGTATATTGTTTTTATTAATAATAAAAAAGTAAAATACCATTAACTTTTTAATTTTTATTTGATTTTTAATGTACTTTTTTGTTATTAATTTAGATTATAGAACATAGTAATTAATATTATTTTATATTCTGTCATGTTGTTCTTTTTCGTTTCCCAAAATTTGTTATTTTCATTTGCATTATTAATAAAGTCCTTTCACTGCATATTAGGTTTTACTACAAGAACATATTATTTGTAAACATAAAAATATTATTTTTTATAATCAAAGTAATTACTATTTGTGAATAATACTCTGTTTTCCATCGTTAAATCCACACTCACATTGTTAAATCTTCTTAAAATTCGTTTTCTTTGCGTACTTTCAAATATAAGTATGTTTTGTAAACAATTCTCATATTAAAAGTTCGTCTAGTCTCGACACTCTTGACTCTTGCCGATTTTGACTTTCTTTGCAGGTGTTGGAACGCGAAGCGACGTTCCCAATGAAAAAGTTTGAGCTCATTACAAAAACATATCGTTCGTCTTCACCTGTCGTGTGTTCTCTTAAATGGGCCGACAAAGACAGAGATAACCCTTATTAGGGACGTATTTTAAATATCGTCACACGTTTATTTAGACAGGTTTTGGTATCTTAATAGTCACAATTTGCTCGGACTCACCAAGTAAAGGTGGAGATAGAATCGCCATAAAAATGGTTGAATTTCGGAGAAGTGAGTAGACGTTGTAAACCCAACACCAAAAGTGCCAGATTTTGCAACCGGCACTCAAAGGGAACTCTAACTGGCAGAGCCCCAATAGAAAAGACAACGAAGACATACGATTAAAAAAGTCCATAAAAACGGAATATAACATTCGGTGATTAAATTAATCACAAATTATAGTTTCAGGAGATTTTTTTTTTTTAGTCTCTTTTCAGTTCCTCCATTTTTATAAACTGGTAACTAACATTAGACAACTTAAACACCAGTGAATGTTACATCTCTGATCTCTTTAATGTAAGGCTTGAAAGCACTATTATTGTAAACTCTCCTTCACTATTAAGTTACAAAAGAAGTCTAGAATTACCAAAAAAATTTGGATCGATATATTTCATGAACATCCTATATTTTAAAATATACTTAATATTTTTACGACAGCGCCAAACACGCAAAAAAAAAACATTTTCAGCAATAAAATATTTCATTTAAACTACGGAGAGAGGTATCGGCACTTTTCTGCTCCCTTTAGCCTACTTTGCTACGTGATATTTCCGCGTATAATAAATCCTACACAGAAGTAGAAAATTGAATTGTCAATAAGAGTAACGTAGTGCCTACAAAAACGCGCCTTTCCCTGATCCCGCACACTATGAAAACATACATTATAAGACGAGATGAATTTATTTTCTTACATATATCTTCGTGGCGTTATCAGCCAGACTTACAAAGAGTAAATTGTACCGTAGGAACGTGACTTTCTCAAATCCGAGCCCTTTTTTGCCCTGTCTGACCTTTCCTTTCCTCAAGCGACTGCATAATAATGCAGATACCCGCAGACGGATATTTTTCTTTGAATTTGACGGATCCAGATTTGTAACACTAAATGTCTTCCAAAAATTACTTTATGGGATTTTATTCGTTTTATTTTAATTTCGCAGAAAATAGAAAAAGTACCTCATTACCATCATTTTGTCATCGTCCATGCCTCTTACAACTATCGTTTTCCGTGTCCTCGCTCTAATACTTCTGTCCTCAATATATACAACCCGTTACTTTTCTAACCAGTTATTCTTCTCTTCTCTGAAGTTATAATCACCCATGTGTTTTATTTCTAACTTTTTTAAGTCAGAGCAGTTGCTGACCCTAATATGAATAATACAACTTTAAAAACAACAAAATTAAAATTTTAAATAATAATATACAAAAAAAAAACAAAATATGATTTTCTTAAACAAATTACAATCACGATGAAACCAATTCTGAAATAGATCTAATATCGAAGAAAATGGAGATTTGAGTGGTTTTGTCAGGTAAGAGGTTAAACTGTTTGTTTATTTTTTGTGAAAATCGTATTATGAAGTTTTAAAAATAATAAACGGGTTTTTTAACATTCTTCCCTACTCTATAAGGGGCGTTCCCGAAAAACGTCTTTAAGGCAAGGTAAGTAAAACTATTTTTAAGGTTATGTTGTTTTATTTACTTATAATAAAGTTTTCCGACTTTAATTTATTTTATATTTTGTTTCAGTATCAAAGACCATTCTAAGACTACTTCAAAATGGTCATCTATTTTGTACCCAACTGTAAATACCATAAAGTAAGAAGTAAGCGAAACATTTGTAAATTTTTTGTTCCCCATAAAACCCGCTGAAAGGAAAAATTTGATTATTCTGATAAGGTAACTACTTAACATTATTATGGAAATGGAAATGTACAATTAATGTTGGATAAAAATAAACATTTAAAACATTTTATTTCTTTTGTTTTTTTTTGCCTTTAAAAGGTAATTTAAAACATATTTTATTTGACATGCGTGACAAATTATGAAAATGATTAAATTTACAATAAAAACTGAAAAATGGTAGGTAAAGTTTTATATAATATTTTTTACATAAAAATCAATGTAAAGCTTTCTACATATCCTGATATACCGGGTATTGAAATTAAAGTGTTAAATACCGCCTTTTATAAAAAAACTTCTCAGACGAAAGTTTTATAGTTTTTTGGAGAAAACATTTTGGACAAAATCGCTTTTAACAGATAACCATAATATGTCCAACTTTTCTTTCGCGTAGCAAAATTTTCAAGTAGGTGTTACTCAATAAGTAAAAAATGTTTCCTTTACAAGTTTTTTATTTTTTTATAAACTTTAAGAATATGTTATAAACGGGGTTCCAATTTGAAAAAAGTCCACCTCGATATGGCCATATTATGGTCAGCTATAAAAAAATGAATTTAGCCAAAATGTTTCCACCAAAAAACTATAAAACCTTTGAAACTTTTTTTTTTATAAAATGCATATTTTTGGCCGTATTTAACTGTAACATTTTAACACCCGGTATATTTAAAAATAATCTCAAATTATAAAGAAAAGTCAGTTGACTAACTATTAATGTTTATAAATGGATTTCAACGTATTAAAAACAAAACAAATATTACAATAACTAAACTATTCATTTACTAATAATTGTAGTGCTTGAAAACAGTATGATGTTGATAATAATGACAACACTTAATACAAACTCAAATAATAAAAAAACAGCGATATTGGCTCTTGTACAAAGTTTTGAACCGAACTAAGAAATTATAAAATTATTGGAAAAAGTGAACACCCATTTTAAATTACGACGAGCCGTCACTGCCTAAATGTACCCCTAGAGTGCAGTAAAAATGTAATGGAAAAACTGAGGCCAGAAATAAAAAAAATTACAGACATATTCTCAATGAATTTTTAATAGGGTTGACCTCACATCTACATACTTCATATTTAATAACCAATACTATAAACAAATTGAAGGTTTAAATATGGGAGCGCCAATATCTAGCATCATAGCCCAACTAGTCATAAAAGACTTAGGACAAACACAACTACAAAAATTAAATATAAAATCCTATGTTTCAATAAAGATACGTTGACGACTGTATTTTACTTATACAAAAAACATATTCTATGCGTACCACCCTAAATTACATTTTACCATCGAGAGTAAAAACAATAACTCTTTGAACTTGTAACATTTTAAAAATCATCTGTTAGTAATGTTATATATATAAATTAATTTCTATTAAATTGATTTAAAATCTAATTGTCAGCTCGAGCACCGTTGCGGAAAGAAGAAAATGTCGTGTAGGAGGAATTCATTGTAAATTATTACAAACTTCCTAGACCAAACTAAACACAACAAAAAATATACTAAAAACTAAGTGGTACACAAAATATACTTGGTCAGGACGATATATGAACTTTTTATTAAAACAACACATATCCCAAAAATAATCAGTAATCATAAGCTTGGCAGATAGAGCTATAAAACTATCCAACCCTGAATACAGAACCACAGCAATTCAAAAAGTCAAAGATGCACTAATCCAAAATAACTGTCCCATAAAACTCATTAATACTATAATACTAAAACGTATCCACAAATACTATAACAGTAAAAAATATATTTTAGAAAAAAACAAATGCTAAATACATCTTAGTAACTTATATCAGTGGATTATTTGAAAAATTCCAACATATAGACACACCGTTTAATATATAAATTGGACATAAAAACACAACAATATTATTACATAACTTTACAAAACTAAGAAACAAAATCCCACACAATAAAAAAACCCACACAATCTATAAAATTCCATACATCAAGACATAGAAAGGGCAGTTCAAACAATACTTTGAAAATAGGGTACTAGCCTACAAAAATTCAAAAAACGCATTAACAGCTTAAGGCAAACATAAACTCGAGATAGGACATGAACGTCGCAATACTAGCCACAGAACAAAATTTTATAAAACGCGAATTTCTAAAAACAGTACACGTAAAAAAATGCAAATACCATTAATGATCGATGTGACATTCAATACCTAAATCAACTGTATTTTAACCTACTATAAACAAAATGATACACAATAGTAATAACAATAATAAGAAAAAATTATTAATAACATGGTCTTTGCTGAAAAGTTAACGAGTGACATTTCAACTATAAGACGCATGCATGGTAGTAGAAACCCTAATTGTACCCAAGGTAAGCTATAAAAAATAATACTAAACATAATTTCATAACAAAAAAAAAATTAAAAACAAGTTTATTGTATGTAATATTAAAACTTAATTTAAAAAAAAATTAACAGACGTAAAATAACAGACTAACAAACAAAAATAACAATGTTAAAAAAAAAAAAAAAATAATGTCAATTAAATAAATACCATACTGAAGAAGGCACTGATCAGTGCTGAAAGCTCTAAACCAACACGTCATTTTCATTTACATACAATTTACAGGCACCTAAAAACCCAAGAACCAACAAAAAAAATTAAAAATTAAGGATGATCCAGCTATTATCACCACTCTCTCGGCATTGAAAAACCTAGCAGATACTTGTGAATTCAAGGAGAAAGACGCAATGATTCGTGACAGACTGGTTTTAGGAATTCGAAACGCGAGAATCCAAACAAAACTACTAGAAAACCCTAATCTTAAGTTAACAGAGGCCGTAGGTCAATGGAAACAAGTGCTGCGACTCTAAAAGAAATAACAAAAGACCAGACTGTTTCGGTAGTGAGTGTGATAAAGCGGAAAGTTACAAATTTTCAAAAGCCAGGACCGTCTCCAGCCCATAACTCTGACTATAGAGGTAAAACTAAGCAAGCATACAGGAAAGGTAACACTTGTAGCAGTTGTGGCTAATACCCACATTTAAGCAAATCATAGATATAGTGGCTGGTGTAGTAAAAAAGGACATTACAGGAAATTCTGTAAAAATACTCAAATAGTACACGAAATCGCTAACGAATCACAAAATAGCAATAGTGATGAGTCTCATCAAATTATCTGTTCCATAACCAATTCTAATTTATCCGCTATTGAGTGGTTTGAATCAGTAAATGACTCGAATCACCATTTGAACTTTAAAATTGACACGGACAGTTAAGCTAATATTCTAAATAAAAAAGACTTTAAAAAGCTTAAAATACCTTGTGATGTGCCCTCGTTGCCAAACAGTAATTTCGTCTTACTTAAGCTATACGTTAAATGTGATCGGATATTTAAATTTTACGTGTGAATTTAAAAACGCTAAAAAGACCGTTTTTATGAGTTGGATTCACCTAACCCTAGTTCAATTTTAGGCCTAGACGCAGCATTACAAAGCGTTAATGTTGTTATGACTCTATTCGCGAGTTTACAGTTTTGAATAACAAAGTTTTTACAGGTATCGGTAAAATAACTGATAAACAATATAAAATTATTCTTAGAGATGATGCTACACCTACTATTTGTGCCCCGAGAAAAATTTATTTAGCTCTTCAACAAAAAATCAAAGAAAAACAAGATGATATGATCTCTCAAGACATTATTGTACCAGCCACATAACCAATAGACTGGGTACACCCCATTGTTGTTGTTGCCAAACCTAATGGTGATGTCAGAGTTTGCATTGACCCTCGTATTCTGAATAAATACATAAAACGAGAAATGTATAAGATACCAACAAGACGTTCTGTTTTCTAAATTATCAGGTAGTAAAATTCTTCTCACTCCTTCTCTGTCTTTTATGCATTCTTGCAGGTTCCCTAACCTGAAGTTCGTTTCTTGGCACTATCTCCACTATTTTTGGCAGATATCTGTACAAAAGATTTCCTTAAGGTTTTTTTTTTGCACCAAAAATTTTCCATAGAATTATTGACAAAATTTTAGTTGAGTTAGTTGGGTAATAGTCTACTTTAATGATATGTTGATATACGGAGAAAATTTAAACTTAAAAACTTAATAAGCGTTTTTGAGAGATTTTAAAAACATGGTCTAACTCTAAATTTACAAAAATCCAAAAATAGCAAAACAAAAATCAAATTCTTAGGTCATGCTATAAGTGACACATGCATATAATCTGATGACAATAAGATATGCCATTAAACAAATGAAACTCCCTAATATTAGAAAATATTTACAATGTTTTTTGGAAATGATTACTTACAAAAAATTTATAACTAATTTATCTCAGGAAATTAGTAATCTTAAAAGTTTGTTGAGTAAAATAAATAAATGGTAATAGACTGAATCACATGATATATGTTTCAGTCACCATAAAAATCTATTATTTCGAGACAGTAGTTGACATACTTGGAACCAAATTAGGATGTTACTCCATTGGTGGATGCTAGTCCATTTGGGTGCTGTTACCATACAAAATAATCACCCTGTAGAATATACCTCGGTCTCCTTGGCCCCTTCAGAACAGAGATATAACCAGATAGAGAAAGAATTTATGGAAATTGTGTTTGGATGTGATAGATTTAACTATTATCTATACGAAACTGACTACCGTCCTCTTTTATGACTCCATAAAAAAACCTCTATATGATCTACACACAGGCTTTAAAGGCTCGTTATAAGGCTTTTAAGATATAAATTTTCATTAAACTTTGTTTCTGATAAAAATTTATATATTCCACAGAATGTACAATAAACACTAATTACTTGGATTCAGATCTTAAGGTGTTTTCAGTATTATCTGTAACGCCTGAAAACGAAAAAGGGCTACAAAAATCAATAACTAAAGATCCGGCATTGCAAAATTCAAGTATTACACTCTATTTGGTTGACCCAAATATAAGAAAAATGTCCCTTCAACAGTTAAAAAATATTGGAAATAAGAAATGATGTATACACACAACCAAACTTAAGATGTATGAACATTTTTTATTTATGAATAAACCTCTCTTGGGGTATGTATACACATTCTACTAATGCTGCATTAATAAGCTTTCTTGTATTGTTTTGACGAGATCTAACCCTTCTTTTGAGATGGTGCCGCAAGTGTTCGATATAATTTAGATCTGGTGAACATGCAGGCCAGTCTAAATCTGTGACTGATACCTTTCATTTCAAGACATTCTTCAGCCATTTAGATGGTATGGGGAGATGCGTTATCGTTTATGAAAATAAAATTATTCCTAACTGCAGCTTTCCAAAGCCTATCGATACCTCCGTCCAATTAAAGATTGTTGAAGTGGTAGCAATGGAGTTTTTACTCCTAGCATAATACCTTTCCAGAACATTACAGTTCCTCCGGATATCTTGGAACAGATCTGGCAGCCTGAAATCTCGCTCGTCTTCCTGAATTCCCGAAATCGATGGTCATCTGATATTAAGCCAATTCTGGGTTCATAAAAAAAAAACACATTTTGCCATTCTCAATTGTCCAATTTTGGTGTTTAGCCGGTCAATTTTATTTTGTTTAAAAAACTGTGGAACTCGTAACTCTATCCTACTGTACTACCCTCGGGCGTGAAGTCTTTTTCTTATGGTTTCAACTAAAACATTCACACCTGTAGCATTCAAAAGTTTACGTTGCAGCTCCAGATGAGAAACACTGGGATTTCTTCTAGCAATTTGGCGAAAAAAAATCGAAAATCAGCTAATTTAACAAAAGAATTATTTTTATAAATGCACAAAGGAAGTGCCATTTCTAGATCCTGGAAAGAAAGTACTAGTTCAGCAGTAGGATTCTCATCTTTAAATACAGCATAATGTCGAGACGCCTCTCTTCGTTCGACAGACTCCGATTCTTATGTAATGTCTCTCTCTGTTAAACACGTAACATGTCGAGTTCACATATAATAATATATATGTAAGAGAAAACTAGACAATGGAAATCAAATACTACTATTGAAAAAACGAGGCCCAGTGAATAATACACCTTATAGGAGGAAAAGACAACAGATTAAGGAATTCAAAGACCGACCTCCAGAATTACTCGTTCTACCTGAACTAGATATTGGCGAAACTCCTATAAAAAGAAATCTAGGAACTCCTGCAACAATCAGATAATTGGAAAATCCTGAACGGGAGCAAAACCCGAATGAAGAACTGAATGGGCAAGTATACAATTAGAAATGAAGACATCAAATAAAATTCAAAATAGCCAACAAGAAAAAGAAGTGGACGAATTGTATTGACTATTATAAAATGTTATTATGTGCTGTGTTTTCGTACTTGCGTTTTGTATTAAGGTTATTTATATTTTTGTTTAAGTAACTGTTTATCACATTTTTTTTTTATTAGAAAAATGAGCCTGCCATATATGTTGGATGTAAGTTGGCACCACTATGCATGTTGGCACCCACTGAGCAAATTGACAACTGTCAAATGCCACTCCAGTTTCAGCGGTAAAAGCCTACAACCAAGATATTTAAGCACTTTGAAATAAAGCTAATATCAACATCTGAGTTTTTTCAATAAACCAAATATTATAGGCGCAAGGAAACAGTAACAAGGCCTGTCTGTAGGGGTGTAGGAGTATTAGAGTACTAATACTCCTGCACTATGAAGTACTAGACTACTAGTACAATCCATAACCTACATAGAACACTAGGCTAATGACCTTAGATGTTGAAGTCGTACACCAAAGAAAAAAAATATTATAGGAATATTCAAAATTAATTAATCTGTTAAAGAGAATAGGCTCTTGATTATTGTCAGACCTTGTATAGGTAGAACATATCGTCATGGAAGAAATTTTTTCTATTTTGCCTTCCAAATATAACATCTAATTCTGAGAGGAGTAGAGTGTCATTTGCAAATTAATATTACAAATACAAAAAAAAAATAATATTTTACTTTTACATTTACATTTGGAATTCCCGGAAATATCACGTAGAAACGTAAAATTATAGTTTCCGAAAAATAAATTAGTTTCTTGCCGCGAATCCATTAAAAACGTAAAAGTAGAAACGAGGAACGCTACGTTGAAAATTATGAAGTTAATAAAGCACGATTTGGAATTCATTGTGATGTGTTACTTTAGTGTTCCGTCCGTTACAGCAGTTAGTTTAATAAAAAGTTACATTTGTTAACGGAAATAATACGAGAAAAAGTTTAGATGTATGATGTTTTGGAAAAATGAAAATTATTATTAATGAAAAGTTGAATTTGCTCATAGAAATAATAAATGTAAATGAACTTTTTACATTATTCATTAAATTATAAATAAAATTTAACGTTTATTATTTAGGAAAATGTCTTTATTTTCTACAAAACTATCTAAAGTATAAAAAATAATCGACAAAAAATGTTTCTAAAGTAGGCATTGGAAAAATTCGTAGATCACTCTTTATCGAAAATATGTTCTGATGTCAAAACTTTACATTGTTTCTTTCACGAAATTTAATGGCAACTCTTATGAATTTTTTAAACTAAAAAGTAAAAAATAAAGGAAAAAGAAAATCCTGAATCAGAAACTAATATGAGCTAACATTTCACTTCGAAAAACAACTACTCATTACTCAATATTTAATACCACAATAATAGTGATTATAATATCCATAGAAAAGTAGAGAAGATAACATTTTTTCAACACTTCGGCTTTGATTTTGCTTACTAAGAAGAACGTCATTAATAGAGTAAAATTAAATAAAATACAACAAATAAAACTATTTATTGCTTTTAAAATATTTACATATCAAATGTATACTTTAAGTACCAATATATGAGAGTAAAGCTTTATTTTCCTTTGCTTGTCCTTGATATAATTACATTGTAGTTTCCTTGAAACATAGTCAATAGCACGTACTTTTTTCTAGAGTAAACAAAATGCCCCATATTCACTGCTTCTATCGTATATCAAACCTCGATTATCATTCCTTTTTTCGTGCTTGCTAGCAACGGACTAGATTATATTTAAAAGTGAATAGTGATTTAAATAACCAAACAGCCATGTTTTGTATAAATCAAGGGGGAATAAAAAAAAAACTATTGAAATTGTGTGAGGTGAGGCATATTTTAATGTTTGCCAGTTATATCTCCTCAATAGCAAACTCAAATGCAGAGAGAGAATCAAGGTCAATTACCATAGATATAAATTAAACAACAAAGTATTTAACGATATTGTAAAAAGGTTTAATTGTCCGAAAACAGATTTGTTTGCCACAAAACTAAATTATAAAATGTTTAAGATTTATTTTATGGTTTCCAGACCCAGAATCTGGATGCATTTACCTTAGATTGGACAATGATCATAATAGTATGTTTTTCCTGCCCTTTTACTATTATGTTTGCTTATCTCTCCTTTTAAGAAGAGCCATTCCACGCCACAACAAGATTTCACTGGTGCCAGGGAAATTGTTCAAAGCCTTCCTGACGGTAAAATACATTATGAAAGGTACCGTAAACAGGAGTGGCTTTGATAAAATTAAAAATAGTTTAGAAAATATTTTCAAAACTAAAACATTTAAAAAAAATGTTTTTTTTCCAGTTTATATGTTAAGGCTTTCTTAATCGGTTTGCATATTAAAATATAGCGTAGAACGTTCAATATTAAACCATATTTAATAAAAAGTGCTGGTCAATGCCACCTGGTTGACTGGGGTGTCTTTAATCATGGGCTAGAAATTGCATAGTTCTTTATTAGACCTCAATACATGTGATCAAAGTAACTCCGGTGAAACTCGGTCAACATGTTTTTAAACAACGTATATCGGGGTGACTTTGTCCATTAATAATCTAATGCAAATATGACTGTAAAATGTTCAATTTAATATATTTAAACTCAAAAAATAGTTTTTTTAAAGAGCTTTATTTAGAACAAAATTAAGAAAAAGAAATTACAAATTTTCATCAAGAATTAATCAGTATTCATTAACTTTAATGAAGTTTGAAAAAATAAATTCAGGTCGATGGATCCTGCCTTCTTTCTACGGTTTTGGTAAATTGGAAATTATATACGATTTTGAAACCAAAGAGATATCATTTTCAACAGGCCTGAATTTTTGTCTATTCAATTGTACAGAAGATCTGAATCCCTGAACTTCCATTTCGTCTTCTGATATAATTTTGGTTATACAACATACATAAATGTATGTTCTCACCAGTAAATTTTATTAGGACATAACTTCCTTCTTCTAGCAATCCATGCTCTTCCAATAATTCCGTTGCGGTTTCATTTTCTTCATCAGAACGATTCGACTGTATTTCTTGCTGAGCATCCGCATCCTCTTGTGAGCTGGAAATGTCTTGCTCTACATCACTCTCTTCGGATTCTGCCATTTCAATAGAAGTTTCATCTTTAGATGAACTTTGGGCAGTGATGCTTTTTCCTGGTTTTACTTGCAATCTTTTTCTTTTTTGTCTCGGTCTCGAGTTTGATGGTCCAGCTTCTCGTTGTGATCATAGAAGGTCAGTTAGTGTTTCGTTGATAAATTGTTCAGCTTCTTCAGGATTTCCGTTGGGCAATTTTCGCAAAACTCTTTTAGCATGCAGAGGATATAAACCAGTGGCATAAAATCCATTTACTAAAATTCTTTTAATGGCATTACCATTTTCTTGGTTTCGTTGCTTGGATGGGACGGAGTCCATTTTTTCTAAAGTTGCTTTCAATAAAGAGGTAAATTGTTAATTTTGTACTACATTATTTCGCGGATTAGTCAACTTCCAAACGGTTAAAATAGCACGCCAGGCTTTTTTGAATGGTCTAAAGAACGCTACGTCTAGAGGCTGCAACAAATGTGTGCTATTAGGAGGGAGGCACAAACAAAATATTATTCTCTTCACATTTTTTTATAACTTCAATGTTTATATGTGAAGCGAGATTATCTCCCAGCAACACCTTTTTTCCATCAAGTCTCCGTACATGGGGAAGGAAACACGTCTCAAACCAGTCAGTGAAGGTTTCGGAATCAATCCAACCATGTTTGGTTCTAGCAAACCAAATTTCAGCACTGCAACAAGGTTCTGAACAATAAGTGGCACCCTTCGGGCCACCAACCTTCCATGTATTCCAGAGATGTTCTCCTATATATATATTACGTAGGGTGGCAAAAGCACACCACTTGCCGAGCCACACATCATCACCGTGGTTGACGATTTCGAATGGTTGATAACCCGTTCTGGATATTTGACCCCTCTTCTAAACAAAGCTTCAACTTTTCTGGGGTCATCAGAAACATTTGCTTCGTCATAGTTAAACATGTTTTAAGGCTCCACATTTAGCAGCGTTTCTTGTAGTCCATCGGCAACCGCTGTTAGTGCCTGTTCAACTTTATCATCATTGTGGTTGCGATAATGCCTGGCCCCTAATTTTCGTTTGTGAGTTCAAGGCATCTGTAAACAAACAAAAAAATTTTACTGGACTACGTTTCGATTAAATCTAGAAAAAACAACAAAAACATAGTTTGAAAAAGGGGTGTCATTGATTACTTCTTGTTCAGTGATCAATGACACCCCGAAGTAAAAAATTCTAACCTACACAAACGTAATTTGAGAAAAAAATGTTTTCTTCACAAACATCTGTTTCTTAAACATGAATTAACAGAATAGTTATTGTATATATACAATAAATTGACAATTAAAGACTTAGTACTTACATTTTTGTGACTGCAATAATAACACGACTATTTTCTACAAAACGTATTTGAACTTAATCACGTACTGTGTAAGAACACAACTGAATCTAGTTCGCGAAATGGCGGGATAAGGCTCTAGACAGTGTTTCTACCGGACCCTCACCAAAAATTGAGGGTCGACTAAGAAATAAACGCTAGAGAGCCACAAATCTAAAAAATTTATGTTTTGATCAATGACACCCCTTATGTGCAATAAATCTAATAAATACTTATATAAAATGAAATATATTGAATATATTATTTAGCCAGTCGCATTAGTCTAGGTAGAGGCGCATGATAATTTTAACGCCTCTAACAGTAGGTGCCCTAAATCAATATGTGGCCGGTTTTTCAAAATGTTGGAATTTATAAGGTCAGCGTAGAGACTTACCATTTCGAAGAGTTGACACAAACTTGTTACTCTTATGACTTTAATTAAAATCAGCCATCCGAGTACATACTCTTTCTTGATTAAACCAATATATCGTTAAAAAGGATAGAAATTAAAATCTCTGAGAAGATAAAGATGAGACATATTAGCTTCTATCACATTTTTTATATTTTATAATAAAACTTATAAAGGAACGCAATGACACATTTGCTAACACTATTATTGATTTGGAAATTAAATCAATTATTTGACCTAGTCTTAAATTGTGATCATACAATAATTTTATTATTCTCACTTTTTAGCTAGTAAGTAGTTATAAAATTAGTTATAAATGTAAATATTCGTTTAACTAATTAGGTTTTTAATGTTTACATAAAAAATTATTTAGAAAATCACCTCTTTTTACTCTGAATATCTACAATGTAATTATATCAAGGACAAGCGAAGAAAAATTAAAAAATTAATCGACTTACCTTAAGGAAGATTAATTGTAATTTTCCGAGCTTGTCCGTAGATATAATTATTTCACATCCCACCCTTTTATATGACGATACATATTTAGTTCCCAGATATCAGGTGATTTTCGTAACTCGCACTACAACGGAATGATTATCGAGGTTTGATATAGGATAGGAGCAGTGAATATGAGGCATTTTGTTTACTCTAGAAAAAATACGTGCTGTTGAGTATGTTTCAAGGAAACTACAATGTAATTATAATTACGGACAAGCTCGGAAAATTACAATTAATCTTCCTTAAGGTAAGTCGATAAATTTTTTAAATTTGCGTAGTGTATCTGTTACCCTAAGCATTATAAGTCTAACGAAACATTTATTTATATGGTTTTTATAATATGACGCTGATACAGGAAACTTACATTTATTTCGGTGAGATATTTAATTTTTAGAGATTCTATCGACGGCCTTATTTGTTTATTTGAAAATAAACAGAACTGGACTTACTCATTAGCATTATAAGTTGCAAATTGGATAAAGGGTTTAATTGTAAACTGTTTACTATTTCTTGTTTTATGGAGAATATTTTTTTAGAAAGTAATACAATCAAATACAAAAATATCAATCATTCATTCGTTTCAAACTTCGAAACTGGTTTTAATAGTTTTTAAAACTATATATTTAATCTTTCTTTATAATAATATGGGATTGATCTATTTAATTTATATTTTGTTTAAAGGTTATTATTTATTAGTTAATTTTCTTTAATATAAATACTCTCTTTATACAAGGTGGCCCAACGAAAACTTAACATGGGGGTTTAGGGTATTATTATTATTGTGGATGTTAAAAAACGGACAAATCCATTTTAGTTTAAAGGAGGACATATTTTTTTCATATTAACTCTCATACGTCATTCCCTTCCACTTCGTTACTCTAACAAATGCAATTTAAATAGGAACAGTGCCAAATAGGACACGTCATTAAAAAGATAATTTTAAGGAGAATTCAGCAATATGACTATTTATTGCTAGCAAGAGACAAAACTGTTATCTATTGTAAAGCGTGGCACTTCATTTAAAAGCGAATTTTATTCGAAATTTAATGCGTAGCATAAATTTTTTATTTTGATTAATTACGATCAAACTTGTATTTCTTAATCTTTGAACTCTGAATCTTGTGTAAACGGCTCGACTGCATTTTAACGTTGGCCGGGCCATATAAACAGGCAGCGCTGATATAATTTGTTTCCTGATCACGCTAATGCTAACTCCTTGTAGTTTTTACATAGACTTGTGCAAAGCGTATTATAAAACGTTCGATAGTCGATACTGTGTATGTTCATGAACAGAAATCTATTCTGTAAACTGGATAATCACGTTAAAGACCATTACGCCTTAATCCACCACTATTTTAATAAAGTTAGTAGCATCCATCTACATCACAGTTCATGATTCATGATTCATTACACAATTAAAAAATATTTGAATAAACAAGAGATCGAAGTATAATAAATAAGTATTATTTAAAGGTCAATAAAGTATATTCTCTTTTTATTAGAGAAATATTAAAAAAAATTTTAACATCAGCCACTAATAGTGACAACGTAATTAGAGGAAATTTAATTTTATGCTAAAATAAGACTAATTGAAAACCTAAAATGTTGACATTATACATATTTCTAACTTCATTTTAAAAATTTTAAATAACAGATCATCTTTTTTGTTGTCTATAACAGTATGGGGTTATAATAAAGTAAGAGACATACTTTAACTTTTTATAACTTTTTAACAAATCAACCTAACAACAAAAAGTAAACGAAATATATATGCTTAAGGAATAGGATTTAATTGTGTCTATCAAAAGCAAAGGCAATGTTAAAAAATATTGTATTTTAAAAACAATGTATTCTAAAGTACTTATTTTGAACCAAAAATTCTGAAAATGAACTGAAAAATTACTTAACTAAAGCAAATAGATTCAACTTCTATTTGGATTATTATTATTTTTGAAAAAAACTTTTGAAGACTAACATTTTTTCAAAAAGGTAAAAATAAAAAAGTTTTTCCTCATCTATTAAGGTTCATCCGGGACACCTTGTACTGAGTAAATTTTTGAGTACCGAATCTCACCTGGATGAAAATACTCACTAGTACCGAAAACTGAGTAATTGGCTCGAGTACTGCTAAGCTCTGCCGACATGCACTGTATGATGCTTACTTCCAAAATATGTTGATCTAGACAGAGTGATTCGTAGCTCTGCATGGTGAAACAATAATACCTTTTTTCTCCGATTGACATTAAATGTCACATTTAGTAATACTTCCCAATCACAGAAGTAGCATGTCTACTGCCTAGGCATTAAAAATGTACTTTTTCTATACGAACATATCTACGCATAGATTACAATACAAAATAGTAAACTGTTACGCTGGTTTTTGGTATCACAATTTATTTCAATTTAACTTTACAATAACTCCATTCAACTTTAACAATAACGATACAACTGATCACATTAACATGTAACGTCTATTATAAAACTGAAAACTGACGTCAGGTCGTCGACTTATATAACTTGCCTCGACCTTCTAAAACCTTCTCGAACAATCTGGACTTTTCTTTGACAAGGAATGACATTTCGAGACATTTCTGGATTATTCTATCTTCTTTATTTACTCGTACCTGTACTTATGACGAGCGCAGCACGCTACAGGGTGCTGCGTAACAATACTATTGCGTTCAACTGAACGAATATATTTTATATCCATTTTAGATAGTGAGAACACTGCAAAAAAATGAAATCCACCAATCACAGCTCATATTTTGGTCACCCAACTACTATTATTTTTAAAGTAACAATTCTGTCAAATTAATTGTCAGTACATGTTTTAGTTATTGAGATTAAATATACATTAAAATAAGTTATTTTTGTGTAGAATCAATAAATAGTAGCATTTCTATTTTTATTTCGTCTACATTTTGAAACAAATTTAAAATTTTAATAAAACTATATGAAACTGATTTAATTACGGGTATTAAATCTAAAACCTTATATGTCTTTCATGTGGGAGACCCGCATTCGAATTTCGGCCCGAGACAAATTAAATTTATTTTTTTTTTGTTTATTTTATTATATAAATTAGTAAAAATCATAATTTATTTTAAAATTAGTTATTTTGTCTTATTAACTAATAACAATTTATTAAATGTGTAGATTTTCGTTAGTGGATCGGAGAAAAATAAACTGTACAACTCGAGTTAATTGTCCATATCGCACTCAGACGTCGTGCTTAAACTTCGTCTTCTTGCGGTATCCATTTTAACAGAAGTTAGTAGTAGTAATTACGAGAATTATAATAAATTTCGACTTCTACAAACAATAGTAAAATTTACTAAACATTGTCGTCTTCCTTCTTATTGCTGTAGCTTTTTATTTGTTACAATTATGAATAGATTTTAAATATAAATTATAGTAAAATTTACTACGAAAAGTTAAGTATATTTCTACAAATCTACTACTACAACATTGTGGTTATATTTTCTAGTCACATTTTTTTTTCGTGTGTCCAATTCTGGTAACTACCGCCTAAGGGCCTATAAGACGCAATAAGAGGGATGGTGAAAGTACAGGACGTAGTTCTAAAGTGGTGTGCATAAAATGGGCTGATAAATAAATGAAATAAAAAAATCTCAAAAAGAAACAATCAAATAAGATATGGTAGAAATTTAGCGTGGGTTGTCTAGCTTTGGTTACTATCTAACTTTAAGTATCTAAATTTATTTTGTTTTCAACAAGATGTATTTTGTTGTGTCAAAAATACAAATTTGTTTCAGAAGGAATAAAATATTTTTCCATCGACATGTACTAAGAATGTAAATCGAGATGAAGTTTAAGCTTGCTGAATGTAAAATAATTGGCCGAGCTCATGAAGTACATACCATTTGAAGTGGCATGATTTACAAATATTTCTGGAGAACGCGGTTTATTCTAGATACTCAATCCTTGTAGTTATGATTGCCTAGTAGATTCGGCATATTTAATCAATTATCCAATATATTATATTTTTAATAGTAACCAATAAATGACTAAACGGGTTTCATATTATAGGGTAAAAAATTGCTGACTCAAGTGTACTTTTATGTCTACTAAAAATAGTCTTAATATACCTACAATTTAAAAACAAATTCGTAAAGCAAATACAATCAAAAGAAAATAGGTATTGTAAATCCAAATAATCCGTTTTACCGTGTATAGGCTTCCACGAGCGAACCCTTACATTTACAACCGTAACCTTTCTCCTATAAAAGAAAATTCCGAAATTTCTGCATCGAGCCATCAATCTCAGTTCTTTAATTTGCAGTTAGCATTCCTTAGTGAGTTCCAATTTGCTCTCGATCACGGGCCCTAATACCCAGCCCCGACTCGATCGAATGCTAATGGCCCGTAAAAACTTTTTATTTTTATTCTACATTTTTTTTTCTGGTAGATTTATTTTAAAATATACTGATATGGAAATTTTAAATTTACCGTTTTGTATTTTCCAATCAAAATAAAATAATAAGTAGTAATGAAGATGAGTAGTACGAGTAGATTAAAATTGTATTTATATGTTATTATTACCATTATTTATTCATTTCTATTGCCTGTTACATATATTTTGTTTGTGAGTTTGTAACGTGAATACTTGATATTTTATCTATTTGTAATAATGTGTTTAAGCTCAATTGATTTTGGGCATGGGTTAGGTTATTAAATAACTCGAATAACTTTGAAAAAGAAGTTGGGCACCACTATATTTGAAATTTACTAACTTGACTTTAGATTAGTGATAAGAAATTTAAAAAATCACTAACCACTAACAAATTATATTTAAACCAAGTTTTAGATAAGGTAGTAGCAAATTCTAATTCACATAGTTTAACTAAATTCAAATTTAAGATGATTTATTTTAAGGCACTTATCTTTTGTTAACAGGAGGTAATAATATAAGAAATATTATCGCATGGTATTCTTCAGGAAACTTTAAAGGGATTCGGTATCCTTATTCTTAATTCTGGACCTTCTATCGATGAATCAAACCACGGTCTTTAGATTGTACTAAACTTCTAGGTATAAAAACCATAAAACTTCTAGATAGAAATTTAAAACGTCTAGATATAAATCCAAGTAAACTGTTCAGATATAAATCGAAATGAACCGTCTAGATAAAGCCATGATGTGTTACCCATTGTTGAGGTTATGTTCAAAATTTGACATTTTATTTAAGAAATTCTTGTACAAAATATTTATTTTCAACAATATATCAGTATTAAAACTTACCTTATAAAATCAGAGGGATTATACGGTAGATAACAATTATTTAGTACATCGGACGACCAAGATATATTAAAATTCAAATCAAATGAAATACGAACTTTTGACACAAGGTATAAACGACAAATGACATTTGAGTAGAGGTGATTGTGTTGAAATAACGAATAACGGTTTCAACCGTTACAATTTTTATTTTTGTTTTCATTTTTTTGCGATAATTTTAACTAAATACAAAAGTAATATGAATGTTTTGTTTTTATTGAGTTGTTAAAAATATTTTAATATTAGTATATGGCTTGTTTTTTAATATTTTTTTACTCTATACTCCCGAGGTTGTTTTAAATAATTATTACGTGTTCTTTATTATATTGATAGCAACCAATTTAGGTTCGTCCTTAGAATGCGACCGTATGCGAAGTTTTCTTTATACGTTTTTATACTTACGCAGGAAAAAATAATGTAAAAAAAATGAAAGTTACTTGTGAAGGAGTTGACAGCAGCTTTTAAAACTTAACTTTTAACTACGGTAACTTTATAAATGCAATCTTTAATTAAGAAATTGTCAATTGTAAGAAATTTTGAAAATCTTTAATCCAATTAAGTACTATAAAATTGGCAGTTTGAGTCATAAATTTTTTCTTTACTTTTTAACTGCGGTTTGAGTAAGACAGACTGTCAAAGTTTTCTTTTTCAACTTTAATTATTATGAGACAAACTAGGCGGTCCCTTAATGTTTTGATATTGTTATTCGGCAAAACCTTTAGGTAAACTTAAATATCATGAAAGTTTAAAAATAAATAAAAATTAGTGTATTTATTGAAAAAAAGTGGATTAATTCAATTTAAATTATTAGTTAAAATAAGATAATCTTACACAAAACGGGGACGAAACAAACACATTTACAATGCGATTATAAATATAACTTTTTTATATCAAATATTTAGGTATTAGGTTTTTGTTAATTGATTGAATAAAAAATTATTGCCGAGCAATGATTTTAAATATATTTTGAAAGTCAGGTGTCGTCAAACGACTATGATAACAAAGAAACCAAAAAAAAACACATTTAGCACAAAAATACAAAAATACAATTTTTATACCAATAATTTAGTAAACCGCTAGCTATTAAATAAATGAAAAATCATTAAATAACAAGACATCTAAATTTAGTTTTTAGATCTTTAAAGTCAAGCGTTTCCGCGGATAAATATTACTCAATAAAACCAACAAAAACAAACATTTAGCACGAGATTCTAAATACAATTTTTATACCAAAGATTTAATAA
Organism: Psylliodes chrysocephalus; assembly: GCA_927349885.1. NCBI lineage: Eukaryota > Metazoa > Arthropoda > Insecta > Coleoptera > Chrysomelidae > Psylliodes > Psylliodes chrysocephalus. Next base: position 75,701,453 of record OV651813.1, read on the forward strand.
CCAAGTATCAATAAAAAAAATAATAAATTATCAAATAGCAAGACCTCTAATTACATTTTTTAGGTCTTTAAAAATGTGTGGTTTCGCGGAAAAACATTATTTTACCAAAATATCAAAAACCAATATTTAGCACGAAAATCCAGGTATAATTTTTAGTATGAATGATTCAGTACGTTATTATTATTCTAAAAAATAATAAATCATTACATAGAAAGATCCCTAAATATGTTTTTTAGGTCTTTAAAAATTGTTGGTTTTTGTCATTTTGATAAAGTAGGGTTTAACCGCGTAGTCGCGCATTTTTAAAGACTTAAAAAACGTGTTAGGAGGTCTTGCTATGTAATTATTTATTTTGTTATTAAATGATAATAAGGCAATTATTTGTCCTAAAAATTATACCTGAATTTTCGTGCTAAATATTGGTTTTTCTCATTTTGATATCGTAAGGTATATCCGCGGATTCGCGCATTTTTAAAGACTTAAAAAACGAATTTTGAGGTCTTGCTTTATAATGATTTATTATTTTTTTGAATTATAATAATGTATTGAATCATTCGTACTAAAAATGATACCTGGTTTTTCGTGCTTAATATTGGTTTTTGTCGTTTTGATAAAGTAAGGTTTAACCGCGAAACACAGCTTTTTAAAAGACTTAAAAAACGTATTTAGGAATCTTGCTATGTAATGATTTATTATTTTTTTGAATTACAATAATATAATTTAGTTAAGATTTTAGGCCATTGTCACAAATCATTTCTGTTGGTAATAATTGGGTAGTTATGAATAATTATTCTTTTTTTTTATTTATAAATTTAATAAAGCGTCCATTTACTCCAGGCGGACAAAAGATTTTAAAATTTCAACATAAAGTAGCACCGACATCAAACCTTTGGCAGTGTAATTGTTTTTACTGCCAGCTCTCGAACTATAACAATTGCTTGCCAGGATCGCCTTTTAGTAAGAACTTCATTTCAAAACCGACGTTTCACAACTCCGACAGCATGCAAATTTATTATTACACATCCTTTTAGGCCTAATGTAGACCCTTCTAGCTATCTATCTGAATTAGGGCGTGGTTTAAAGCCCACTTGTACTGAAGCTCTAGGCTTATTGTAACCCTCACAGTTTCTATCCCATCAGATTGATTTTCTTGATGAATTCAAGAATATGTCTGATGGGCGCTTTCGCGATTTCTTCAGGTTCCGGATATTGTACCCCAAAGTACCATTCCTATTCCCATTTAAGGATTCGGCAGTGGCATAGTATGTGAATAGGAGTTTCGTCCTCCTCTTCACATATTCTACATAGGGAGTCATCAGATATCCCTAAGAGATTTAGGTGTCTTCTAAAGCCGCAGTGTCTTGTAAGGAGTCCTATTACGGCCTTAAGTTTGCTTCTGCTAAGGTTTAGCAGTTGATGTTGTCTGCTCGTGGATGGCCCCTCTATGAATCTTTTGGACTCTCTAAGTCCAGGAAGTTCCATCCAGAGCCTATGGTGTTCTCTTTTTATTTGTTCCGTTAACACCCATTTAACATGTTGGTATGAGATACCACATGAAGGTTCAATGTAGACCCTTGGGTTAAAACCAGTAGCAATAGCCTAATAAACATACAGTATATATGGTACTGCTAATGAGTATTATCTTGATTTCGATAAATTATTTTTAATAGAAAAACAGAAAACAGAAAAAAATTATCATCTACATTCAAGAAAGGCTTTACACTTGGAAGATTACATTTGTTTGAAATAAAGCACAGGTTGCTTAAAAAAAAATTTCTCGATACAATAAGAAAATAAGATTTATAATAATTAATCTGAGAATAAATTATTTCATTCGAGTCTAGAATTGTTGATTAATCCAATAAAGCTGTTAGATTAATTGTAAGTATGATATGTTCTTAAAACCAACTAACCAACTAATGTTATAAAAGAATTTGATTCAAAGCATTTAAATTTCAGAATAATAATTAAACAATTCGAATCAAAATCATATGTACTTCACAAAAGATTAGCGAGTACAAATTCAATGCACGGCGTTGCCAGCTGAAACTTATTTTAAAATGCAACCACTGCACTGGTACGGTCGATATATGACTGGTACTTGTTGAGATGTGATACTTATTATTCGGAAGTCGGAGACACAATGCATTTATAGAGAATCTGTCAAATTGGTATTAGCACGTTTTCATTCTATTGTCAATTTTTTAACAAGTTTGCGTCGGCGTCGTATCGTTAGGGTTGCGTACTACTTTTTGTTAGAAATTCTTTGTGATTTAATTGATAAGTGTATGACTAAATTAAATTAAAATAGAAGATTTTTTAGGTGGATGGGGCCTTAGCGACCTGATACCATTTAAATGTAAGTATATTAAGTTCACTTCTTGTTAGATATTACATTATATATAAGTAAATTTATAATCATAAGAACACGAAACAAACTGAAATAGAATTAAAAAAAAAAATGTATGATGCTGATTGACGACTTTTTGGAAAGACGACTTCTGCCTTGCTAAGACAAGAGGTCGTATCTACTAAAACTCCGATTGCAAGATTTCTACAAATTTAATAAGCTTACATTTTATTTTATTATGACACAAAATAATAAAGGCCTATTTGCATAAGAAAATATATAATTATAAGAAAAGGTTAGTAAAATATGCAAAACTTATTTTCGAAGTCTAAATGGACGTAATTATCTACCTACTCACATTTACTAAAAATATTCATTTTGTAGATACGAACTCTTATTTTAGCAGGAAAAACTTTTATGTTCCATTTAGGTTTTGTAGTTATAGAATTATATTTTTTTTTTTTAATTATAGGTGGGACACCTCAGAGGACAGAGAAACTTGGTACATTAACTAAAAACAATTTTAAAAAATGTTTTTCGGTTGATAGGTACTAGTGAAAACTCTATTAAAAAGCAAGAACAGCCTGTTCTTATTTTAAGATTATTAATTTCTTTAATTAAACCAAAATCAATATATTTATGTCAAAACAAATATTAACATTTCTTGGAACAGATCGTATTATTGTAACAAATTTAGTTGTATTGATTTAAAAACAATGTATAATTGAATATAAATAAAGTATATTTAAAAAAAGTGTAAAACTATTTCATTTAAGATGTACATAATACTGCAATTGAGCAATAGATACTCTTTAGAGGTATTCTAGTTAGGTCAAGTTGATTTTAATCTTGAAGCAAGGTTTATTAGCTATTGTTGAACAAGTATTACCAGAATTTCAAATTAAGACGAGTTTTACTTGCGGATATACAAACACAACAGCGCATTAAAATAAGACCATTCATCTTGAATATAGTACACCTTTTTTTCTGTGCATTTTGCGCAGTATCTATATAATATACACAACCAAAAAAAATTAAATTACTTTCTTAATACAAATGATACCTAAAAATGAATATCTAGATATCTTTTAAAATTTAGTATTCTAATTTCAAACTGTTTTAATTGTTTTATATTCACAGTCAACATAAATGTTTGGGCCTCTGCATATTTTAGATATTATCCTTGTTTATATTTACCCTTGCAAATGATGCTATTCAAATTTAAACGACAAAATATACTCGGACTGGTTTAATTTCATTTAGCAGAATATCTAACCTGATATTTATTTCGGTTGAACAGACATGTGCACCGTGTTATCGTTCAATGTCCGATAAGCGTACCGGCAACGTCGCAGACAGACGATCTCTTCGTGATAACCTCGCTTGGAAATCTAACTGCCACTAACTTATATCCTCAGGACATAAACTCTTGAAAATACGATATATCTAGATCTGGAAATCCAAGCAAAATGTTGGTTTATCCACCAATGGCAACTCGTTAGAGTGGCTAGGAAAGTGGAAGTTAAGGAAAATTGCCAATTAGAGTTTGCGGTTTACTAAGCGGCATACGTAGTGTGAAAAATTCGTTTTAAATTTAATACGACTCAGTGAGTTTTTATATCATTTTTTTTATCGTATTGATTGCTTTTGATGACGTAATGTCAAATATTCTCCCACCTTTCGGGCAGGGCCGTAGCTGGACCCACTTTTTTACTAGGACTGACCATTTTTTGACCAGGGCCCATAATTTATGTAACTACTCTTACCACGACAAGATGCAAACGATAAATAAAACAGTGAACATAGGGCAAACATCGCCCAACACTTTTTTTTGATTAAAGCTGCAACTCCACCTTTCTTGCCGCTCATTACGCTTGCTCCGTCATAACACTGGCTTATAATATGAACAGGATCAATCTTGTTTTTGTTTAAAATATGCAATGTTAATTAAGTAATTTTTCGAACGTGTATATTCCTAGAACTTTTAACATATCTTATTATTCCAATCGAAATATTTTCTAGGTTATTTTTGTCTCTCGTGTAAACCATTTTAAATCAGCAGGTATTAGATCTGAAACAAATTGTTCTCGCACTACTTCTACCAAAATTGAAATGATTTGGTTTTGAACTTCTGGTGAAGTATATATTGCATTTTTTTGTATATATTTAGCACATTCAGCTAGCATTTGGTCTTTTTTAAGGGTAAATTCAAATAAGTTTTTAAACAGGCTGGATTCATAATTTTCATCAATGTTATAAGTTCGGCGAAATACTAATTCGTTGATAGCTAAAAACTGGACAATTTGTGCCATTAACTTAACATAATATCTGTGCCTTTCTAACATGTCATTGTTTATCATCGTAGAAACTGATGTTCCACTTTCATCTCTGCGCTATTTTTCAACCAACATTTGCATTGCTTTTATGTGGATTGGGCTATTTTCGTGCAACGGAAATCCATTTTTTGCATCTACTGCAGTTTTCCAGTTCTTGAATCCTGTTAAAGTGAATACAATATGGCTTCTGAGTCCATTGGGTTCAAACTGACGACAAGGGTAACAGAAGGTAGAATATTTTTCTTTGGTTTATTCGAGCCATTTGTATCTACCAAACCATGAAGCTTGACAAGAACGGTTATTTGGTTGTTTTGAATAAGTACTTAAGATAATTTGTCCAATTGACTCCCCAATCTTTGCCAAGTTCGACTGGGCAGCTACAGTTAGGTTTGTATCTTTTGTCTTCTTTAGAGGACTAGAAATTAAAGGAATACTAGAACCAGAGTGTTGTTCTTCATTTTCTGATGTATTTGTGGAATTATTTTTAACCTGACTCTAATTTAGATTTAGCATTATCTGACTAGGTCGCTTAAGGTATTTTAAAATTTCAATTTTTAATAAAGCCGACAAAAAACGAAATGTGGTTATAATTCAAAATAATTTATAAATTAAAAACTGCAAAGCAACCATTAAAACTAAATGGACTGTATACTGAACTATATCTATAGAACTACTGAACTGAACTGCACAAGTGCACGCAAATGCGTAAGATCGACTCGCAAGGACCACCCGCGCCTGCGCAAAACAAACGTTCCTAAAAAGGATTGTAACGTAAGCGTAGTAAAAACAGATAATGTTGGCGGTATGTAGGTACCTATATTGGAGCATCAATTTACTATTATTATTGATACTGCAATACATATCACATTAATGTTCTTCATTAAAGCAAAGTTTTGCCCATTTCTGATATAGCTTCAAACCATTTTTTTGGATTCAAGATTCAAGTAACATAATATCTCTTTGGCCAGGGCTCAAAGTTAGTTTAGCCAGGGAGAAGCCCTGGCCTGACCCCCCCTGGCTTTGGCCCTGCTTTCGGAAGAAGAAAACAATATACCGTTAATATCTTGAGAAAAATTTTAATTTAGCTGGTATCAAAATAATTGTCTTAAGAATCTTTATATCTAATACATTTTGGTGTAAATTTATTAAAATGTATCTAATGTGCATTTTAAAGCATCTCTTTATGCATTTCAGTTATAATAGTTTTAATTCTTTCCATTGTAATTTTCATTTTTGTGTTGCATGGAAAATTTTCTCCTCTCTTTCGTATTTTATTTTTTTTTCTTATAATATACGAGGTGTCGACTTTATATTTCCGTACTAGGCATATTTTAATTATTGTAATGTAACTATTCATTATTTTATGTTTTAATCACATATACCTTTGTAACAATCACAGCGAGTTTAGTTATTTTAAGCCACGTATTAAAATGAATAAAGTTAAATATTGAACTTGCATAATATTCCTTATAGAACAAGGACAAGTCTTCTTGAAGAGATTTTGGTTGCATACGGAGATGATTGGTTTTCCAAGTCAAACAATTAGCGAATGCTCAAAATTGTTCTAACTGTTCGAGGATCACTGGATGAAAATCCCCATCCAGACGTGCCTGTTGACGTGTTAACATCGAATATTATTTAAGAAGTGTGGTACTGAAGTGTTGGATACTGGAGGATGCAAGTATAAAAAAATGACAATCTGTAGCGATTTTAGGAGTTTCAGAAATCCATATTTTCCGAATTCTACACGAATGCCAAGAAATGACAAAGCTTACTGTAAATAAATAGAAACATAACAGAAGAAAATAAAAAATTATTGGCAAAGATTGACGTTTCGTTTAAAGTATAGTGAAGATAATTTACTTCCTTCAGTTATAAATAAACTTAATCAGTTGCTTTAAATTAATATAAAGAAATCTAACGTGAATTATATTTACACATTAAAATCTGAAAAAGGTAATCCTGGTGAATTAGAGTTTACCTTGTCTTATCAACAAGAAATTTTCAAGAATATTACATCTTTAAAAAACCTTAGTGAAAAAATTTTCATTGCTCATGATCGTTGTATACTAAGACAGATATAATCAGAAAATTTTAAATAAACATCTAAAGGCAGCTAAGGTATTGGGAAAAGAGACAAACATTAAGGGTTATATTTTATTTGTCGATGATACCTCTTACACAATAAACGATTTGATGGAAATAGAAGCAGGTGAGCCTGAAGTGAGTAACGAAGAAGAAAGTCATGCAACTACTACTGATAACGAAACCGATAACGATCTTAAAAATAAATTCCTATCACCACAAGATCTTCTTTCAGCTAAAAGAACTAAAAAAAAGCATATTAAGAATAAAATAGTGAAATAATTTGTGGTACGCCTTAAGTTCTCTAACTGTGCTGTTCGAACTCAATTTAATTAATCATCATTAGTAAATAATTATATTTCCTTTTAAAAACCAATTTTGAATTAATAAAATTTAATACTTTTGTTTATTTTAGAGAGAAAAATTTGTTGTAATTGGAGTTTCCGAAATTTGGCTTACAAATTTAATTTCTAGGCTTATAAATTTAATTTATAATCTTAATGTATCGATTCCAAGATAAAAGATGTGACCAAGAATTGCAAATAGGTGGTAGGGTATGTTTTTATGTAAGATTTGAAGTATGAGCTCTTAGATGTAAAAGTAAATGAGAATATTGAATAGTTATGGATCAGACTTGTATTTGATAAACATACATTTGCAATAAGAGTATATTGTAGACCTCCTAAAATAATATTTTAAATATCCTTGAAGAAAACGTATCCGACTTAATTTCGTAATATTTTAAATTAGTTGTGGGGATATAAATATTATTTTTTTGGAAACATCAGAAAATAAAGTAATAACATTCTATGACATTATAAACTTATTTAATTTTAAACAAATTATTAATAAACCTACTCGCACTAAAAGAACTTCAGAATCTCTGTTAGATAATATTATTATTCCGGATGATCTAGAAGTCAATCGATTCGGTAATTTGGAATTGCATGACACTGACCATCAGCTAGTATTCGGTCAACCTATTAGTTTGAGTTTGCCTGAAGTCACTAAAAAAGTAACAAAGAGCAGAAATTTAAGAAATATTAACAAACAGTTTCTGTATTATCACCAACAATCAGAATATTTCAACAATATTTTTTATTTGGAAGATGTATATGAAATGGTAACATATTTTACAAATAACTTACTAAAGATATTTGACAATAGAGCACCATTTAATGATTTTAAAACTGAAAAACCAAAAACTCCATGGCTTACCGATAACCTTAAACCTTATATTATGCAATAGAGTTTTTTAAAAAATTTAAAAAATCTAAAAAAATAAAAAAACCATCATTGGGATTATTATAAAAAACCAAGAAATACTGCAATTTGTAATGAAGAACATGAATATCTTCAATTTCTGGCCCATACTAGTAAAGAAAATTAAAATATTTTGTGGAAAAAATAAAACGATCTCAATATCAATAGCAAACCTAAAAAAAATGCCGTTCCTAACTATCTGAACAAACCAAATGATATTAATAATCAGTTTTTATTGCCCTCTGCAAATGTACAGCTGCCAGGTAATGAATTATTACATTTTTAATAAACAAATATGAAAGCTATTATTACTGATTTACTTGATTTATTTAATTAATTAGATGAAAATATTGTATATAAATGTTTGCTGCATATTAAATCTAATGCTGTGGGTCCTGATCATGTGCAATTAAAAATGTAACTATTATGCTTTCCTTATATATTTCCTTATATGACACAGATTATACATTTTTATTTAGAGCATTGTATTTTTCCACAACTTTGGAAAGCTTCTAAAATTATTCATTTGCCCAAAAATAAAAATATAAGCAGTTTTAGTGAATTAAGGACCATTGCATACCTACATCAAATAAATATAAAATTTTACCACAACATGAGTCCCTATTCCGCCGGGGTTACAGCTGAAATACGGCTTGCTAGATATTACTGATGATATACTTAGAGATATTAATCATGGAAAGACAATAGCCTTGGACTTTAATAGACTAGGTACCCGAAAGCTTTTAATATTATTATCCACTTAGGTATATTAACTATTTTAAAGTATATAGGTTTTTCTAATAATGTCACAAATTTGCCAAAAGTTTGTCAAAACTATGGTGGGTAGGCCGAATAATAAATTTATCTCCTGTGGAGTGTCTCAAGGATCTATTTTGGGTCCAATACTGTTTTCACTGTACACGTGTAGCATTCATAATCTCCTAAAAACATTGTAAGTCTTATATGTATGCAATTAAAATACTCTTTTTTAGTTCAGAAATACAACATGCCAATTTAATCATTAATGGTGGCCTTTCCAAATTGATTATTGAAAAAAAAAAGACATATTCTCTCAATTAATCCTTCTAAACCTATAGTTTTAGTATTTGGCAAACATAAAAGTAAAGTGGAAAATGAACTGAAAATAAAAATAAAAAAGATACCATTTCGCCGTTTGCTAAAGTTGTTAAAAACTTAGGTAAATAACTAGATAGTGAGCTTAGATTTAAACAGCATGTTACAAATTGCATTTAAAAATGCTATGCTGATGTAAAGATGTTATTTCCACACAGTCTAAATATTTCAGTTAAAATCCTGCTTGTGATACGATTATACTGTCATTTTAATTATTGTGACAGCGTATATGGCCCTTCATTATATAATATTGATATTGGCATGCACATAATTCTCGAGGTCATTACGTCATTCACGTCACTTAAAGTGACCAATGAAAGGCCGTCTTGTGGATGGTTTTCTTTAAGAAGATTGGTCTGACGCGGCAATGCAAGCCAAGCCTTTAAGCGCGAATTCGCCTCAACCGGCATTCAGATATTCAGAAAATCATTATCACTCCATCATCTGAAAAACATTGATGTTTTTTTATTAAACAAGTCAGCCAATTTACAAATCGTGTGATTTTTTAACGAAACACTCGTACTCTTAAATATAAAATAAAAAATTACTCTCAATAAATTTTGGTTCACCGAACCAAAATAAAAAGAGTGATAAAAAGCTTAGACGTTATTTACTTTGTTATTTATTTGAAAACGTTTCGCCGAATATTAGAATCATCTAGCGATACTTTCATTAAAAGATGAAAGGCAGGATCCATCTGTAAAAATGAAAAAACGTGCTTAATAGATAGCGGAGAATTAATGTTCCCAATACCTTTGCACGAAAAATCTTCTGTTAAAACAAAAATCCAATATTAAAACCAATTTTTCACAAATGTGTCTGCGAAGTCTGTAAGAAATAAGATTGACGCCGACTGTACGAGAAATTACTTGTTTTCGACGCAATGAAATACAGTAGGATTGCATTTTAACAGTATTCTTATTTTAATTTCATTAGAGGTTCCTCGTAATAATGTGTCTATAAATAATTGCTCTCTGGTAATATATATCAGGGAACTGGTTAACAAGAAAGGAAGAGCTAGGTGCATATGGCACAGAAGTCGTAACGCGGTTGACAATAAGCTCACGAGATGCCTAAAAACCGCCCTTCAAGAAACACGCAATTCGAATTCTATATTACTAATTAGTCGAAAGAATATTTGATCTGGAAGGAGAGAAAAAAACAGAAGTAAAACAGGAAATATATAATAATTCCAATAGCCACAAAGTATCAGATTTGACTTGATCACTGAAATAATTGTCCAGAAAAGGTCTTGTGCTACTAATGACGATCTACAACAGTATGCTTAGGCTTTGTATTTTCCAGTGAGCTAAAAATTTGCCCAAATAATATCCATTCAGAAACCTGGTAAACCCCTTAACCACATCTCTTCTTATCGATGAGTTAGTCTGCTACCGATCATGTCTACAATATTTGAAAGATTTCTCTTTAAAAGAATAGCAATGGATGTTAATACTGACCAAATAATACCATCTCTTTAATTTAGGTTCCGGAAACACTCAACAAAGCAACAAAGCCACAGAAGATTAAATGAGATACTTAAAAGTTTTGAAACAAAAATATGCACTGCTGCATTCCTAGACATTGAGCAAGGTTTGGATATAGTTTGGCATGATGGCTTCCTAAACAAACCTAAACTTACCTTTCCTACACCCCATTACCTAATTCTTAAATTTTACCCTAAAGATATTTATTTTCAAACTAAATTTAACACGACCACATTAGAATACCACCAAATCAAATCTGAAGTTCTCCAAGGCAGCGTATTGGGACGCAAAATCAACCCAAATAGCGTTTACGCTGGAATAAACAACTATCAGACATAAATCCTATGCAATAAATGTCAGATGTAAACGTACTTTAAGTTATTATTTATTATTTTGTAGTTTTTCGTTGAAAAATTATAATGTACAGTTCGAGTGGATTGTGTGTGTATCGGACTCAAACTATTAATTTTCGTACGATTTGGCCATCATATCCACTATTGCTACCCATACTACTAATACCCTGTTATTTTTACTTCCCTTAATAATCTGTAGCTTTTGGTAGTTTTGCCCCATATAAGCCTAAAACTCTAAAAACCTGGTATAGAAAAATGTTTTGTAAAGAGACTATCATAAAAGTTGAAATACAATTTAAAAAAAGAGTAACTTATTAAATTTAAGATAAATACATGTGGTATTTATTGTACTATGTAACACACATAGTTTTTAAAATGGATACCAAAGATCTTAAAAATATGTTCCTGAAGGCTGTAAACAATACCTGTAGAATAATAAGCACATTTAAAGTATTAATTTATTCAAAACTTACCGGTATTAACCGACACTTGCATCGGAACCATCTTGCGAAAACTACTGTGAATAAATTTCGAGAGTATGATGGAAATAACGAAAGCACTTTTCTTACTTTACGGATTTACGGATTATTGAACTTTTGTAGTGGCATTTAATAAGCCCCCCTAATAATACTAATGCCTTCAAACGTGTTATCGGAACTAAGACGGCTTTGAGAGGATAATGTCTTCGGAAGAATTTTCCATTCAAAAGCAGAACTTTTGATGTACCTGCAAGACGAGCAATCGAAATATGGAAATAGGTATGTAAATCCATTTTCCTATAAAGGAGGCTGCACTTTTTATATTGTTCAAATTTAAGTATCTCAGTTTTCAGTTCATTAAAGGCAAATGTCTTATGGGCCCCAAGTTTTAAGTTCTGCAGGATAAGCTGTTAGTAAGTAGTGCAGAATTAATATTTTCATATTATATAGGAGTACTTCCACTCTTTCACTCTTAAGTCATTAATCTGTTTTTCATTATTCTCATTTCATGTGGTATACATTGCGGTCCATATGTAGGTATGGAGTAAATTCTCATTTTCACTGCTTTCTATTTTAATACTCTTATTTTCAGAACATTCAATATTTTTATTTTCAAAATTAAGTTTTAGATAGGTATCATTTTTAAAACTTTCTTCTAAAACGCAATATTCATTAAACTGTACATTTGCACTTATGAAAATGTTAATTTTTTGTGGATGCCAGAGCCTATAATTTGGAGATTTTTTTCAGAGCTAACAAAAAACATTTTTCGACTTCTTGGATACCATTTCTTTCGTCCTTCTTTTGGATACATATATGCTATAGAGCCTAAAATTTTAAACTGATCTATTTTGGGCTTCTTGTTTTACCATCTCTCATAAAGCGTCTCCTAATTTGCTAGTTTTGAAGCAGTTCTATTTAAGCTATGTATTTGTTATTGTTCTAATTTCTCTTTCACATTTTCCATTTTGTTCATGAGTGTAGGTGCTGACGTTTTCATTATTATTCCATGGTCTCAAAAGTTATCCTTCATATTTTGATTTATCTATTCTCTACCGTTATTGCTGCGCAAGATTTTTATAAAGTTTCCAGTTTGTCTTTTTATAAGAGCGTTCATACTCGACAAATCTGTCAAAAACTTCAGATTTGTGTTTTAAAAAGTAAACAGTTTTGTATCTTGAGTAATCATCTTTGAATAGCAAAAAATATTTGGATCCCGCGGAAGTTTCTACATTGGAGGGGCCAAATACGTCAGAATAAATAATGTTTCCTACTTTTTGACTGAAAGACTGGGAAACTGTTCTTCGATTTTGTTTTCCTAATTTACAGCTATTTACAAAAAAAAATAATTTCATTTTCAGGCATGTTAATTTCTACACCTATTTTTTTAAGCGTCTTTAACATATACGTAATGTTGGTAACAGTTACCTTATATTCTTGTTACAAAAGCTTATGTGAACCAAGAACTAATTAGCTTTTTTCAGAAAAAAAACTACACATATTTAATGACAATTAATGACAAAGATACATAACAGATATAGGGGTAATACAATCAATAAAATTATACAAGGGCAACACATATTTTCATATCATTCTCCTTCTTTTCAGAATCTTTCACAGTCTTCGAGATATTTAGGAGGCTTTCTGTTTCCAGCTAGGCGACTTTCTTTAGCTAAGTTTCCGGGAGTAACTGATGGAGAACTCAAATTTTCAGTGGATGTAGACACTAAAGTGGAAGTCAAAGAAACTTGAGTAGAAGAAGGGAAAGAACAAATATTATCTTCAATTTCTTCAAGGGAACTATTTTCAACAATATTTCCTCTTGGTGTTAAATGACGATTTAAGATCGTTATTTCCTTTCCATCGGACATTCTTACGTACGAAAATTCAGGATTACTTTTCAATAGCTCGACTTCTCCCACAATTGGTTTAGGAACCTGCTTCTTTAATAGTATAGGATCAGTATCAGTTAAACATTAGAGAAGAGGTTGTCCATTACCTGAACGTCTAAAGTGGTTGAACATACTTTTATGTGAAACAAAGACCTAATTGAATGAAGAGCTTCATTTAATAGACATTGCCATTGAGAAATTTTTTCTTTCAATTTGGCCATTGCCTCTTGGATTATATGGAGTAGAGCGACTCGAGGTAATTCCTCTTGAAGTAAGAAAATCCTTAATTTCTTTAGACGTAAAAAAACTTCCATTGTCGGTATGAATAAAGAAAAAGTAACAAAAATTGCATATATTTTAGATAAGTGTTTTATTACTTGAGAAGTGAATATATATCTGGACAGGCAAAAGCATAAGCAAATCTAGAGTATTCATTGATTATAGTTATGAGGTACTTGTTAAAGGATCAAGAAGGCAAAGGGCCCTTAAAATCTAACGAAAATCTTTCAAAATCAGTGGATGATTTGATTTGGGTACCTGTTTGATTAGAAAAAATGAGATTTCATAATTTCTTCCACACAGTAAGGTAAGTACTTACTATATAGAGTGGAATCTGCTTCAGAATTAGCACCAGTTCGAGATAGTGTATCACAAATTGTATTTTGAGACCCAGGACGATAAATTATATCAAATTTATAACATGAAAGTTCCAGACGCCATCTTTTTATTTCCTCGTTTTTTATTTTTCTTTTGTGCTTGGTATTAAAGATAAATGAGATGGATTTCTGATCGGTAACAAGTTGGAATGGGCGACTGATAAGGTAATGTTTCCATTTTTTTAGAGGTTCGACAATGGCATAAGCCTCTTCTTCTACTGCCGAATGTTGCTTTTTGCTATCTGATAGGGTTCGAGAGAAAAATGCCACAGGTCTTCGAGGGTACGATAAAGTAGCAGCTATTAAATGATCCGAAGCATCGGTTTTAACAAGGAACGGAATACTTTCATCAATCGCCTTTACCATATATTTTATTAGGTCCGGTTTTAAAACGTGAAAAGTAGACTGTTCTTCATTGATCATTGGAAATTTAGAGCAGTTTATCAGAGGTTGGACTTTTTCGGAAAATTTTGGAATTCATTTAGCATAATAAGAAAACATTCCTAAGGCCCTTTTCAAAGAATTGTTGCCTTGTGGTATAGGAAATTCAGAAAGTGGTCTCAAGCGGTATATATCCGGTTTTATAAATTTATTTTCTGTGTTATAACCTAAAATCCTTTTTTTGAGAATTTCGACTTTAGCTTGTTAATTGTAAGATCTAGAAACCTCTTTAAATTTCTATTATGCTAGAACTGATTTCTCCCACAAATCGTTATCTCATCGAAATAAGCAAAAGTTCCTTCTAATTTTTCTTCTTTAATTATATAATCTAATACTGTCCGAAAAGTGGCAACTCCATTTGTTACTCCGAAAGAAATACGAAGAAACTGGTAAAGGTTGCCAAAGGCTTCAAAAGCAGTATATGGTCTTTCTTCCTTTTGGATTTTAATAATAAGCACTAGTTAAGTCTATTGCGCGTAGTTAATTATCATTATTCTGATTGAATGTTATTAAGCCAAGAAGATTTACTGGTTTCAATAATACCCTCTAAGAATAGTTTGGCAACTTCTGATTGAATAAATTGAGAGTCTTCTTGAAACTGACGCCTAGATTTAAAGGCAATTAGGTGGCAATCCGACGTTATATTCATAAAGAGAGACATGGATGGACTTGATGCTTAAGTAACACTACACATTTTAAGGGAGTTCTAGAACCTCAAATATTTACTTCCAATTTGGAGTGGTCTTTCAGAATATCATGACCAAGGATAATGTCTGAGCCTAAATTGTCCATTACTAAAAGTTTCACATTTTCATTAGTAAGATTTGAGAAAGCCATTGTAATAGTTTCGTAAAATGGTGATAAAATGAATTGCGAATTTCGAAACTATCGAATTAGAAAACTTAGTTAACTACCAGTGTCAATTAAACCAGTAAATTCTATCCCATTTATATGTACAGATATTAGAGTTTTTTTAAGGCAAGCAGGAGTTATAGAAGAAATAATATATCCTTAAATGTTAATATCAACGGAAGTTACAGCAGAGTTTACGTTGTGTAGTCGTTTTTTACATAAACTACAGACAGCTTCTGAAGCAGGACATTCATATCTGGGATGGATTTTGTTTCCACAAAAATAGCATTTTCGACTTTTAAATTTTGATGAAACGGCAATTAGGTTCATATTAGACTGATCAGTGATCACCATTAATATCGTTTTTGTCAAAACTGCTGGACGAAGAGGAAGGAAGAGCATTCATGCAGTGGAGATTAGACAATAATTTTTTATAATTGGTCTAAGCTATTTTTAACTATAGCGCTTGTTTATTAGTTTCTTCTAGAGTTAAATGAGTGTTTTCTAAAAGATGTTGGCGGATAGAACTTGAAAATAGGCCGGATATTAAAGCATCTCTTTACATAGTAATTTTTATTTTGTTCTGCTGAGATCCATTTAAAATCGCATTCGTTAGCCAGCTGATTTAATGAGTGCAAATATAGTTTCATGTTCTTCTTGACGTCTAGTAGCAAGGCAATATCCAGCGTATAAAATATATTTTTCAATTTCATGTACATTTTTTCTAAAATGTCAATGGCTGTCGCATAATTTTTGCTTCCGCGTATAACAGAGAATATTTTAGGAGATACATGATTTGTTAGTAGGCCTAAAAGAGTGAAAACTACCTAAGTTTCTAAATATCTAACAATTGTATGTAAGTAAATAACAAAATTAAATATTTATTGTGAAAAAATGCATAACAAAAGTGATCGGAGGTTTTTATACTAATGTTCCAAATTCAAAGAGATTTACCTAGGATAGAGGGTGGTCAGATAGTGAAATCCAATATTATTTAGGTAATCTGCATCCCTAATTATTAGGTTTATCCAATATGTAATAAATTATATAACAGTAAATAATTTCCAAATAATATTTTTGGTTCTAACTAAACTTGCGGGACCCTTTTCTAGGAAAAGTGGGTAAGGAACTTTCTGCAGCCTAGCAAGTCATGTTAGAAATGACCAAATCAACGCAAAAAAAAAGGTTGAAAATCAGAGTATAAGTTCTCTTTAAAAATATTGAACAAAAGTATCTATATATTTCTACTTTTAAACGATTACTTGTATATGCACATTATCTATCCTTGTCTAATAAGTTCTAACTGCACTTTTGTTTACCCAGAACCAAATCTTGTCAATCGAGTAGATTTAATGATAATGACACATGGACAAGTGACTTAAAAAACATAAACAATCCATATTTATAAAAAAATAAATAACTTGAATTATTATTACTTACTTTAGGATAGAAATCTCAATGTGATTGGAAAAATGAATAGAAGAATATTATAAACCGAAAAAGGTCAGTAGCTTCAGGACAGAGTTCGGTTCTTCTAATACTAAACGTATGTTTTATTTTAATTTTTTAGATTACCAGAATTAACTGGGCGAGAAAGACTACTCTACTAAACACTATCTGACTTAAGATTAATTTTCTTAACAGGACATTCATACAATTTTAAAAGTTATTTATATTAAACGTTTTATTTGCATAAGAGCTGCATTTTTCTCACTAGTCCGGAGAGTAGTATAAATCAGAGATTTTAAAACCATAACAAATTTACGAGGTGAGTCAAGTGCTTTTCGTCAATGGTAGGAAGAAACCTTACCACTTCTTGGTTATTTTTCTTCTCCCAAAGTTTTAAGCTAACTGCGTCTGTACCTACTTGGGGTTTTTGTTTTAGTTCCATCTACGATATCGATTAGATCACTGGCATTTAGCATAGTATTAATAATCAATTTCTATCAATGGAAGTTTGTTCCATCAAATTTAATAATACGAGCAGCCATATCAGTTGAATTTGAAGCAATGTTTTCTAAGAATCGTCTTGTGTAACTATGTCAGTTAATTCTTATGTCTTCAACAGTTTATCTCCAATAAATCAAATGACGTATTTTCATCAGCAAAAGTGTCTATTTGGGCTCATAACCTATTGCAAATTCTGTTCCAACCCAAATAGATTGCAGAAGATAAAAATTAAAAATTACATTTAAATTCAAAACTGATATAATCAATAAATTCAATATTCAAAACATCAAATATAAAAGCATAAATCTAGACTAATGTAATTAACTAAGTAGTTTTTAATAGTATGTACTCATAATGTTACTTTTATGCCATTTTGTTGTCTTCTTTAATCTAAATAAAATTTTTCTAAAAAATAAAAACAAATATTGTACTCGGTATATTATCCTGTAAGCATTTTAGTTTCCCAGACACAAAGTTTATTCCGGATAATAACATGACCTCCATAATCCCTCAGTATATTTTGCTGTACATCGGCTTTAGGAAAGTTACAAAATAAATGCATCGAGCAAAAACTCAGGAATTGATAAATTCGTTGAGCTGCTCTCTACATGATTTATGAAAGTTATGCGGCTGGAATGCAGGAATCTCAGCGGAAAAGTTTTCAGGCAAACAACGCAGAAATGAATTCGAAGTAATCAATAAAACCCGCAATCTTTTTAAATTCAATCCCGCTACGCCTAACTTTACGTCTTTTTTACATTTGCGGGACAAAATTAAATATGATTTATTTTTTGTTACATGCATACTTTTTTTCTTCAATGGGATAAAAATATTCATTACCGCCATAGTAAAATAGTATTCATTATTTTCTTACTAGGTAATTGGGTAGTAACATAAATAATTTGCTTGTCATATTTTCTGAACTGTTTTCTTCGTTCTTATACACTTTCAAATAGTTTTTAGTCTTTTTAGCCACTAATTGTCTTACTAATCACGAACACAACTGGTGACATATATTGGTTTTATGGCTAATAATATTTTTTTTTAGTTTAGCTACTTCTTCTTTCCCACACTCAAATTCATTCATTCATTCCTTCTATAACATTCACATCCCCTCTTGTTTTGGGATATTCAATAAATAATTACAGTTTTTAATATGACATTCGCTGTGAAAGTTATGGATAGATCTGGTACATAAAAAAAGAAATAATCACTTATTTTGTAAACATTTTTCCTATTACTTTAATTTCATAGGTGAACATTATTTCTTTCAGTTTTAATAACCATAAATTATTGTCAAAAATCCTCTTTTTAGATCTAATGATAGCCCCTTACTTATGATGGAATTTAAGTATAGATTCTATAGAATTTGAAAAATAAGTTAGTTCCGTAAGTCTTGGCAAAAACCTATTGGAAAAAACTTCCGTTTAATAATTTATTAACAAACGATATCAATATTGTTTTAAAATAGGAGTAAAAATTAATTTATAAATAAGTAGAGAGTAGAACAGATACGACTATGTCATCTAACAAAATGATAATATACCTATTATATTTTACTTACTAGATAATTACTAGTACACAAAAAAAACTCTATCGTTTGCCATTTATCGACAAAGATAGATACATCGTTTACGTCCGTTGATAACTACACACGCACATACTTTGATTTTCTTTACTATACGGGGCAATAGAGAGGTCCGACACGCCCAACATAGGGCGCGGCCATTTTGAACCCTATGACACAGTTTATAGTTAAAGAATCAGATCGCTCACTCTGCGTCGGCACTTTTTATCTCAATGTTTCAGTTTATACACTGCGCAACTCAGATAATACAATATATAACAAACGCCTATAATAAAACAGCAGCCTTCTGCGTATCCTGAATTTGTATCCCTGAGTTGATGTTATTTTGGAACTTTCAACTGGTCCGAGTGAGCTAACTGATTCTTTAGCAATAAACTGTGACTCCAAAAATAATATTCACTGACACTGACAGCAGCAAGCAAAATATCAGGTGCGTTTTAATCATCCGCTTGTTCTTCCGGAATTGTCGGTTCAGTCTTTCCAACCTGTCAGATTAAAACAAGAAAACCGACAATTCCGAAGCAGAAGCGGATGATTAAAACGCACCTATTAAAAATATTGCACCAAGATGTAGGCAACACGTAATAAGGGTTCAAAATGGCGGAGTTTTCTATCTCCTTTTAAAAGGCACTCAGAAAGCTGCGCAGTGCGACCATTCTCCGTATAGTAAAAGAAAATCAAAGTATGTATCAAAGTATGTGTACACACGCCTATAAAATAAGTCAGTTTGTCGCTATAGGTAAGCTTAGATGAGTGATTTTTTTTCAATTGCCAACTCTAGAGAAAATTCACTAGTTTTTGTTTTACTATTTCTGCAATTTCTGTACATTATTTTAAATTAGAATGCCGAAATTTCGTCAACTATTAGCCACTCAATTTGTCACACAAGCATTTGTTAGATAATTAATACTTACATACATTGGTTTTTAATATTGACTCACCTGAAACAAACAATTCTAATTAGAAATAAATTTAAATTATCATAATCATTAAAATTAATCAAATTCACTTCGATACTTGTTTAGATTTGTTACAAAAGAGCGAACAACAGTACGTTGTACCGTCAAATAACAGTTAAGTTTTAACAAAGACAAACCATTATGTCATTTATTTTGACATAAGGAGCAAAGCAATAGTAAACAGATCACTTGTACCTGGCCAAAAAGGTTAAAAAAAATCTTAATATGTATGTAATAAATAAATAAAAAATAAGGAAAACCCGCACCTCATTACAAGGCTTAGTTGCAAAACTAGAAAAACTTTAATCACTTCAAGAAACATTACAGAAATTTTAAGATATACAACACACCATAGAATTGGAAATACCGGAAGAACATCAAAACCAAGAAATCAAAACCAGGCTCGAGAATAGAAATAATCTACCTATACAACCATCCACATCACAGTCACAGACTAATATACCTATACAGCAAGAGCGAGGCTCGAAAATAAACTTCCAGCCTTTTCAAGAAACAGAAACATTCAGAAATTTTATGATAAAACTTACTGTATTTTTCCTCCTGAACAAGAACGAAGACGCTAAAATAAAAGTGTATATTTTACTTTACCACCAGATTTGCACGATAGATTACATGATTTGTGCTTTCCAGAAAATCCGGTTAACATGAATTTTGAAAAGCTAACGAAAGTACCAGACGACTACGTAGATTCGAGACCTAGCATATGGGAGTAACAACACAAATTTAACACACGTTTACAACATGAAGATAAAACAGTAGCAACATACGCCTTAGAGCTGAAGAAACTTTCATTGAACTGCGAATTCAAGTGCCAAAATTGTCAAAAATTTACCTTAGAAAGTTTTCTATCTCTACAATTTTTTCCAGGATTGAAGGACAGTGATATACGAACAAAAATTATTCAAGAACGAGATACATCACAATTTACAAAACTGCTAGATAGAAATGGGAAAATCAGAAAATATTAAAATATCCGAAGACTTATACAAACATTCTGACACAGTGAACAAAATTTCGAGCTCAGCCCGAAAACTCAACTATCCACGATCCGCATTCTCTCAACCAAGTCTACAGCCATCCGCTTTATTATCACCTCCGGTAACAATAAGAGACTTGAAAGAAAGATGTTTACGATGCGATAAAATCGACCACAGGTCAAATGCATGTAATGCCACCAAATCCACCTGCTTAAAATGCAAGAAAACTGGACATATTGCGCGGATATGCTTACAACGAAACATAAACACCAATCAATTAGATGATATTAGCAGTAACATAAGTATCGAAAGCACGGGAGATATAAACCTAATTAAAAGCGAGATATCTGAAAAATATACGATTATAGTAATAAAGAACAAAAATGTTTGCATGGAATTTGACATAGGAGCGACCTTATCGTCAATGTCACTGAAACAATACAAAAAGCTAAACATAGCAAACAAAATATTTAAAACTGACATGAAATTAACAACCTATACTGGCGAAATTTGCAAGCCTACAGCAGTAACGTACGTTCAATGCGCTGATAAAAATCAGATTTTCAACGGTAAATTATATATTATAAATCAAAACGTGGACCCAATATTTGGCAAAAGCTGGATGAAAGTAGACGCGGAAATTGCAGACATGAGAGTAATATAGTCTTTAGAACATTCCAGCCAACTTGACAAACTATTAGAAGAATATGTAACAACTGTCTTTAGATCTGACCGAGGAAAAATACTAAACTACCAAGCTCTCTTAATTCTGAAGGAAAAAACACACAACCTATTTTTATTAAGGCTAGACGTATACCGTATGCTTTAAAGAAGAATGTTGACAAAGAAATCAATCGATTATGTAAGGGAGGGGTGATCACTAAAGTAGACCAATCGGATTGGGGTACTACAAATATACCTTTAGGAAAACCAAACGGCAGCGTTCGACTATGTGCAGACCACAAAGTCACTCTTAACAAAGTCATCAGGGAAGAAAACATTCCAATCCCCATAATTGAGGATATATTTGCAGAAATGAATGGAGGCAAGTACTTCTGTACTTAACATGGTCATGGATGAAGAAACTGCCTTATTACAAACATTAAGTAAGCATAAGGGCACCTAAAAAGTCAATCGCTTAATGTTTAAAATCAAAGTTGCATCGAACCTTTGGCAAAAGTTCATGGACCAGCTACTTCAAGGATTAGACGGAGTCAAATGTTTTTTTGATGATATCATAATTCAAGCAGCGTCAGAAGAACAACTCTTAACACGACTTAAATAAGTATTGCAGAAACTAAAAAACAATCATCTTCACGTTAACAAAGAAAAATGTCAATTTAACAAATGAAGTGTTAATTACCTGGGTCATACAATTGATAAAGATGGGCTACATAAAAATAAAGACAAAATCAAAGCAATAACCAGTACATGTAGACCAACAAACATTTACGAAATACGAATCTTCCTCGGCATAGCAAACTCTACAACAAATTTATACCGAACCTAGCCTCCATCACTAGCGCTCTAACTGAATTACTTAAGAAATATTTTACTTGGACATCGAGATGCGAAGACAGCTTCAGTAACATTAAAAAGGAAATGTTAAGTGAAAGAGATCTCATCCATTTTGACCCTAAGAAACCATTGATACTTGCCACAGACGCGTAACCAACTGGATTTGGAGCTGTTCTTGCTCACAAATTACAAAATAGATTAAAAATGCCAATTGCATTCGCCTCCAGAACAGTTTCATCAAGTGAAAGAAAATACAGTCAAATTGACAAAGAAGCTATGGCCATCTATTGGGGTATAACAAAATTCTTTCACTATTGTCGAAAGTTCACATTAATGTACAATAAAATTGTTCTATTACGCACTTTTTTTTATCAGGATTTGACTATGAAGTACAATACAGAGCCTCCGCAAAACATTCAAACGCCGAATATTTATCAAGATTTCCAGTAGAAATAGTAAAATAAACCTCA
Source organism: Psylliodes chrysocephalus (assembly GCA_927349885.1). Classification (NCBI taxonomy): domain Eukaryota; kingdom Metazoa; phylum Arthropoda; class Insecta; order Coleoptera; family Chrysomelidae; genus Psylliodes; species Psylliodes chrysocephalus. The sequence goes on from OV651813.1 coordinate 75,724,264, forward strand.
ATAGACCAACATTGCAGTTTTCAATTACAACAGATTAACATCCTTAAAGTTTGACCAGCTACCGAAACAAGGAATGATGATGAACTAACGATTTTACTAAAAATATTACAAAACTAGATACTCATTACGTCAGTACGGTTACAGTGACAATGAACTAACACTTCAAGAAAACTGCATACTTAAGGGGATTCGAGTAGTAATACCAAAGAATTTACGCGCACGTGTACTTGATGAACTACATACCGGACACCAGGGGCGGCTTGTGACCAACATTTTGGGAGTTTACAGTAGCAGAATATAGCTCTCGGTACAGATTTAAGTAAAAAACTGTTAGTGTTTTAGAAATTATAAACTTTCTAAAATACTGAAAGTTTTTTTTATACATTTTACTGATATCTATATTCTGTCACTGTGAACCCCCAAAATTTTGGCCACTAGCTGCCACTGCCGGACACATTCGTATTTTAAAAATAAAATTACTAGCACACAGCTACGTATATTAAAAAAATAAAGATAGAAACATCGAAAACAAAATTAAATCTTGCAGAGCGTGCAGATTAGAACAGAATGAGCCATCGAAAGCACCTCTACACCACTGGGAACTACCTAGTGGACCTAGGCAGAGATTACACATAGGTTTCGCTGTGCTATTAACTTCTGAAAACTGTGAACGCTTTCACAAAATGGGTAGAAGTTTTTCCCACAAAAAATTCTACGAGCTCATGGTGGATTCTTAAGTTCAAGGAGTTATTTTGCACATTCGGCACACCTTACACAATTGTATCGGATAATGGACGGTAGTTTGTATCACGAGAATTAAAACCTACCTTTTAAGCTGCGGTGTTACGCACGTGAAGTCCGCTCCGTACCACCCAGCTACAAACGGCTAGGACGAACACTATGTACAAACGATATAGAAATCACGTCGTGCGATGGAGGGCGAGAGAGGTAACTTAACGGATAAGCTCCTTGTTTTTACGACCTGACTCAGGTGCACACCGAGCCAGAACAGTCAGACTCCTTATGAACTAATGTTCCAAAGAGATGTTAGAACTAAGATGCACGTCATGTTCTCCAACAGCGTCTAAACCCGACAACGCTCCCCCAACCGTCAAAACCTACTCAGTAGGTGACCGTGCCCAAGCCAGAACCTACTCCAACCCGAAGCGGAAATGGGAATTTGGGTGCTGCACCGGCATGGTCGACTACACTATGAAATACAGACCGCTGTTTGGCGTAGGCATATCGAGCAGTTGTTACCAGCCCCGGGAGAGCCGCATCCAGCAATCACGGCGAAGGATTGTCATGTTACTGAACGCCACGGTAACGGGTAAGGAAGCTGTTAGGTTAACGCGACGTTAGAATTAATGTCAACTCACTGTTAAAATAATTTTGCAATAAATAATATTTCATGTTTAATGTATATCTAATACAGACAAAAGATTAGCGCAAAGGGTGATTGAAGGGGTGTGAATTCTTGAAATTCTAAACTACCAATCCATGACCACACGACCCTGTATCTTTCATGGTTGTTGTTTGTAGACTGATTCGTTTTGAAAAAGAAAATATTTATAGTAACAAAACACACCGGATTAAACTTTAAAGTCTATTACCTCGAAGGACCATCTCAACTTTACAGCGTTAAGGCACCTTTACAATTACTTTATATTAAACTCTTATCATACTATTTACAGAAATTAAAACTAAGAGAGACTCTTCACAACTGAAGTCTGAAACCAACTACCCTTCGAGACGTTTCTCGATGAGCAGAGTAAGCGATCGCATTTACAAAGCACATGTCACCTTTGAGAGAACTGCAATTTTGTTCTAACATTTTTCAAGTATTTGTAATACTAGGAATTACTTTCTCAATTGTAGTGTAGTCCGGTCAGAATTTGACATACGAAGCTAAAGAACCTTTTAAATTGTAACACTAATTTACAACCGAATTATATACAACGAAATGAGTTATTACTCGAGTGGTTCAAAGAAATCAAACAGTGTTAACAATGTGAATGTTTAAACATTTCAATCACTTGAATGTGATCCTATAATTTATTGGTCAATCTCCGATCACTCTGGCCAATGAAGACTGCATTACAAAAAGAGCAGTTTATTTTATAAATACCTGAATTATGCATGTTTGGTGTTGATTAAAATGCTGTGGATATAGGAATTGGTTTTAAAACCTACATTATTGTTATGTTTTCCAAATATATTGTAAACTTTATAGAATATAGAACCACAGAAATGCAAAGAACCTAAAAAAACTAGTTGAAATTAATGATCACAAAATATAAAATAAATTTTATTAAAAAATGTCAAAAGGGAGAATATTATTTACTGCTAATTTGCTAATTGTTTAATACTATTGATTTAATTAGAAATAAAGTAATTGTTCAAAGGCAAAATGTTGTCCGTTCTAACGATGATGGATGAATTTTAAGACGTCAAGGTGGGTCACTACTTCTGCAAGAATTATTATGGACGAGTCTAACCCAACAATTAGTCCGGTTTTTTATAGCCATTTGTATTTAATTTTGTTATTGTAAAACGGACAGGTATGAGCGGATTTGTTGCGCACTAACGCTCATATGTTATAACCCCCTAGGCTAAGTCGGTTCAAAGGTTTGAGAAGTTTTGAGAGAGGAGGAACATTTAACATAATTGTTTAATATTAACAAATGTGCTTTACATTTAAACGAGCAAATACGTTTATTATTAACCAATCAGTATTTTATTTTAATTTATGACATAGTTATAGTGCGAACTTAACAGTTTGGCCATATCCAAAGTTATGATATTGTTAATAATAATAAACTTAATAAATATTAAACAAACGTTTCTCTCGGTGTACCATAAAAAAAATATATTTTTAGCAAAAAAGAACCGCTTAACTATATGTGGCTCAGACCGCACTTTCATAAAGCAATTTTGAGAGCAAAGCAAGTCATCAAAATCCGTTTCCACTTCGACAACCATTGACGCCGAGATTAACTGAAACTACTTACCCTCAAAAAAATATGAAATATACCTATTTTAATACATTTTCGCAATATCTGGATGCGGAAAAACGTGTTGCTGGCAGCAATGAGGATGAATTGATAAAATTGAAGATGATATTTCCTGTCTGGAACTGGGTGTGTTCAAGTGAAAAGGTTTTCCTTTTTCGTTTCGTCGGAAAGTAAGTGTACGTTTCTGAAATTAAGACGTTACTGAATGCGGTGTTGAAAATTTCTTGACAGGGCATAAATAATTTTGCGCGATTCTATTTCTGCTACGATGGATAAAGAAATGCAAGTAATATATTTTATCTGCAATTTTAGGACTGGTGATTGCTTTCAACGTTATAAGAAAAATATACAGAAAATCTTTATCAAAGTAATTTGATAAAATATCAATATGCAAATATTTATAAAACTTTAAACTGTATTCAGAAACAAATAAATAGAGGTATTTAATTATGTCTTTATACTTATTAATGAAGCTAATCTTTTGATTTAAATGTTATCGATGCAGCTATACTAATAATATCGACAATGGGGGTAGCCATGTGTAAGTCCTTCAAATCTCAAAAGATATGTATTACCCGAGTGATAATTTGATACTATATTTTTGTATAATGCATAATTTGTCGATTTTTCGTCATAAAATTATGTTAAAAAAAAAAGAAAATTTTTAAAATATCCCTTTTTTAAAATAACCTGTGTGTGGTTACTTGAGGATCACTAATAATTTTAGAATAGCCAATTTTTTGTTTTACAAATTTTTGATCATGAATAAACTAGGATTTATTTCATATTTAGTTAGTTTTAATAAGATCCATCCAAGTATACCTGGGCTTTCTTTCCAATTCTAGGACGAACAGGGTGAGACACCACCTAGCAAGAGCTTTGCATTTGAAGATCACATGATATGAGGCTTTTTCCTCTTCCATGTAGGGGATTATTGTTTATTCCCATCACATGAAGGTATTTTAGCAAGCAGTGTTCCGTTAGTAATCCCATAATGGTGGATATCTTGCGAGTTTTAGTACATCAGTAACCATGCGTGAATTTGGTACCCTTTGCACGAGCTTACTGATTATGTGCTCTCTTATTTGTTTCCAGTGAATTTGGTGGTTATCCACCTGTTCACTGCCTGTCGAGCAGACGTTTTGCTTATACCAAATACAGGTTTTTGGTCCTGTAAATAGTTGTTCTGATCCCTCTTTGGCGAGTTCATCAGTCTTTTTATTTCCTGGTTCTCACGGTAGTTTTACGTTATTGTGGATCGTTAGATCATTTAGTTTTCCAAGGCAGTTATAGACTAGCTTTGACTTGATTTTATTTGAATCGAAGGCCTTTAAGGCTGCTTGGCCATTTGAGAGAATTAATAGGGTTCGTTTTTTGTACTTCCTTCTTAAATTTTCTCGTACAAACAATTTGATTGCATATATTTTGGCCTGAAATACAATGGTATATTTTCCCAGTGAGACGATGATGTTCAATTTGGGTTTAACTCCATGTATGTCAGAATTTCCTTGTTAGTTTTAGATCAATTCCTATATCATACGAGACCGCTAAAAAAGTATTTATCTTCCTTCTTACTTACCTCGTTCCAATTACAGTTGGCCAGGAGGAGTCTGTTAAAGATAAGGTGGGCTTTCATATGATGTGATGCCAAGTTTATTTAATATAGGATCATTTACTTATTATTCTGGTACGTTTTATGCATCCTAGTGGGTTCCAGTTATTGGAAATGTTCAACCTGTATGTATTTATTCGGTATGACTAAATCAAGGGGTGGGAGGTTTAGAATGATTTCCGTAGAGGCTGTCGGTGTACTTCTTAGTGCTTCTGTAATACAAATGCATGCCATCCTTTGCACTCATGAGATGGTATTGAGGGCTGTTTTGTGATTTACTTTTAACAACCAAACAACCGTTCCGTAAATTATTATGGGTTTTGATATTGCCAAATATCAGTAATTTTATTCCCCATATTTTAAAATTCCCGTCTCTATACAATAAAAGACATTTTAAATTTGTTGGTAGCTTTTTGTGTTGGTTCCAATTAAGATTAGATCCAGATATTTTACTTGGTTCGTTTTGTTTAGCCTTCCGTTTCTAAGACCTCTAACGTTGTTTTCCGAGTAAAGGTTATGAGTTGTGTCTTGTTAGGGTTTACCAAGAGGTTTTGCCCAACGCTCCACATTTTCGTTAGTCTTACTAATCTTTGAATAAATTCGAAGACTGTGATTTGGTGTTTCCCTCGGATAAGGATGACTATGTCATCGGCGTATCCTTGGGTGTTCAGTGCTTGATTTTTCAGTGTTTTCAGCAGTTCATATGCCACTAGAATCGACAGTGTAGGAGAAAGGACCACCCCGTGGTCATCCCCTGTTAATATTTACCTGCTCGGTTTCACTGAACATGTGTACCTGTACTTACCGTCCACCAGCAGATGGTGTCTTCTATTCAGTGTTTGCGAGCGGCAGCTACCATTGATTTTAAGATGGTATTATCAAATGCTCTTTCTGTATCAAAAAATGCTTTCAGGACCATTTCTTGGCTACTGAGTTCCTCCTCTAGCTAGGTTACAAGATGATGCAGAGCAGACTCATAAGATTTTCCTGATTGATAGGCACGTTAGTTTGTATAAAATGGCCTCTCTATCGGAGTGATTTTCCTTTCAATAGAAATGACGTCAGAGTTAACACTGTATGCCTTTGCCATGGTATATGTTGGATGCCCTGGTTTAGGTATAAAAAGCACTGTGCTTTGTTTCAAGTTATTTGATACATTTTTATGCACCAATCTTGCCCTGTAGAGCCTACTAATATGGGGATAAAACCACAAGAGGTGAACAATTTTTGAGATTATTTTGTTGTTAATTTGGAACTGATAGGGAAACAACAAATTTTTTTCAAAAAAAAAAAAAAAAATGCTCACCTCGTCTCTTATTTAGAAAGATTATTTAACAAATTAAACAGAAGTTTTAAGTATAATTTTATTTGTTTGTAAAATTAATATTATTATTAAATTATTATTTAAACAAACTAACTGATTTGTTTCCATTTTTCGTCACCTTTATGACAAACTTCCCATCAACGTTTCGCGGTATCGAGTGAACCGTGCTACACTCAGCTTCTTCACATACAGTTTGTTCTAATTGGCTTGTGTTAAAAGAAGGAAGAATTGTCATTAGTTGAAGTAATATAGTCTTAAATAATCAAAGGACAAATTTAATTTCACAGAAGAACGTAACAAGTAGGTACATTACTTTTATTCAATTTATATTAGAAAACTGATATTAAATAATAATAAACCATACCTATTGTTATCAATGAACCGCAATACCTATTGTAATTTAGGCAAAGAACAATAACTTCTGCGAAACGATTTTATTAAAATGATTTACGAAAGCATAAAGTATATTCAGTGAGTAAAATTTTTCTGAAATTAATACTGTAAATCCTCCTTTCTAGTAGACACGGAATGCATCCAAAGAATAGAGACCATTTTAATTAACTCGTACTCTATTCTCTTCATTCTATTTCATTTCATAGCTTTTTGTTCGTTTGTTCACTCTGTTCGGTCTTAATCATGTGGATGAAGTATTAATTTTATTTGAAAAAGACCTTTTGATTAACTCCCGCTGCAAATTAATTTACGTGCTTGTTCGCTTGCGGCTTTCACCAGGACTTCTATCAATAATTTCATCGAATATTCAAAAGTTCGTTGGTTTTGCATAGCAAATATCTGAATTTGAAATTCGAAGGCTTGTAATTTTTGAGATATTTTGTTTTCTTTTTTATTTTATAGTCTACTTTTTCGTATTTAAAATATTAGTATATTAACAAAAATAAATTATTTTTGAAAGTTGAATATTCGTTGAATTCGTTTACTTAATATTATTTTTCCAAGATATCTACAATGTAATATTTTCTAATTAAAAGAATGACCTAAACATTGATTTTAAAAATAACTGATAACCAGTGGCGTCTGGCGTATAAATGATGTAGAGCTGCAGGACTGCCAAAAAATGCTAGTATCTCATCAAAATTCAAAAATATACGTAGTAGGTATTTGTTTATTAAGAGCGAAAAGTGATACTTTGCCACTTGAGATAGAAAGCTGTCCGTCTGCGCGTCGTGTAGCGGGGCGCGGCAATCTGTCGAAAGCGGCAACGAACTCTTCGCTCAAAATGCCCACAAGCTTTTTTCTTCGATCACATTATTTTAAGAAATAGATATAAAAACTGAACATTTGTCGATAGTAGTGTATAATGTGTTGCCTATATCTTAAAGTTAATTATGAAAAAGCAGTTGATATTTAATATCGATGTTAAACAAAAAACATGTGACTACCTACAAATAACCTGAAAATCATTAATAAAAAGAAATATTATATTATACCTAATTTAAATTAGGCGAGCAACAAAGGAGTCAATTTTGTCGCTCAGCGAGCGACAAAGCTGTCACTTAATAAAAGATCGCGCATAAGGTCAACTTTGTGGTTGCATTTCGAAATTGTAGAAAAAAAGATATTTTTTTTATACGATCACTATCCAAAGTAGGCTTTTGTGCTTTGAAATCTAACAACAAAGTTGTCGTTATCAGCGATTTGACATTAAGTGACAGCTTTGTCCCTCGCCGAGCGACAAAGTTGATAGCTTTGTTGCTCGCCTTATTTAAATAAGCTGTAATTTCAATTTCAAATTATTCAGTTCAAATATGTTACAATATTCTATACAATGTTAAATTACATAATGATACAATGAAAATAATAAATAGATTAGGCTTGAAAGTATGTTGCATGACTCTGCATTGCATGACCCCAAACTCTGTATAGAATAAGCATACCTAACTTATATAATGAACAAAGCGTACAGAAGTTAAGAAAAAAAAAATACAGAATTAAAAAATTAACAAATTTTTCGTTTTTTGTTTGTTGCTTTTTTTGTTGCTATGAAAATACTTGACTAGCCACCCAAGAGTAGTACACTTCAAGAATAAAGAGGGATATTAATCTTAAGATCAAGTTGGTTAAGCGATTTTAAATAACGCTCGCTTGTTTGTTGAAGAACTTAGATCTATAGTAGAGAACGGACTGTTCAGTAGCAGTTTTATAAAACAGTTTAGTTTTATTATCAAAGTAAGTTTTTGACCGAGTAACCTACTGATTATTCAGGGTAGTAAACTTTGATGAATCATGGAATATTCTGGTTAGGCAGTAGTTGTAAACACATATTAAGTGAATATTTAGTTATTTAGTTTCTTGATATAAAAGATTTTTGGAATGATACTTACTCTTTCTAAAAATTATTTTAAGAAGATATTTTGTGAAATTTGTAATTGTGAAAGAGTTGATTTAAAGGCTGCACCCCAGACTGGGATGTAGTATTTAATTATAGATTCAGCAAGAGCTGTGTACAAAATCATTAAATTTTTTCTCGTTAGAATTTCCTGTATACCTATTCTTATCTGTATATAGATAGGAAAGTAAAAATTGAGAATTGTTTATTATTTTATTACAAAATTATTATGTTACTGGAATTTGAAATAAAGATAACTGTCCTATTATGAATAAATTAAATATAAAAATATATAGATACTAGCTATTGCCCGCGGCTTTGCTCGCGACTTTTTTCGCATGTAGTCGTGTTATTAATATAAAAAAATACATAACTTCCTTTTTTATTAATTTTTATTAGTTTTATTGATTTAAATTTATTTTTATTTATTTTTTTATATTTATTATTTATTTTTACTCATTTTTATTCATTCTTATTCATTTTTATTCATTTTTATTTATTTTTATTCATTTTTATTCATTTTTATTCATTTTTATTCATTTTTATTCATTTTTATTCATTTTTATTCATTTTTATTCATTTTTATTCATTTTTATTAATTTTTATTAATTTTTATTAATTTTTATTAATTTTTATTAATTTTCATTCATTTTTATTCATTTTTATTCATTTTTATTCATTTTTATTCATTTTTATTAATTTTTAATAATTTTTATTAATTTTTATTCATTTTTATTCATTTTTATTCATTTTTATTCATTTTTATTAATTTTTATTAATTTTTATTCATTTTTATTCATTTTTATTCATTTTTATTCGTTTTTATTAATTTGTATTCATTTTTAATCATTTTTATTCATTTTTATTCATTTTTATTCATTTTTATTCATTTTTATTCATTTTTATTCATTTTTATTCATTTTTATTCATTTTTATTCATTTTTATTCATTTTTATTCATTTTTATTCATTTTTATTCATTTTTATTAATTTTTATTCATTTTTATTAATTTTTATTCATTTTTATTAATTTTTATTCATTTTTATTCATTTTTATTCATTTTTATTCATTTTTATTCATTTTTATTCATTTTTATTCATGTTTATTCATTTTTATTCATTTTTATTCATTTTTATTCATTTTTGTTCATTATTATTCATTTTTATTTATTTTTATTATTTTATTCATTTTTATTTATTTCTATTTTTTTTTTTTATTTTATTCATTTTTATTCTTTTTTATTCAAATGAATAAAAATTAACAAAAATGAATAAAAATTTATTCATTTTTGTTAATTTTTATTAATTTTTAATAAGTTTTATGAATTTTTATTAATTTTTATTAATTTTTATTAATTTTTATTAATTTTTATTAATTTTTATTAATTTTTATTAATTTTTATTAATTTTTATTAATTTTTATTAATTTTTATTAATTTTTATTAATTTTTATTAATTTTTATTAATTTTTATTAATTTTTATTAATTTTTATTAATTTTTATTAATTTTTATTAATTTTTATTAATTTTTATTAATTTTTATTAATTTTTAATAATTTTTATTAATTTTTATTAATTTTTATTAATTTTTATTAATTTTTATTAATTTTTATTAATTTTTATTAATTTATTTTTATTAATTTATTTTTATTAATTTTTATTAATTTATTTTTATTAATTTTTATTAATTTTTATTAATTTTTATTAATTTTTAATAATTTTTATTAATTTTTATTAATTTTTATTAATTTTTATTAATTTTTATTAATTTTTATTAATTTTTATTAATTTTTATTAATTTTTATTAATTTTTATTAATTTTTATTAATTTTTATTAATTTTTATTAATTTTTATTAATTTTTATTAATTTTTATTAATTTTTATTAATTTTTATTAATTTTTATTAATTTTCAAGTTCCAAGGTTCAAAAAATTTATACTTGTATACAAATTTTTACCCCCGTTTTCCCTCCTTAAAATGTGAAAATCCGAAAACCATGAAACACATCATTTTTGATTTTTAATCGGTAGCTCTAATTCAAATATTTATGTTTCATACTTTAAATAACAAAAAAATATATACATACTATTAAACAAATTTTCACCCCCCATTTCCCCCCTTAAAATGTTAAAATGCAAAAACCCTGAAACACTTCATTATTTATTTATGCTTAATAGCTGTAATTTAAATTTTCGTGTTTCTAACTTTAAAGAACAAAGAGTTTCATTAAAAGCTCCTTCCCCCATTTTCTCCAATTTCCCCCCTTTAAAGTTAAAATTTCTAAAAATCCTTTCTTAACGGATGCTTACGTTATAAAATAAACCTATGTTCCAAATTTGAGCTTTCTAGGCTCAGTAGTTTTGGCTGTAGGTTGATAGGTCAGTCAGTCAGGACAAACAATTTTATATATATAGATAGAATTTGGAAAAATTTATTTAATTTAATTTGTGACAATATATTAAGGCTGATTTAAAGATTTTACTATTTAAAATATATACCCATATACACAAACTTATCTCATGTTATAAAATTTCTTACTTCGCGCCATCGAGCAATACTAAATGTCAGGTCTATCCTTTATGTACCCCTTATTCCGTATCTGGCCAAATTTCAATACTTGATAGACGAGGAAGACAATATCGCCCATCCCTCGGTACGAACACGAAACGTGGGGATATTGTAGCCATATTTTTATGCTTAAAATTACTTTGCTAATTTGACAATTACCCCTTTATATCACGTCCAATTTTAAAAAAATATTTTTTAATTTTGTTCGGAAAAAGATTTAAACAGTAATCGTTTAAAGAATAATGCATGTTTGATAATATTAATTCTATATTAAAAGTTGTCCTTTTTTAAAAAAATGTAATAAACTATTTTTTTTTTGTCTAAAAGGGCCATTTTTCAGAAAAGTATGTCAATCCAGAGCTAGTGTCACTTATTCTCTTTGCACATAAAAAAATTTATGTTAGCTTCAAAATTATTGCGTCTTTTGGCATTAAATCAGAATGCCTATTTAATACAAATTTCCGTAAGAATTACCCTTAAACTGCTGTAAAAGAAATAAGTTTTAGAATTTAGAAATGTCTAAAAATATGAAATTGATTTATTTACTGTTTTAGCGTATTTCAGCAGCCCTAAACTTAAATATTTCTGCTGTCGGTAGTATTTCGCAAACAGTAATTGTGGTTTCTAACTTAAATATAGTTTTCGGTTAAATAACTTTCTTGTTGAAATAAAATTAGTTCGAGATATTTTCTGGGCTATTTATAGACCAATTTTAGTTAGGACAGTGTTAAATTCAACTGCAATATACTGAGGCTTTTTCAGTACCTACAACCTACAGTTTTATATTCCATGACTATTTGAGAATGTTTATAGTTTCTTGTTCACATGTTCATTATGTACAAAAGAATTAAATACTTCTCATTAATTATATACTTTTAAAATTAATTGTTCCTTGCAAAAAAACATAACCTTACATTTTTGAAATTTCCATAATCCTCGACTATTCTGACGATTGGACAACACTGTATGGTCGTAACTGCATAAGTTTTTGTATGAAAAAGCCTATAGGCACCTGAGAATAGGTATATCTAAACCGTTCATTTTCAAAACTACTACAGAATCGTTTTTATTCGGAACAAACAGCATTTCCATTATCATCTTTTAAATACGCAAATACATGCCTAGACACGAACGTTGCGGTAATGGCTCTATTTTATTCCTCCTACACGTTTGATTAATAATATTAAGAATGACAGTTTGCAATTTTTACTGCCGCTGACGACTCGTCTGAACAGCCACGGGCTAGAGCATGGCGGCAGTTTATTCAATTACGTTGGTACCCCGACAGCATTTTAATTTAGGGCACGTAATACCTGTCATTTTTGTTATAATCGCAGTAGCCTACTCGATGTTATTACCTAAATCTGATTTTATTTAAAGGTCTAGAAGAAAGACGGTAGTTTGTCGGAGAACTGTCTACATTTAGAATGATTTTGATTGAAATCGATTTTAGATAAAATAAATATTTTTCGGCGCAATATACAAAGAAAAAAAAAGGGGTTCTTGTTGATATTGTTTCGTATATATATTGATTGCATGCAACCGTTAGTTGTTAACATAGATCCTAACCCAAGCAGCAAGGTGCCATCATTATGACGTGATTTTTGGGTTTACTCGTCAGAAACGTCACTATCCCAATTAATGACGTTACTTTGCCGTCGTTTTTGCAACGTTAATTAGACGTCAATACAGACTAGTCATTATGGCGTAATTTTTTAGTTTTAATTTATCCTAAATACAATATCCTAATTATTAACGTGTATTTGACGTCGCATTGATGACATAGAATAGACGTCACTTAGAATTCGTCATATTCACGTTATTTTTCGTATATTTCTGGCAATGTCATATTGTCAATTGTCATTGTTGTTTCCTGTTTCCTCCATCTTCATGATTCTCGTGATTGACTGTCGTGACCTTGTGAACGTGGTGCATTTTTAAATTGTACTTTATTTGATAAGATGTTTTAGAAAAAGGTAAAAAATAGAATGTGACAAAATAATAGTGTATTAAACCGATTTGGTATTTTACAGATGTATTGCATTGTTGAGTTTAAAAAACCGGATGATGACGGTCTGGCGGTTATGAGGTGAGCAAAAAACGACTGACGCTGCGTAAAAAACAAGTCTTTTGGCCACCTTTATAAGAAATATATAAAGAAATATACTAAGAGTATAAGACTGATGAGTAATGTTATACTTTTATTTTTTGATTAAGAGTTCTTTCAGGGTATTTTTTAATAGTTTATTTAATAAAAGATTTGTAGGGGGTTACTTGATTTAGAATATACAGTATGTTCCTTAAGTTAGAATCATATGGAAAACTTTTTTATTATTAATTTTAGAAAAAAAAGTTATTCTTCATAAAAAGTTCTGCATTATCTAAAACCTAGAATACAGTCATCAAATTTCAAATTTTTCAAGCCGTATACGAGGTTTGTCAAAAAATATGAATTTTGCTCAGGAGTAAAGTACGTTTATTTTTGACAAAATCGAAAATTGTCATAAAGAAAATTACATTTAAATATGCAATTACACCGATCTATCTAAAAAAACAGATTTTCTACTCATTGATTGTAAATATCTGAAAACGTTATAAATTACGTTAGCTTTTGAAACATTATCTCTCTTTTTTCCTGTAAACATGATACGCTTTCGATGATACTGAAGATGAAATCATAAAGCATGCTCGCCCACACCCAATTAAAATAAAATCTACAACTTTAGGTATGTTGTGTCAGTTCCTCTAATATTCTTTTGTCATTTTATTCTTTTTGGTTTCTTGCGACTTTTTTATTTACCAGTGTAATTTGTTTTTTATAATATATTTTTCATGTGTTTTTTGGATTAAATAAATAATTTTCATCTGCTTCGTATTTTTAATAATTTCATCAAACCTTGAGACACCCAATATAGACGTCAATTTGACGTTAGGTAGATTCGTGATAATGACGTCAATTTGCCTAGTTTAGGACACCCGATATACACGTTACTGTAACGTGATATCGATTCGTCAAAATGACGATATGGAATGACGCCATTTCGCTGTGACATTCTCACGTTACCATAACGTTATTTTCATGTCATCAAATGACGTAACGCACACCAAAAAATCATGTCATAATGACTGCATGATGTTGCATGGGAAATGAGTGTTTTTCGCGTTGAAATCTCTTGTGATAATAAATCTATTTCCATGTGTCTCTAGAAATTCTTTATAAAAAAATCAAAGAGCAGATCGCTGGCGATCCGCCAGCGAAAGCCCAAGAAGGTGGCGACTCGCCGGAGATTGTCACCGGAATGTCATTTCACGCAAGTTTTTATTTTCTTTTATAGGGATTTTCACCGGTATCTCTCGCATTTTATTCATGATTCATTTCTTAAAACTCAAAAAATAATGAACGAATATCAAATTTTTCCCTATAAAAGAACATGAAAACTTGGGTGAAATGACATTCCGATGACAATCTCCGGCGAGTCGCCACCTTCTTGGGCTTTCGCCGGCGATACGCCGAAATGAATCTCTGGCGAGTCGCTGGCGATCGACTATGCATACGGCTGTAAGCGTAGCGCGCGCGAGTCGAGGCTATCTAATCGCTGTGCAGGACCGTACCCGTTTATAATTTTTAATTAATTTTTAATTATTTTTATTTTAAATATTTTGGAAAAATGAAATCTGCGAATCGGTCTCAAATTATGCGAACTACCACCCTTACAAATTTGGACGCCAAGTTCGGAAACACCCTTGCTGTGAATCTATTATCATAGATTTTAGTTTTTACATTAACTGATGTTGCTTGTATATAGTCTTACTTCTCTTTTGATAAACGACTCTTCAGTGAAATGCGTTTGTACAGTAACTGTAAATTATTGGGTGGTTATATTTTATTATTTAGTGATATTTTCTATTGAACACAACTTTTGATATCATTTTATGGATAATTCATAAAAAGTAACTATGTATTTCAAATTCCGACAAAAAAAATAAAAGAGTAATTCCTTGTATAACATATTGTAGAAAATGTTAGATAATATATATATTTGCTCTAAATGACATGTGTCTTATCTTTAAATACCTCAAAAGGTATTCGGGTGAAATTCAAAAAGTAGTATAATCAAGGGCAGTTTCTCCATTGGTTCAATTGTGAAGTGAACACCCAGTTACAGGGAGTGAGAGGATTTTGCAAAAGCCTGTAGCTAAAAAGAAAGGTTAACACTTCAACAGAACCTTGAAACAAAAACATGCCTGCTTGAAATCACTTAAATCACGTTATTTTGTGCATCGCACATAATGTGACATTACACAGTAGGACAAAGCATACGAATCCTTCCAATAATTGATATAGAATAAAAAGGAGATGCTATGACGATACTAAAAGTATTCGCAGTTAAAAGTTCAAAGTCGCTCAACAAGCGTACTCATGATTAGAAAGAGATAAAAATTTGGAACAAAAAGTACAAAGTACCATAGTTCCAGAGGTACGCTCTGATGAGTGAATATGAATTTAAAAGGAAATGGTTCTCGAAATCTTTCCAATTAAGCGACCCGGCCTTATATCATCATTGAAGGTTAACTAAGTTTTGTATGGAGCGGTAAGACATTTTTGTAAGGTTGACTTGAGTGTTGAGACAAAATTTGTTGTTGTCTCTTCCGAGTGTAAATTCAATATCTTCGTGGAAATCTAATAAGTTAAAATATTTTGTGTTCAAGTTAACTAATGATTTGGAGTTTTTAGTTAAGCTAAAATTATGTTGATTACACCTCAAATGATGTCCAAATGCATATTTGTCCGGCCCTTTGATGTATTAGCTTATCCGGAATCTCAATGATCTGCAAGTTCTGTCTATGTAACTGGCATAACAATCGCTGCATTGCACACTATACTTGTCTAAGAGGTTTGTTTTATCTTTATTGTTGATTAAGTGGGAATCTACTTTATTCATTGATTAAAACGAAACTTTAATGATACCAACGTTATTAACAATAAATATGTAAAATTGATTAATGTAACTTATCGTCAGTGTAAATGGCAAAATGCGTAACTACACTTTTTCTGAAATACGGATTATAACTCCAACTAGTAACAAACTGGCAGATTTACCATCTGAGAAACGCTTATTTTATTATTTATCCAAATTATATAATTTTCATTAAAATAAATTTCGTTCAGGTGTTCTAATTTAAATAAGTTTTTTAGCTTTCCTGTAAAATTTTTTTAAATGGAGTTACGTACTTTGCTAATTACACTGACGTTATGTTGGGATAAGCTAATTTTAAATGTTTTGAAATTTAATTTTGTTGATAAAGATTTGAATGAATGAAGATAATTCCAAATCAATACCACGTAAATATTTTAATGAAACTAGGTGCAATTAGTTTCGGCTAACAATCCATCATCAGGGCAATATAATAATAGTGTTATATCAGGAAATAATGTGGGTAGTACAGCAGATAAATATTCATTGAAATGTGGTAAAGTTAGTTATTAAAAACATAAAAATAAAAGTATCTATATTAAGAAGTGTTATAAAATAACCCAGAAAGGGTGTTTCGGAACAAGTAACTATTGAAGCGAGGATACTACTCCGGAAAAGTTATTTGAACTATATGTGAAAGCTGAGAAAATCTGATATGGGACGAATGGTGGCTGCGTTAGTGGCGAATAGAAAACGTGTCGGGCAAATGTGCGAGGTAAATGTACCAAGACTAATACAAATATAAAATCGTCTCAGGGATAAGACGTCTGACGAAAAACTGTGTATCGGACAATGGTATAGTAAAAGAGCTAACCACATAATCCAGTGAACTTATGTGAATCGATGTAGCGCATATTAGGAACGAAAATAAAATGATTAGGCTGCAGTTCGGGAGAGAACAGCCAGGATTCGCTATAAAGAGTATCCGAAGTATACTTAAATTAATTAAATTATTACATATTATTTAACACATAAGTCATTAAAGAAAATCCCACTAAACTACTCTGTATGCAACAGTACAAATAATGTTGAGAATATCTTAAGGATATTCGTTTAAAAAAGTTGAATGTTTAATTTAATAAATTAGAAGGCATAGTTCACGGATGAAATCCTCATTATAACATAAAAAGCCTGATAGTAGGGTTTCTTCATTGACAGCATCACCATCTTTCTATCCAGATAAAGAACCATCTATTTACTGTAGACCTGTTAAAGAGTACGAAAGGTACGCCTTTAAAATAATTTTTGGATTAAAATTTTAAATAAATAGAATTTCTAGTTTTAAGTATGAAATAATGAAGACGGATTTTTAGGCTGACCTAGATTAAATTGCTACAGTTCAAAATTTATTTTAAAAATCAGTTTACTGGCCTTTTTTAAACATCTACTGAATATTCTGTAAAGACGTGGTTCGTAGTGTAAATCTAAAAAGTTAAAAGTTGACCGTAGCCCTCAGGTCCCGAGGTATTTAAGGTCAATACTCAGACCGAGACACTAAGTGCTTAATTAACTAAAATTTGATACAACTACTTAATTCTTACATGTTTTCTTATAATGAAAAAATCGAAAAATTGAAATGTTGATCGTAGCCCTTAGGTCCCGAGATATTTAAGGTCAATACTCAGACCAAAACACTAAGTGCTTAATTAACTAAATTTTGAAATATTTATTGTACTTGGCTACTACTTAAATCATCGTTAAGTGCTTAATTAATTAAATTATGAAATAATATTTAACAAATAAGTCATTAAAGAAAATCCCACTAAAACATTATGTATGTAGAAGTATAAATAATGTTGAGAATACTCTAAGGACATTCGTTTAAAAAGAGTTTAATGTTTAATTTAATAAATAAGAAGGCACAATCCACGTACGAAATCCTCATTATAACGTAAAAACTTGATAGTGGGGTGTCGCCATTGACAGCATCACCATATTCACATCCAGATAAAGAACCATCTATGTAAAACCAGCGATAAGTAAGTCAGGTGGCCAATAAACCAATGGACCACTATTTTTCTGGTAAACCGGTGTAATGTGTCCTTACAATTAAACTCACGTGAAGCTTATGGGTGAATAACTGGAGTTGATCTCCGGGGTGAAAACCCTTTGTGTAGGTATACTCTTTTTGGTAAAGGGGTAAACTGGCAGCTTTCTAAGGTTAAAAACAAAAGCGAGACAGTCCAAAACAACTATTTTTCAGAATTTACTTCAATATTGCATAACTCAAATTTCGATGGACCTGCAATTCAGGGGCGGCTCGTGACCTAAATTTTGGGGGTTCACAGTAGCAGAATATAGATCCCGGTACAGATATAGCTAAAAATTGTCAGTGTTTTAGAAAGGTATATTATAAACTTTCTAAAACACTGATAGTTTTTTTCATACATCTGTACTAATACCTATATTCTGTCACAGTGAACCACCCCACGAGCCGCCACTATTCCAATTATATGTCGAATTAAACCGCTTACCGAGTCTGAAATGGGTCAATCTACCGTGGAAAATTTATCTAAATACTCAAATCTTTCCAAAAATCCAAATACCCGTACTTTAACAATTGAAGACACAATTGGATGAAGGTGTTACGTCAAAAAAAGATTATTTGGAGAAAAACAAGTTTAAAGTTTTACAATTATTACATATGGCTAATGGTACCTTTTTATCTGAAGATTATTCGTTATTTATCAAAACTGGAAATCAGAACGGTCACAAATAATACCTATTGTATATTTTAAGTATTTTATGCAATAAAAATAATTTTTTGAAAAAATGTGACACCTTTATCCACTTGTGTCTTCAATTATGATAAGGAAAAATCTAAAAAACCCGTATAATATGAGAAGACTAAAATTTGATTTTTCCCTAGTCGACAATAATCAAAAATGTGTCTTGCTTTTTTAACTCTCGATAATGAAAGACCTTACCTCTACCAAACTCTGCACGTTGTCTTATCTACCGTTTGACAATAACAAGCCGAGTATTTTCGGAAATTATTTTTTAAGAATTTACCAGTATTTGGATCATTTCGAAAGATTAACATAACAAACTAAACTGCTGGCCACTCGAACTTACACAGAGATTTTTAGGCAAAATTTAAAGTTTAATATTTTCAACAGGAATGCAATTTTTTAACGCGGCTTGCAGATTTTAAGAGCTAGTTTTTTCGGATTAAGCTGCATGACGAATATTTATCGTAGGACCATAGGTTTATTATATACAGGGTAATCAATGAAGTCATACAAAAATCAAATACTTTTTTTGAGTCAAATTTTAGCAAAAAAAATTTTTGGTCCTTGCAATATGGTTCGCAACTAAGGTAATATCAATATCTTTAGACATTTTGGACAGTCTTTGGATTAAGGCCCTTAGGTCTTGTACACACTACTAAACATAAAATTTGGGTGGCAAAATTTTTCAAAAGCAATATCCTTGGATTGACGGTTCTTGATGATTTTTGCAAATTTGGAATCCCTATTTCACGTAGATTTTCTATGTTCTAAGCATTTTATTTGTGGGTTGAAATTTACACATTATACCAAACCAATAATAGGTAAAAACGTAGCGACAAGAACACGTTTATTATACTATATTCTACAATATACAAGATTGGTTAAAGGGCAAAAAGTCAATTCTTAAAACATTTCTAATTCTGAACCTAATTTAAAGATTCCTGCAATCCTTAAAAAACACAGTGTACTGTAATAACAAAGATGGAGAATGTCTGGATAGGGATACCTAGTGGTAATTGGTATTGGCAATTTTTAATAAATAAAAAAATTATCCTAAAAACATAACATAACAAAGATGGGAATTGCAACCTTGCATTTCCGAAATTTAGAATGAAATTGGGTTATTGTTGACAACAGCATTTTAAAAAGACGAGGCCGTTGAAAGCAAACGGCAAATATCAATGGAAAAATGTCCAAGTGTCCTATCGTTAAATACCTAACCTTTGGTAATACTTTAGCCAAAATTAAGTAGGTAAACTGTTTAAAAAAAAGAGAAACTAATATTTTCTTGGTCCTCTTGCTCGACGTATTACTTTCCGACATCGATTATTTATAATTCTCCCATTCTAAGGTTTCAGGGTACATCACGCGATCTTACTTTAAGTTTTAAATAAGACCAAACGTGTTGGATTACATTAGGATCCAGAGACTTTGCAGGCCAGTCCATCCTATTGATGTTCTGTGCCTGCAAACTTTATGGTCCTTCGCGCTCTGTGAAGTCGGGCGTTGTCATCCACGAATAAAAATTCTGGGCCGTAATTTCAAGCAAAAGGAATAAAAATAGGTTCAAAAATTTCCTCCTGCTAAACAGTAGCGTTAACGGTTTGGTTGGTAATGGATAGCTCAGTTTTATTATTTCTTATGAGACCTCCCCACACTGTAACATCTGCTCCACCAAATGCCTCTCGAGAGGTTATATGTATCCAAATACCGCTGATTTGGCCCTTTCCAAACTAACATTCGGCCATCGGAGTAACTTAAATTAAATCTTGTTTCGTCAATAAATAAACAGTGGCTCCATTTTGCATTACCCCAATTCGCATGCCGATTTGCCCATGTCCGCCTATACGCTCTATGGTGTTGTAATAACCGCACACATTTTGTTCTGCGACGGGCTCTATAATTTAAAATGTTTGGCATTATATTGTTTTTGAAAATAAAATTCTCACCGCAAGTTGTTTTTATTTAATGTTCTTCGTAGAAATTAGAGGCGATCATAAATATGGGCATGAGGTTGGACAACGAACTCTGTAAAACTAAATGACTCTTTGAGACAACAAACCGGGATGAGAGTTTTGGACAGAACAGTGAGAAGGACATTAAATAAAAACAACTTGAGGTAAGAATTTATTTTTACAGAAACTTAAATAATGCCAACACGGTATAATGTGTAAATTTCAAACCTCAAATAAAATGCTTAGACCATAGAAAATCTACGTAAAATGAGGATGTTAAATCCGCAAAAATCATCATACATCGTCAATCCAATGTCAAGTTATAGCATTTAAAAATTGTCCAACATACATTTTATATTTAATAGTATGTACAAGACCTAAGGGCGTTAATCCAAAAACTGACAAACACGTCTAGAGATATTGATGTTACTTTAATAACGAACCATATTGAAACGAGCAAAAACATTTTTTGCGGAACTTTCACTCATACAAACTTTTTGATTTTTTTCATTACTTTATTGATCACCCCGTATATAATAAACGGTCCTACGATACTACGATAAATATACGTCATATATCTAAATCCGAAAAAAACGCTACTAAAATCTGCAAGCCGCCTTCAAAAATTAGCATTCCTGCTGAAAATATTAAACTTTATACTTTGCCTAAAAATCTCTATGTGTAAGTTCAAGTGATTAGCAGTTTATATCTATTTACAATAAAACTTCATTCGATAATTACTCCTGACAATAATCGGAACAAAAACAATCGCGAAAAATCTCCTTAGCGCGTACCGAACATCACAAATCTACAATTTAAAAACGAACGCACCTCTTACAGCGAATTTCACGAAATTACCATTAAAGCGAACGCGCCACATACAGCGAATCGCGTCTCTAAGTCAGAACGCGGATTTTTAAATCGCCCACTGCGAAATTTCTATTATCCGATTCTCGGAAAAAGAATCTGAATGGTATTCAACACATAACACTGTATTATCGTGTTCTGTCGACTGATATTTACAGTCAACAATAACCTAACAAAATATACAAAATATTTAGACACAACAATAATAAGAAATGATTAATTTAAGTAGGACACGTAAACAAATTCTATGAAAATGGCTTGTTAATAATTAATTCTCTAGAGGTAAGAATATAATACATATATAAGTAAACTCGCAACGATATAGTGTTTTCGTTTGGTGTAAATTTGTATAAGTGTAACCAGCCAGATGGGTCCAAAATACAACAATAAAATATACAACTTGGGATCTTAGAACAAACTACTATTGATGAGATAAATTAAATGATAAGAAAGATATCCGCAAGTTACCACTACATACAGCTAGTTTACAGTAAAACAATAGCTTTTAAAGCTCATATTAGCACTAAATAACGCTTTACCTTTTCTTCGTAGGTATATTTGGACTAGGTGAGTCGAATGTAAAGTCTAGTAATTGAGCTGCTAAAAATGCACGTTATATTAAACCAGAAATACTTCTATTTTGAAAAGTCCTTCGTTCCATCCATGAAGTCTAATAGCATAAAAGAAAAAATATGATACACTTTTATATCGCAGGCTGATCCCCACTTACTACAATAAAAAGAAAAAATGTGTCTCCTACGAAAAAATCCTTTCATAAAGTTTCTCCGAACCCTTACCTTTTTCGTACAATGTACGAGTGACAATAGATGAAAGAAAATGTCAAAGTCTTCCTCAGTGCGTTCGTTCCTTTCACAACCCATGCTTCCTTGAAGTCCCAAGAAATGGCTTTCACGTCGCCAGTCAACGACTTTACTCTGAAACGCTAATTTCCATATCAATGTAGTATTTAAATAAGTTGGTACAATACTCGCGAAATTGAGATTATAATTTCTTTGGGGACTGTCGTTAGTGAAGAGAAAAAGTTAATGCTGTTTTTATTAGCCGGGATAAAATCTTAAATCTGGCCCAGATTTAAATGAATATTTAAATCAGGGTTTAGCTCGGCGAACGGGGATGCCAGCATCAATTTATGAAAAAAATAATGGAGCGTTGTTGATAAGTTTGTAAAGAGATTAAGGTAGGTTACGTCGGTCGTTGAAGGTAGAATGAAGTACATTTTTGTTACTTAGTTTTAAGGGAATTATTTTTGGGAGAAAAAAAATGTTTTCTGTAAAATAATTTTATATTATACATTACACACATTATTTGCACTAGAAAACAAAGTTTTAATGACAAAAATAAAATATTAAAATAAGGAACTGTCTATTCATCCGGACGCTTGGACAAATAACAAATTGAGCTAAATATTCGGGCGTAAAATACCGCTCGGACGACTGGTGGGGTAAGTCTATTCGTCTAAAAGCTAGACGCCTTCCTACATGTTTGTTATATTACCAAGAACAAGTTTAAATGAAATGTGAATTACAGCTAAATATATTTATTTTTCAATCATAGATAGGTTAACTACCACTCGGACGACTGGTGGGGTAAGTATATTTGTCTGAAAGCTAGATGCCTTCCTACATGTTATATTACCAAGTACAAGTATAAATGAAATGTGAATTACAGCTAATTTTATTTATTTTTCAATAATAGATATGTTAACTATTTCTAGGATACATTATAAAATATTTTTTGTAATGAGGGTCAAATGCAGTAAGTACAGTTATTTAAATTAGGTTTTCTAAAACAGGTTATGATATATAAGAATGAAAAACTTCGATAAGTTTACAGGAAAGTCATGTGTTAGGTACATATTTTTACTTCTCTGTCTGCATACAGAATGAAAGTATATGAAATATTTTTTTTTTAACTTAAAAACAACTAAGGATAAAAACTAAATTTTAATCTAGTGTAAGTTTTAATCCATCCTCTAATGAGGTAGTTTGAATTTAGGAATAGTCGGACAATCTGGGGATACTTTACAGGGGTCGCTTTTCAACTTTCTGAAATATATCTGCTATTTAGTCTTGAAGAAGAAAATTAGTTAAATAAAAGTTATTTGTGATGGCATTCCCTATAATGTTTGTCCCATACCTAATTTCCCTTAAATAAAAGTTACTTGTAATAATATTTTCTACAATTTTTGTTTTATAAATTCGGATTCTGCTCATTATTTTCACTTATATCCTTTTTTTTTCTTTATTTATTTATTTATTTAAATTTAAAACGCATCAAGAATTTTTAGCGGTAGTACAGTAGGTAGTTTACATCATAAGTAAAAATTTATAAATGTTTAAAAATTTAAGAAATTTTAAGAATCTTTCACTTTCTTTAATTAATAGTGTTTTAAAATTGTAATTAAGTCCGTGATTTATTCGTAGCACAATCACAAAATATGAGTTTAACGGTTAGAGGCTCTTCACATCGCGCAAAAAAGTCTACGGCACCTTTTTGAAAATATACAAATGACTTTGGATGGTAATGTTGAAACGGAAGGCATGATAT
The DNA here is from genome assembly GCA_927349885.1 of Psylliodes chrysocephalus. Classification (NCBI taxonomy): domain Eukaryota; kingdom Metazoa; phylum Arthropoda; class Insecta; order Coleoptera; family Chrysomelidae; genus Psylliodes; species Psylliodes chrysocephalus. Next base: position 75,748,227 of record OV651813.1, read on the forward strand.
CTTTTAATTTTGATTCCATTCCGCTCCATTCTTTTTGCCATTTTTGGTATACATGAATTAGTATGAGTTGTTTGTTATCTGACTGTGGAAAACATGTAATTGGCAAATTCAAATCTGAGACTATTTTTACTGAAAGCTGGTCTGCTTGTTCAGTTCCTCTTTGATTAACTGCAGTACTGGATGCTGTGTGTACACTTGCTTTACCTTGGAGAGCGCTGAGTAAATCTGTAATTATTAAAATTTGTCTAACCAAGATTTTGCTAATTTTTAATGCTTCTAATATAGCCGTTTTTTCAGATGCTGCAGTGAGGTACCAAACGGACAGATTTCTCAATTTCTCTGCAAATTACTGCTGCTGCTAGTCTCACGTGGGTCTTGGATGCATCTATGAATATGTTGATGTGTTCTGGGTATTTCGAGGTAGTTTCTAAGAATAGTTTTTTAAGGTAAGTAGGATTTTAAAAAAGGTTTAAGCGATAAATCTTTAACTGGAATTTGAATTGTCCAAGAATTAGATGAATATTTGGGTAGTAAGGAGTGTTTTAAATGTTCGATATTAAAATTTGTGTGGAAATTCCTTTTAGTGAAAGGTATTTTGCGGTTTTTGAATTTTCTTTTAAGATGTTGGATGAAGAAAAAACTGTTTTGTATGCTACATTTTGTTGGTTAGTAGAAATTCTTGAATCATTTTTTAGGGATATTTATTTACGACGAAGTTCTCGAGGAAGTTCACCAGAAATTACCCTGATGCTTTCAACTGGTTTGTTCGAAAAGCTGTTATTGCTGTTCTTAATGCTGTAGTCTATCTTGGTTTGGTTGACGTTATTTAGTGCATCGTTTATTGCGATTAAGAACAGTGTGGTGCTTAGTACTGAGCCTTGTTGTGTTCCCTTTTGTAAATGATGCTGGGTAGAAAGAAAGCCGTTGTCTTTTACTTTAATAGTACGGTTTTAAAGAAAGTTGTTTGAAAAATCTAACAAATTGCCTGGTATTCCTAAATCATGCATTGCTTTAATAATACAATGTCTCCAGGTTGTGTCAAAATCTTTATTAAGATCGAAGAAAACAGCTGTTAGTTAGGGTTGCCAGATGTCCGGTTTTGGACCGGACAGTCTGGTTTTTCCATTGCACGCCAGGTTGAAGAAAAACTTGGTAAACGGGACAACAGAAAGTCCGGTGTTTTGTTGAATTCATAAAAATTCGTGTAATTTGAGAAAAAATTTAAAATATTGTTAGAATTAAAACACATATGGCATTGAGGAAAGGCCATTTTTCAGACTATCAGTTAAAACAATTTACGAAATAGGTTCTAAATGTTTACCAAAGAGCTCTGGCTTATATAAAGAAGTGGTATCCATTCGAGAATAATAATTTCAAGACTTTTAGTTGTTTAGACCTAGAAACTGGAATATTGCCTACGCTGGATCAACTGATTGATTTGTGGATTATTTATCCCTGGAAACAGGAACCCTCACCTGAAAACATGTATGAATAACATTCCAAATATTTTTTCCTGCACTTGAAGGAAAGCAGTGGATATGTGGTGTACATTTTTCAGGAATAAAACAGCACCAAATTTACTTAAAATAATTCAATATGTTTGCAGCATTTCTATATCCAATGCCTTTGTTATTTAGCGTTATGGAAAATATTTTGACAGACGAAAGAAATCGTCTGTCCCTAGAAAGTGTGAAAAGCGAACTTTGCGTTACCCTGTCAGGCAACAGAGACTTGTTAAAAGTAGCGGCATCTAATGCCAAATATGTTAAAAAGTAGTCTAACTTTGATGTTTTTTTTTTTGTATGATTTGCACTTTTATGATTTTTGTGTTCTGATTCTGACCTCAGGTTATTATATTGTTTAATAAAATATATAATTTTTTGAAGTTTTTTTTTGGTATGTGGTTGTCCGGATGTCCGGTTTTTTTTAGCACATTTAGGAACCCTACTGTTAGGCTGTGATTAATTCTAAAGGTATTTTGTATATCTAATTCCAAAGCTACCAAGTTATCTATTGCTGATCTATAACTTCTAAAACCGCTTTGTTGTGGGGCTATCACCTGATGCTTTTCCAAGTACCATTTTAATCTGTTGTTTAAAATGTTTTCTAGTACATTTCACATGTCAGCACTATTGGCCTATATGATGAAGGGTCTGACTTAGTTTTGTTTGGTATTGGACAGGGATCAGATGTTGGCGTACGAATCTGTCGTTATATATTTCGATTAGAAATATTTTAGCATGAGATGAAAGTTTTGTTAAGAATATTATTGGAATATCATATGAATCAGAAGTTGTGTTTTCTGATGTTACTAAAGAATTTTCTAGTTCCTGAGTTTGTGTTCTAGAAAAGTTGGAGTATAATTACTATTACTGGAGTTGCTTTCATAATAGGATATTTGGTTTTTCAGGTGTCAATTTCATAAAATGTTTTACATCCTTTTGTTTTGCGAATTTTATCTCAAATTATAGATGCTGGGGTTGATGGGTTTATGAAGGAAATTATTCTTTTCACGTTTCTCGATTACTTTTCTTTATATCAAATCTTGCTTTCGCTCTTAAGTTCTTAAAATTATTTAAGTTTTCTGGTATTTTATGCCTTTTCAATATATTGAAAGCGTGTATACTTTCCTTTTGAGAAATTTTAATGTTTTTGTTCCACCAAAGAGTTGGATGTTTTTTTTTTACATAGTTTTCTGTGGATGCAGCGTCTAAAATAATTTCATTGAACAACCGAACCGTCGAGTTTATATTTTCGTCAAGCATAAAATTATTAGCTGCATTTTCAATTAGTTTCTGAAACATTTCCCAATTTGCTGACTTTAATTTTCAGGTTTGTTTTTTTATTGTATCGATTGACCATAATAGAGTTCAGTTCAGTTTCCCATTTTAACGATGTCGCCAATGATGGATCGCATGTGGTGAGGTACAGTGATGAAAAAGTTCCATTTGCTGCATTAAAACGTGTAGGTGCCCCGTTGTTCATTAGAATTTTTGTATTATTAATTATATTTAGAAGTTTTTATTCATATTTTTCAGTAGTTTGAGATCCCCAAGAACAAATAGAAGAGCCAGAAGTGGCAGGTACGATTCATATCTACACCGACAATTCTAAAACAAAACAAGGCTCAGGATGTGGAATATACTCCAGATTCTTAAACCTAAACATAAAATGGGCTGTGAGCAATAGTGCCAGTGTAGTTCAAACAGAGCTGACGGGGATTCTCATAGCCGCAAAATAAATAACCAGAAACAATATCACTGGAAGGAACATGCTCATCTATACAGATAGCAGACAAGCACTACTCACTCTAAACAGACCACAAATTTATTCAGGGTTAGTACTAGAATGTAACGAAGCTTTGGCGGAAGTATCCATCAACAACGTGGTCACCTTAAGATGGATTAAAGGTCACGCCACATCGAAAGGTAACCGTCTTGCTGATTCACTAGTCAAAAAAGCAGCCAACCAAATACCTTTTGGACCTGGCCGTTCTATTGGCCTGACAAAATCGGTAGTAACAGACCTAATCAAAGAACATTTCCTTATGAACTTCAAGGACAGATGGGATGAAACAAGAAACTGCAGAGCTCTTAAGTTATCCTGACAACACTGCAGCAAACAAATATTTGACTATGACTTGACAGAATCTGCGCTTAGTCACAGGCATTCTGATTGGTCATTGCCAAGTACGAAAGCATCTCCATATCATGGGGCTGTCAGAATCCGCACTCTACAGAGGGTGCGAACAGGAACTTGAGACCATCGAGCATATCCTTTACGATTGCTCGACGCTCTCGTTTATTAGAAGATTTGTGTTCGGCGAGTATCGGCTAACACCGGCCGATATAAGAGAAGCACCTCTTGGCGACGTTGTCAACTACATTAAATCTGTTGGCTGGCTCACGAGCTAGGAGGTGCCTATCTTCTCAGGAGGATGCACAATGGGCCTAATGAGGCCTAAGTGCCGTGGGGTAACCCACGCTCCACACATTACAGATACAGATATAGAGAGATCCCCAAGCAATATAATGACAGTTTAAGTCACCTAGTATTATTCTTGGTATAATGGAATCTGGTCGATCAGAAGTGTAATTTCTTGAACATCTGTATTACAGAAACATATTGAATAAAATTATTAAAAGAGCGAAATATGATTACTACGGAAAACAAATAGAACAGAATAAATAAAATTCACAACAACTTTGGAATGTAATAAAAACTATTCAAGGCAAAGTTAAGAAAATAGAAATCAGTGAGATACTTAATGACAAAAACAGCTATTAACTGAAGATATACAAATAGCTGGAGAGTATTTTGTGAAAAATATATCCATTCCAACCACACCTATCCCAAACCGTAAGCGCCCTATGCATTCATTTTCTTTGAAACCTGTGGATGAAAAAAAAAGTAAAAGAAATTATTAATAATTTAAAAAAGAACAAATCCCCTGGAGCCGATGGTATAAAGGCGTAAATAATTACTCTTGTTTTTTATTGTCAGTTTGTATTTAGCTCAGTGCAACTCGTAGTTATTACAGATATCACTCGTTTATTTGTCTTTTTCGTTCATAGAAAAAAAAAATATATAGACTTTATGATTATATATATTATACACTAGTGATCATATATTTTTTAATTTTAGCAAATACACTAACAGCTTGTATTTCTTGAGTTTCAATTTTTCCTTGTTAATAGGGAGTTTATAATAATATAAACTTGAATGTGTTTGGTGAAACTTGTTTCTGTTATGTCAAAAAGTTGAATTTTATGTTAGTGATTTATCTTTTTGGATAAACACGTCAACGTATATACATAACTATTAATCGTTTATTATGTGTAAAAGTTGCCAAAACTATACAGATCTCATTTTTGCATTAAAAAAGCGTTTCTTAAGCAAGTATCATTTCTTTCATTTAAAATTTTTATTTCTTCTATAATTATTCAATTTAGACGATTTATTCCAAAAGCTTGTGTCTTTAACGGCTGATTTTACAGTATCTAGAAAGCAGACTCACTAAAAGGTAACCATAAAACCTCTCGTATATCTAGGAGATATAATATAGAGCTCTTAACCCGGGGATTGTTAAAATGATATTTTCCGGGACATAATAATTCACTGATACCTCTTCGATGGTAATAAAACTGTCAATTAAAATTGATATTATCAGAACTTCTTAGTTAGTGAGAAAATTCGTCAATCGCCTATATTTTAAAACGAGCTTTTCTCATATCAACTTAGATATTTTTACAATGACTAGCTACCGGAATGCGCTGTTTCAAATGGACCTACTTTATACGAAATTTACAAAAAGTTAATCAACTATCAATGAAAGAAATCAACCTGGATTTGATCTGATCTCTGAAATAAATTTGTAGAAAATGTCATTAATATGGTTTATTATTTTGACATCACACAATACAGAAATAATTCTAAACAGCATGGACAAATAAAAGTATAATTATTAGGGTGATTTATTTCCGCAAAAAAATTTTTTTAGTGGTCAAGCAAAATTATAATTATATTCATTATAAGTGAAAATCATAATAATTTTAAAAAAGTTTTTAGTGTAGGAAAATATAATGGTAATCAATAGAAAAAATTAATCTTAATAACCTTATGAGTTAGTATTTATAAATTTCAAAGAGCATGAAATTCTTCACAAGGTCCATCAAACCGATTTGCATTATTGTAAAAGATGAGTAAACATTAGAAATTTAAAAATAAAAAAAAAAAATTTACATGCAGCATTTTAAATGGTAAAACTTTAAATTTAAATAGCAAGTAGGTACTCAAAATCGATATTAAGAGCTCAAACTTGGTGAGATTTTTTTTTATATATGTAGATTAATATTTTGCTTGAACACCGAAAAAAAAAAAAAACTTTGCGGAAATGAATCACCCTAATAATTACAGAAGTTTATATTGAACACTTTAAAAAGATAAAGATTTTTACTATTATACTATAATTGAGCGTTCGAATAATAGAGCAAAAGAAACTACTTGGTCTATTGCTAATGAATTGAGAGGCAAAAGTACCCTTAAATTATTAAATGTGAATATAAATTCTAACGATTTTAATAAACTCAGATTCGCTAAAAATTTAACAACAAATCTAAATCTATCAATTAGACATTGTAAAAACTTTTCCGACTAAATGCTCATTTTTCTTAAGAGAAACAACTTTATTAGAAACTTTAAAAGTCTGTAATGTAATGATAATAACAACAAAACTGCATCTGGATATGATGGGATGTCAGTATTTAACATAAATAACGTTCTCTCACAAACTCAGACAAAATATTCTAAACGGATTCAGGGAACCCCAAAATGTAAAAATCCGTCGAAAACTCGAGGTTGAAAAAATTCCTATTCTTTCCTTATCTGTATGCAGACAGGAAAGTAAATAGGATTATATGTTTTTTTAATTATTTTTTTTTAAGATGTGAGTACTGCTAATCAATTTATGTTATATATACCGGCTCGTAAAACATTTATTTACAAAAGGTGTAATATACATAATTGGTACTTAATCTAACTATTCTTATTTTTGTGCATAAGCTAAGTTTTGTAAACAACTTTAATCTTTTGAGTAGCATTAAATTTTTCAATTATTTTTGAAATTTTATCATCTAATAAAACCGCAGATTTTTTCTTTTTTTTTCAGACCAAATTTAGTTTGTGCCGGTTATGTAAAAAGTCTGCATACTTGGCTTCTTTCTTTAGTTGCTCCACTAAAGCATATATGCTAGAAGTATGTGTCTTTAGCATTGCTGCTAGCCTATGGTTCCATCATTCCAATGCATTATTTAAGCGATGGCGCTGATTATACACATTCCAAATCCTATGTGGCATATTTTGGTTATCCAGCCACTGCTCAACAAAATAATCATAAAAAATTGAAAATTTATCCTTTAGGGCTAGTTTCCATTATATGCACCCAACCGGTTTCTATGTCTTGTAGAGGAAGGTGAGCCAAAGCGGAGCACATTCGAAGATGCTAACCCACATTTTGAATCTTTCTCCACAAGCAGTGATTAAAGTGGAAATTACACCCTTTAATTTTGGTGTTAGGAAATACATATTTTAGGGCCATAATAACACTCTTTTCAAAATCCACAGTAATTTCTTGCGGGGACCAAATGGGACATTTTTGTAACAGTACAGAAAACATCCTTTTGTATGTATCATACTTTTTGTTTGGAAGCAATATGAACGTAACTGGAAGAATAATAGTTTCTTCTTTTGTATTTCCAATATTGGCATGTATAGTATAAACCTGATAAAACTGCTTACTGCAACTTCTGAAGGTTCCATCCATATGAAAGGAACCATTTTCTAAGAGACTTTTACGGCCGTTACTACTCGCAAAAATTAATATTTTCTCTTTTACATTTACGGTCACTTAATTTTACAAATCTTAAGGTAGTTTAATTTTCTCAGTGGGAAGATTGTTTGTCTTTCTTCGAATCTGGTAAAGGGTTGATGCAAAATTTGTATATAGCGGAACCTCGGTCACAAATTCAAACCCTCGGTTAAATATCCACTAGAGCGAAGGTTGACTCTGGGACAACCGAACTTTTGTCACGTTAATATCACGTTACACCAAGGAGACTACCACACCGACATGAATGGAGAATTCATTGAAAATTGTGTAGAACCAAATTTAGTTATTGTACTAGATAACGCTTTTTATCATAGCCGACGAGTTGAACGCATTTTGACCATTTCCAGTAAGAAAGCGGATATGCAAAACTGGCTTCGGGATAAAACAATAACATTTACTGAGGACATGATTAAAGTGGAATTAATGGACCTAATAATATATGTGAGAAAATGAAAACTCCAAATCATTTAACAAAAATAAGTAACCAAGAAATTTTTATCTATTAATATTACTATCCCATTTAAATATTCAATTTGCTAATATAAATGTTTCTCGCCACTAAAAGAGTAAATTTGTGGAAATGAACATGCACAAATGACTATTATATCACATGATACCGATAGCTATTGCAGTCATATAGCGCGTGATAACCATATGATACCATTCATAATTCACTGGTATAGTACAATAATTGAACGTGAAAAAAGATGAATTAATATATCCTATATTTTGTTTAAGTATAATAAAAATAATTACATTTTATTCAAACTATTCTTTCTTTATTAAAATTTTTCACACGACAAGTAATATTTTTTTTCTATTTCCATGCCTAATGTTGCTTCAGACTCCGAAAAAATATTTCTAAGAATTCCGTTATAACTAAATTTCTGTAAAAGCAAACTTCAGCGGTTTCAATTGTGGATTACGTATGCGTAACGCGGGTGGGCTTAAAGGGAAAAAATTAATCGGAGCGATGAGTTGAAAACGCGGAGAGAGAAAAAAATGAAGCTGAGATTCATTAGAATAATGGAGGATGTTTTCCGCGTATTTCGGTTACATGAAATCTGCTTAAATTGGATAACTTTGCTTTTGAAAATAAAAATTATAATCTTTGAAGACGTGCTCGAAAAAGGAAAGACCGTCTGCGGATTAAAAGGGATTTTTCATTACCGTAGGACTTATATATTTTTTCAAATTAAAAAATAAATTCCTCTTTGTTTTGTGTTCCGTCTTATTAGTACAAAGGGATCGTAAAAATATAACTTATAATCTCAAGGTTAGGTATATCGTTGAGTGGTTGTATTTATAAGTATATTTTTTAAGGTTTTCATTCCTCGAAGATAAAAAAAAACTAAGTAAAATAAAATAGAATATTGGGAGGTCCAGGTAAAACTTTCTGGATAAGAAAATATGAAATTCTAGCTTTTGGTAGGTCCTATAGTTACCTAAATATTCTAGGTTAAGTTTTATTTTGTATGATGTCTAAATCACAACATTAAATTTTGACGTTTACATTTCAGTTTGGTCAACTGTACTTTTTATGTGGTTGTACGTCTCAATAATATTAAAAATATAATAAAATAAAAATAAATAAATAATTCGTTCTTCTACCTATTTTATTTCAAACTTTCGTCCTTGCCCTTGCAAATGCAGTTGTACATAATCAAAAATATCAAACCCAAGTAAAGGTTTTATTATAAATATTAAAGAATGTAAACGTTTTAATGTAAATGACTTCGCCAGTAGAATCAAGTCTTTAAAAAACAATTTATATGCTTTAAATATTTATGAAAAGAGGATTAAAGCCTCTATATTTCTCCCAATCCGGGCCTGATGAATTCTATAAAAAATAAAAGAACAGGTTAACAACAGAAAATCAACTTTTCTCAAAACCATTCTTCATTTCCATAAGTGCTTATAAAAACTTCTATCACACCCTCGGATAAAATACTAGATACAAAAATATTATCATCGAAATTTCATACTTCTCACGTTCTTTATAAAACCGATATGCGGTGTAAATATCCATACAAAAATATCTCAAGAGAAACTCTTTTCCTCATCGTTTATTCAATTTTTTGCTTATATACTTTCCGGCTATTGATTGATTTTGTTCTATTTGGTTTTCGTTGGCGTTTCAGCAAGAGATTTTCATATAGATTGGCATCCTACAGATCCGATATCCTGAAAGTATTTGACATTTGACAAGCTAAAATGTATATTTAATAATATCGGTTATACGTATAAAAAGGCTATTAGGCAACCAGCAGGTAGAAAGTTATATATAAACGAAAGACTGCATAATGTCGGTGCACTAATAACCTTTCAGAAGCATGACTTAGTTACTAACCACGCGTCTGAGAGATTAGAAATAAAATAATAACTAATTTTAGCATGCTGAAAATTCAGGTTTGATTATTTGCTTAATTTGTTTACTTAATTAATAAACACCCCAAGTAAAGAAGCATGTACAATTATTGTAATCTGATCATTAGGATCAATTAGCAATTTTATCCTAACCGAACTTATCTAGGGATGAAAAACTTCAAAAACTAAGATTATACTCTGCTCACAGAGTCTAATTATTTAGCTATCGTTTACGTATATCACTAAACTTTACTATACTCTGTTAATATATAACATCACTAAACTAATTCAAAATTCTTAGTTCTTTTAAGTCTTTTTATTATATTGGCATTTTTAAGGAGCTGGATAACCTCAAACGTTCCCGTGTTGGAGCAGTCGTTGTTGGTGACTACTGTCAAATTCTTCTATTGTATTTTCAACAGTATCCACTTAAAGGTCCCTATGAAGATCAGTATTGGAGTATTACTAGGATGTATCGCCGATATTCCTTTATACTTTATTTTGGAAATGTTGAACATTGAATAACATAGAGGTTACTTTTACTGGCACAGCCCCAAAGCTGGATACCATGTGTACATATGGTTTCAATATCTGCCTGTAAAGAAGCAGTTTGTTGTATGTGGATAAATTGGACTTTTTTCCTAACACCCAAAACATTCTTTTGTATGTTATACTAAGCTCTTCGCGTTTCTTTTCATTACAAACTTTTCAGCGAAGTCTAGCACCAAGTATTATACCCAGTTATTTTGCTGTATTGACAAGTGTCATTTATTCTAATAGACGGACAAATTTGCTTTCATTCAATTTTATTCGCCATATTTTCGTCTAAGTGTTAATCTGGTCTATAGATTTTTGAAGGATAGTATCAGTAGCAAATATATAGTTTTGGGCTCAAGATTAGACATATCACTGGTATTCAACAAGAAGAGAACTGGACCTAGTACACTACCTTAAGTTACTTCTGCCTTAATTTATTTCAGGTCAGTATAGGCTTCTTTCTGTATAATTTTAAAATACATTTCTGATAAAAAGGATTTTAATAGTTTAGATTATTGACGTAGCAGAATCGTGTTCATTTTTTAAATTAGACCTTCGTGCCATACTTTGTCGAAAGCCTGAGCCACATCCATAAAGACGGTGGAGTAAACTTTTTTCTTTTAGGTACTTCTCCGTGATTCTATAAATTTAATCGATGGTCGAGTGTTTTTCTCTGAACCCAAACTGGTGGGAGGGTATTTCTTAAGAATCAACTTTTGATAGAGTTTCGAGATAACAGGTAACAAGGAGATGGGTCTGTACGATGTAACTGCATGGGGAAGTTTACCTGGCTTGGGTATTATTATACCTTCTACAACCTTCCACATCTGTAGTACGTACTCTAGTCTTAAGGAGACATTGATAAGAATGGTCATTTTCCGTGGAAGCATTTTCAAAATTTCCTCAGGGATGAGGTTCGAGTTTCATAAAAATTTATTTTGTAGAACTAGGTTTAACGTCTGTATCTTCTTTTACTAATTCCATCTTGTCTTGACGATCTTCACTATTATTGGGTTTGAAGGTACTCTCTAAATGTTCCGCAAAACGTTCTGCAAATCTGTTTGCTGTTTGCTAATTGTTTCGGGCCCCGCTTCTATCTCTATTTCTGATTGGTGGGTTATATATAATAGGGCTTTTTATTCCTTTAATAGCTTTCTAGATTAAATAATCGGTACTTTTATCGTTAGTTAATTCACTTAAGTATTCGCTAATCGACTCATTTTTAATGCGCCGTATTTCAAGTTTAAGCTGTTCTGTTAAGTTTTTTAAAGTTGTTTTATCATCTGGTGCTCTAGACTGTTGCCATTTTCTTTTAGTTTTCCTTTTTTCTAAGATAAGATTTCTTATCTCTTTTGGATAAAAATTACCTTGCACTCTGCATTTAATCTCAGGAGACTTTTCTTACGCTGCTTGTTCAACTTCTTGGTCTAATTGTTCCTGAGTTTTTAATGGAATCGAGAGATCAATTATTATTTCTTCTAGGTTGATTATGAGTCTTTTCAACCCTGTGATTTTGACGACTAGTTTGGATAAATTTTTTTTTTATTATCACTTAATGTGAGAGAAGTATGGAACTTAATATCCCATGATTCTTCTATGAATCTATTGTAATAATTAAACGATATAAACTATTTATCATTATTAAGGTTTCAAAGCAATAATATAAATCAGCTCAAAACTATTGAATATAAAGCAACTTTAAAACTAACTGAATATAACAACTTGACAATTTATAGCAAATACAATGGGTCCCAAATATGGTGAATTAAAATAATACATTCTATAACAGAATCTATGAGATCGGGATTTTTTTTTTGAATTTGTGGGCAAGTTCCAGTTAACATTGTTTGACATTTGTATTGATGGCATGATGCTAATACTTCTTTCCTTTTGGTTGTAAGTCTAGATCCCCAGTGAGTATGTTTTGCATTAAAGTGTCCTTCCACTTAAATGTGTATCCTTGACTACCCAGAAAGTCAAATTATAGATGCTTTTTTATAGCATGTCTTGGTAGGCTATATACAGCTGTGAACAAAATTTCATAAGTTTTTATTTTAATATGAGATATGTCCTGTATTTAGGCTCCATAATTATAATTGCGATTTCGCCTTTCTGCAGCATTATCTGAATGGATTATATGGTACACTTTATATCTTTTAAATTTGTTAAACGATTCTTTTGTGAAATGCATCTCAGCAATCGGATATCATTTTTTTCTAATTTTAAAACTATTTGTATTTCTTGTTGATGCTGCAGCAGTCCAGTTTCGTTCCATTCAAAAATTCTAATGTAATTGGCTATTTTTAGCTTTAGAATATTTAAACATAAACCGAACTTTTAGAAACAACAGCTTCTTTTTTTCCGTAAGGTGGAGTCGATTTTGTATTAAAAAATTTATATTTTAATAACCAAAACGATTTGAGTCCATTTTTCGTCACCTTTTTAATAAACTTCACATTGATGTTTTGCATTAATCATTGATACGCTACTTCGGTAATTAATTAAGTTTTTAAATCCATATTTATTGACGTTTTAATATGTTAAATTAAATTTTTTGAATCCAATCGGGATTGAATAAAAACACTGCAAAGATGTGTCATTTAGTAGAATTTTTTTAAAAGTTAATTTTTTAATTTTAAATTTAATACCGCCCCCGCCTATGATTTGGTCTAACAGTAAATTTTCATACGAATGACGAACTCTTCCGTTGTCAACTGTTATAAAAATTAACAATTATTTATATTCGCCCGGTATATATCATGAAATTAACATGTTACACACGTTGCAACCACTCTTTGTAGACACCATAATAGAAGTACTAAAATTCAACAACGGCATTTGAAATGACCAAGAAGGCATTCGATAACGAATTTTAGCTCATACCGAATTTATGTTATGGGATGCCGAAACAGACCACTACACCTCCAAACCAGAAGACAACTTGGTCCCCTTGCTTGTAATATATGTCACTCTTGACGCTTGAAACACCAGTTGGACAGAATTAAGTCACTCAAGTATTTATGGCTCTATCCATTCGAGTTGTCACTTGAGAATGCAGAAAAGCGTTGAGATTAGCGTCACTGGGAAACGGCGCAGGATGTGATAGTCGGTGATGCAGAACTACAATGGCGTCGCCAGTGGGTCGTTGGTTGCTAGAACTCGATTTTCATTTAGAAACTTCCAAATGGAATGTTCTACTGCAAACACGGTGTAACTACACTTAGCAGCAAGCATAATCGCATAATTATAATAGTTATTAAAATTCGTCTAGAAATATATATACTCAAAATATTAACCTTGTATAATGAGAACTAAAGAAAATGAAACTATGTATTATTGATTACTCTTTGTTTACTTTTTACAAAATTAAAAAGCCTAGAATTACAATAAAATATAATATATCCCATCCTCACTAAAAAAATGTTAAAAAGTGTATCCCAAAAAGAGAGGAAAATTAAAATTCCAAACAAAATACAGGTTTTTTATTACACTATAATAATCGAATTTTAAATATTTAAATGTTGAAATAATGGATGGAACAATTGATCTGGTATGGACTTCTTGGCTTTGCTTGTGCATTTTACGTTCTTTTGACGAACGTTTGGCATATTGCTTGTGGCTGGATGTATAATCCCTTCCTTTAGGGTTTTGGTAGTAGTCCAGTAACATTAACGTTTGATTTCGCAAACTCTGTAGAATGAAGTCCAAAGAGAAACTAGGGATTACACGACCAGGCAGAAAACGTGCAATAATAATGCCATTGTTTTATGTGAAGTGTGGCAAATGATACCGACCAGTTGGAACTTCATGTCTTTAAAATTCACTTCAGGTATAGACCCGATACCGCTTACCATTAACTCTTTTTCAATGTTAGATAACATCTTAGAAGAAAAATTGTCCAATGATGCCTCTGGTCCAAAATTAGCACCAAATAGTTAAACGCTTGGGATGCATTTTCTTCATCAACACAAATGGGACAATTCTGCTTACGAAATCATCATTATCAAAGGGGATCTCATCGGTGAAGATGATTTTACCGCAAACTTTAGCTTTCTCTTGCCGTTGTTCTATATTTTGTAGATTTGAGTTTTTGAATCAAGTGGATTTTTTAGGCATCAAAACGCTACTATATTCTAGAGAAAAGCAGGGACGATTTTTGTTTAACAAACTTGTGTCAATAGATGGAAGCAATATGCAAATCAAGGCAGCCAAAGTTTTACCATTTTAAAATATTGTTTCAACAATAAAACTTCATTGTTATGTAGAATAGCGTTCCATTTTTGATAATAGCGGATTGTCATAATAGTTTCACTATTAAAGCACAGCAGCCGCAATGAAGTTAGAATTCATTTACAATTACATTGTTATTTATTATTAAAAAAGTTATGCAAGAACTAAATAAGAACTTGAGTGGCTCAAGGGGTTTAAATGTTATGGCGTCTGCCTGTCCGCAGATAAACTTTGTTATATTTTATTGGAGGTATTGCGTCCTGGTGAATTCGTAATAAAACCCGACGCCCATGGACCTGATATATTTTTATTCTTTTCTTAAATATTTTGTTATGATTTTCGAGGAAATATCAATCGCTTTTTATTTTCACGTCTTTTATTTACCGGATTTAAATTGCTAAAAGACAAACTCGACTTTTGGGAACCTTCCGCAAATCAGATGTTGCACATTATGTCTATTTTTCGGGGTATTACGTTACGTGAAAGTTAAGTGGGACCGTTACTCAATCCTTCTCTGTTTAATGCATTGACTAAATGGGAAAATTAAACTATAAATACTGCATTCGAAAGTAAAAACTGGATTAGAAGTCTTTCTGCCTTCCTCAAGTCCAGTTGACAAATAAGTGTAAGATTCAGTTATCTATAAAGTGACTCCTTTCTATATATTCTTCCAGTATATTGAAAGATTTATCTCGTTAAGTATAAGGTGACAGCTTTTTTGTTATATTTTCTAAAAAGCAGTAAAAGATATCGTGGAAACAAATAAATCATTTTCTCTATAAGACGACTTCAAGGTGACTTCCTTCTAATTCAACCTTGTAAAATTTGTAGTACACGACTAAAAGTATTGCAATTGCAATTTGTCGCCGATATCTTTTTCTTTGTTGTGAGGTTCCTAGTGCGTAGATTTTAGCGATAATCGTGTTTTCTTTTAGACGCTACGATTATCGATTTTAATCGCGGAAACGCCGCGCGCCTTTATAGAACTTATTTCGAGATCAGCGTTTTTGACGTACACTCCTACCTAGTGTGCTATCCATTTTATGGTATTTATGAAGGCAGCCAGGGGATAGTTATTATAGCATGGTTTAATTACGTATTTTATATATGTGTTTAAAATGAGAACCGTTCTTATTTGGGTAAAATTTAGTAAATTGTAATTGTTATGTTATGCGAGTATTTTTTGTTGCATTGTCATTGCATTTCATTTTATAACATTGTGCAATAATTAATAATTAGAATAGTTACGGTAATACAAATTAATTATTGTAAATCCAGCCACAACAGCTAATAAATTAGGCCCTTCCGGTTAACGACCATAAGAATCAAGTACCAAAGCCCTTTATTACCTGTGAATTTAGGAAACCAATGACCTGCTTTTGAGGGGTTATAAATTGTCGTCATTTGCATTCATTTAGATGATACACAGATGTTTAAATTTTATTGTATTTGTAGAGTCCTGATGTTGTAACCTACCGCACACAGGTACCTTAATAATTTATTAATTCCATTTATTAAATACAATATTGCATTCTTATTAAAATCAAAATGCTTCATTTGACAAAAAAATTCCTAGATAATTAAATCTTATTTACGACACCTAATAAATAATATCTATAACCACGTCCATAATATATCCACGTGTCTCTGAGAACCAGGCCAAAGAAAACACCATAAAGCGTATTTATGTTTACGAAGTAATTATCATTAAAACACTTAACTCGCTTATATTTCTAGTTTCGATTTCTAGACCGATTTCGACAATATTTCAATACACAAAGCTTTCAAAACAAGTGATAAATAACCCACCCCCTGCACCCACAGTATTTCTCTGAGAACTAAAGAGATAGAGACGTCACAAAGCCATTAAAACTTTATTATAAAAAGCCAGACCCAAATGAGCTCGGATTCATTTAATTTTAATTATTTGAGGTGCATTCATTCAATTTTTATCATTTGATGTGCAATCATACATTTTATTATTTTACATTCAACACTCACTTTATTGTCTGTACCCAGTTATATAGTCTGTACCCTTCCTAAACGCTCTTCCTAAACGACTTATATCCTACTATACCTTCTATACCCGAAGGTGTCAACGTCTCGACGCCCAACGTCCTGCCGTCCTACTCCCTACGTCTCGAACGCTGTCACATTCCTCACCATATAAGTATTTCCTACCGTACACTCATTTCGACGCTCAACGTCCCACGCCTTATTTTCGACGCTTGCCGTCCCTAAATATTTCCTTCAAAATATCACGTCCCGCACCACCTACATAATTCTACCGTATGTCTGTCCCAATACAATACCTTATTAAATACCTTCCTTTCCACCACGACGCTAGGCGTCTCGACGATGGGCGCCTCGACGCCCCACCCTGCGACGTACCTACATCGACGCCGTCACAACGATAGATGAAATTAGTACATAATCTAATGTCTGTATTTTCAATGGTGAGTCAAAGGATTTATGTATCTTTCTTTGAGATAGCACCCCGGTTTAAATATGAATTTGAATGTTTTATTTATCAATTTGCACCAAACTTTGCACCGAATTCTGGTTTATATTAATTAACATTATCACAACGTGGGTACATAAAATATCAATTAATTAACTAGACGATCACTTTTACTACTAGAGGAAAAAGGCCAATTACAGTAAGTATAGACAATAAAGTAATATAAAACTTGTAAAATAATTAATAACATTTCAAAGAGAGTAAAGTAAAAACAAAGAATAAAATCAAAAGAAAAGGGGGCCTGGGGGGTGGCCGTCACAATGTTAATTAAATTACGGTAATAATTTTGATGCAAAATGGGTAAACTCATGTCTTATTTCTAAACGTTGAGGTTTTTTCTTTTGTTTATTTTTATCGTGAGAAAATGTCCAGAGGCGGGTAACAATATAATTTTAGGTATTGTGTTTAGGTATATTATGGTCCTCTCTGAATCAATTTAACACATGAGTTATAGAAATCCGGTAAAGTTGTTATCCTTTTAGAAAAATGAGATGAAATTGTTGTGGAACTATAGCTTGTGGTATCGGAGCTGTCATCTATAGCAGTGATTTGTCGATGATTAGAGAAAAAGAGCAAAGTGCCGAAAAGGAGCCTTGAACAACCGAAAAGAGCTAAAAGCCATCCATAGTTCGTGCGGGGAACCTTAATAACATGGTCTAAAAATTGTATTTTCTCCACGCCTATGGACAGAAAAGCCTGCTAGAGGCAGGATGAATCTCTACTAGAGATACCCCAAAAGTGGGCCTAACGGGCATCCCCCTATATATCAGGTGTTTTGTTGTCTAAATTATTATTATATGTGCAGTGCTGCGCACATTCGCAAGGTAAGGTATTGGGATATTAATGTAAATGCATGACGCAAGATGAGTTTTAACTTCTCATTTACATATTTACATCTAAATGCATATCTTATCATACTCTACGCGATACCGCTGTACTTTAGCTCTGGTTAGAAATGAGATATGGAAAAGGCTACACATGTGTTATTTTAAATAAAACAAACATTATTGTAAATTTTCCACTATAATAAATAAGTTTAAATAAAACTATTATTAATCTTCCTCTGTGATTACTTTTTTTTTTCAATTACAGCTACATTGAACTCTAAACGAAATTTTTGGGTCCTACAAAAATCACTTCATGGGGATCCACTAGACGTATTTTAAGCCAAGTTTTTGAATAGTTGAAAAAATAAGTCAGGACCCGGTTTGTCAGGTTACAATTAATATATATCTTGACATTTAAAAAATTCAAGATCTATGAGACATAAGCTGCTGCACTAATTGATTTTATAGTTATTTTTAACGTTTAATTCTACTTAATTTAAAGAGAGCAGGTAAGATTCTTATCTACAACGACGTTTCTGTAAAAAACAAAGTATTGAAAGTAATCCAGATCCTTAAGGCTCCTTTTATGCACATGTCGTTGTGTGGTTTGCCGTCGGACGGCACAACGATCGACGTTTCCTTGTGGTGCCGCTGTACTTTTTATGCAAGTACAACGGCTCAAGCGGCTAGTAGATGTATTAAGTGCATTGTTGTCAGAGCAGTAAAAAAAGATGGATCCGTGTATATTATATTATTTATTAATATATCGTAAGAACCAAAGAAGGCAAAGACGGTGGGCTGACCATCCTATTAATATAACACTTGTTCGTAAAATTAAGAAAGGACCCGCAGAAATTCTTTAATTATGTTAGAATATCTATGACATCTTTCGACGAGCTCGCTGCAAAGGTCCTGGATAAAATGCAAGACATATTTCACTCCACAGATTCTTTTTTATATTTCTGTCTTTATACTCATGCGACGATACATCCCAAACAACTCTTCGTTGTCTTATTTCATCAATAAACTTTTCGGTATTCACATTGTTTGAGCGCACTGTAAAAACTATGAAGAGTGGCAACAGGCCTTCATTACGACAACAAAACGATGAACAATCTGCATAAAAATCCCCATATGTGTACGTGTATTTAAAATATTGTGACCGCAATTGTCGTCGAACGTTTGCCGTCCTAATCTATTTTCTCGACGGCATGATTAGACACACAACGACACGTTCGCAAAACGCGACACCAAATTTCTTGACGACAACTGCATAAAATGAACCATTGCTCCTATGTAAATAGTTTTCGAGCGTTTTGTGACGTCCGACGGCAAACCACACAACGACATGTGCATAAAAGGAGCCTAAACCTAATCATAAAATCGGCTGTCAGCAATAGTGCCAGTGTCAAACTGATCTCAAAGCAGCAGTGGAAATTGTGGCAAACAATATCACTGGAATAAACATGTATTCATCAATATCTTAAAATAGATCAAAGACCATATCGAAAGATAAGGTTGTGAATTCACTAGACAAGAAGGTAGTTAATCAAATTCTTTTTGAACTTGGCCCTCCCATTGGACTAACAACATCGGTCATGATAATCTTAAATAAAGAATATTTCCTTGTAATGTTCAAGGAAAAGTGAAAGCAAAGAAAAAAGTGTTATGTTTCTAGGAAGCTGCTAATTAATTCTATCAAAATCATCGTCAATAAATACTTTACTATGACTAGACATGTATCGGAGTCTGATTACAGTTATTCTTTTTGATAAGAATTGGCTATGTTTTGAACTACAATAAATCTGTAGGCTGGCTCACGAGCTAATATCGAGCTATGATTGATTTAGTATTATGCATAATGGGCCTCGTGGTAACTAAGAGCTCTAGAGGCAACCCACTCTCCCCACCTTACAGATAGCTTTCGTAACTGTAATTTTTGTTATTAAAAAAAGAGAATTTCTATTGTATGACAAAATTTAAATCATAAATAGCTTAAAGAATAAATGTAACGAAATAAATATAATAAGGAAATGAAAATTCGAGTGTTGCACATTTTTACAAAAATCTATTCATCTCGTTAGCTATGTTGAATAAATTCATGTACTTCGAGTTTGAAATATAAGTCGCACCTCTAACATGGTATGTAAAGGAAAGTAACAAGGATACTTGCAATTCTAAACAAACGCTTTGAATGCTTTGCTAGGTCACATGTTTTACATAAAATCTTGATTATGCACATCACGTTGTTACATATTATGTACATTATGTACATTATGTAGAGCAAATTTTCTTGAATTATGCGATAAGTTGTAACACTGGTTCATAGGTTTTTTTTAAACATTTACTACTTTTATTCAACAGAAAATACTGTTGCTGCAAATATATTTCAGGTATCGTTAGGGTATTAGTGATTTGTAGATGAATTATGGGGCAACGTATCTTTAAAATGGATATATGATAATATAAATAATAAAAAACTTATAGTTTGTGTCAACAATTTAAAATGTTTTTGTAACAATATAGTTTTTATAAATTAGTAAATATTAAAAGAAAAAGGAAACTGACAGTTTACCAGAGATATAATTTTTTATTGGCACTAATTTCAATTAATGGTAACTCATAAGGCATTATAAAAATAAAGATCACAATTAAAACGAATGGTCGAAATCGCATATGATTGAAATTACAAATGATCGTAATCATATTTTTTTAAATTAGTAATGATCGAAATGATATTTGATCAAAAACATTATATTACGAAATTAGTAAGATACTTATGTATTTATTTTTTTTTTTAATTTTTGTATATTTTTTTGCAAAGCAACCCGCGATGGTACCAGATCAAATCTAACCAGTGCGGTCTGATAAATTAGTAAAGTTTTTTTTTTTTTATTTTTCCAGCTTGTTGTATAATTTTTTGAGAAGCAAACCTCGATGGCTACAAGCGACACGGGTTAAGTAAATAAGTATTTTTTTATTTAGTCCTTTTAGATTTAGATTTAACCATCTGATTTTATATGTGGGATTAGAGCACCTCCACTGTGATAATGTACCCCCTTAGTTCACGCCCGTTCCACAAAAAAATCACAAAAAATTTCAAAATTGACAAAAAAATTATGATTAAAAAGGAAAATAATTATTTCTATTAAAACTCGTTAAAGGATCTACAATAGTTTTTTTTTACTAATATATTGTTATCAAAAAAACCTGATTATTTGTATGAAAAAATAAAAAGGAGATCTGAAGTCCATAATGTTAATGTAAGATTTAAAAATTTCCTAACACTTCCGAAACACACTACAACCTTATTCCGATCTTGCTTTTCGTATTTCACAGCCAAATTATTTAACCTTGCCCCTAAAATATTTAATATCACATCACTCTCAAGTTTTAGAAAAGTAGTCAAAAACCTTTTATTTAACGGAGATATCACTTACAATTTTTAATTTATATTGTTAATTAAATTTAGTTTAACAATAATATTTCATGTTATTTCTATTTTTTACTCGTCACTATTGATTAATAACTACAATAACAACACAGATCTAGGATTTATAAAATTTGACCTTTGTTTTTATTATTTCTAAGTTTCCATATTAATTGTTTGTTTGCTTTCTTATTGAAAGCTAGAATTTCACTTTTTTTCATAGAAAATCTGTATGCATTACTTAATTATTTATATTTTTCTGGGTTGCGTGGAAGAGCGCTGCTTATTTGCTGGCTCAATCTTTGAGCTCGCCAGTAAGTGCGAACGTCGCCTTTTGTCTTTCAGTATTTTTTTTTATGTATATTTATATAATTTTGTATAATAATTTGTATGTATTGAAAGCAATAAAGTCATTATTATTATTATTATTATTATTTTGTTGAAGTTCCGTCGTGACGTAACCTGTGGCTCCGACCCCACAGGGCGTTACGCGGAAGGCCATAGTGAAGACGATCACTCCTCGCGTCCGCTCGGTCAGTGATCGTCGGCCAAACTCATTTGCCTCAAAAGACGCATTGAACCGAGAACGACGGCTTTTTGCATGTTCATCACTAGATGTTCGAGCGATGCACGGCATGCCGGTATTTTCCTCAGCTCTGTCAGGATATTGTCCTTAGTCCCTCCAAGAACACCGATTATAAGGACTACAAAATATATGGTGTATTCCGGATATAGTCTGCGCAATTCGCCAAGCAGTTCTACGTATTTGGCCCGCTTTTCTCTCTCTTTAAGCTCGATGTTTGTTTCTGCCGGAGCGGAAAACTCTATGACGAACATTGAGTTTTTCTGTTTATCCAGCAAGACAATGTCTGGCTTATTCGCCTGAAGACGTGTTGTAGTAGGAAAAGCGTAGTTCCAATAGATGCGACAGTTATTATTTTCCACTACTCTCTCAATGTCCCCTGCAGCATAAGGCAGCACTGGTGTTTCATCCATACCGTAGACATGTCGCAGATGATAATAAAGCACCCGAAGAGCCGCGTTGTGCCGGTAAATATAGCTTGAAACAGCATGCACAGGGCAAGCTGACAATAAGTGCATAAGTGTTTCGGGATGCTGGCGACAGGTTCTACATCTGACGTCGGCAACTTCAGAAAATTGACTACGGTATACCAGGGTATTGATTACTCCATCCTGGCAAGCAATCAGAAAGCCTTCAGTCTCAGATTTTAGACCAGCAGACTTTAGAAAGGTGAAAGTCAGTCTTTTGGATAGCCTTAGATTTTGGACGTTTCTATAGAACACTCCGTGTTGCGGCTTGTTGAGATGGTCTTCAAAGAGCCCTTGTTCTTCTGCTCTCTTAATACGAGACTTTAGAACCTCAGGCTCCAGCCTACTAAGCGACTGCTGGTTATCGGTATCTAGCGTGAATACTAGATTTAATCTTTCTGCCGCCTGTCCTGCTGCTCTAAAAAGAAAAGCTCCGACATTGGCTGCTTCGTGATCTTTTATAAGTTTTAATAGTGGATCCATACTATTGATGATTTTGCAGGCCATTCTTAGTACCAGCCTGTCGTGCAGACACTCCAAGTTTAGAAGGCCTCTTCCACCCTGATCACGTGGGAGGTAAATTCGGGAAACCGACGAGCGTGGATGAATGCTGCGATTGAGATGCATCATCTTTCGTGTGCTCACGTCCAGTTCGCGCAACTCGTCACGCCTCCACTTCAACACTCCGAAGGAGTAAAGAAGAACTGGTACAGCAAGTGTATTAGTGGCAGTAACCTTATTTATACCGGAGAGCTCTGATTTCCATATTTGTCGGAGGCGCTGCCTATACTTGCGTCGAAGCGTTGTCTTAATCGTTTCTGTGTCTTGCGTACGATTTTGATCGACACCAAGGTATCGATATGCCTCACCTGCTTCGAGGTGGCGTAAAATTGCTCCGTCAGCGAGTTGTCCATTTTCTGGATTGTTTCCATAACGGCCTTTCTCTAAGGTTAAAATTGCACATTTATCTAGACCAAACTCCATACCTATGTCTCTAGTATATTCTTGAACCACCTTTAGAGATTGCTGTAGGTCTCGCTGGCTTGTAGCGTAAAGCTTTAGATCATCCATTATTATCCATCCATCCATCCATCCATTATTATTATTATTATTATTATTATTATTATTATTATTATTATTATTATTATTATTATTATTATTATTATTATTATTATTATTATTATTATTATTATATATTAACATGGCCTACCTTACAGACTTTTTCGACGAAACCGGTAAACTTTTCAAAACTGAGACACTCGCTTTCCAACTCTTTAAATAATTTTTACAGTTAGTGATAAAAAACACCCTGTGAAAATTTAAATTTATAAGCATTGAAAATTGACATTTTAAGAATCAAATCAGAATTATGAATACTAAAAATACACAAAATAGAGAAAAATTCAAAAATCATAAATAAATCAAGAAATAAACTTAATTACAATTTAAATAAATCAGTAAGAACCCATAACAAAATACTTCGTTTGTTTTGAGAAAATCTCTCACACTTGTTTAAACACAACATTGATTATTTCCATTTGCACGAATGCATTCTGTTCACATCGACGTGAAACGTGACTGAGCCATTTTTCGTTTTGTGCTAGTTTGTGTTAGTTGTTCTTGAGCTTGCAACTTTCCTTTTTGGAATAGGGTCCTCTAGGGAGAAGTGTCGATAATTTCAAGCCAGCACCGGATTTCCATTCGTAAAAAAAAATATAAAATGTATAATACAATAAGAATTTGATTTTTAGTCAGCTTGTTTTTAGCTACTCAACAGTAAATATAAGTTCTACGAGCACCTGTAGCACATACATATGAGGTATTGATTATACAATTTTTCAAAGCCACTAACCTCTATTTCAAAATTAAATAAAATAAGTTCTACTACCAGGTCCCCAGTAGAGCATCGCAAAAGATAGGAATTGAAAACCAAAATAATTAAATTTTCCTTTTTTTTGCTAAATTATTTTTAGTGCACCAATTGCAAATGTTCTTAGTGTCTAACTGAATTCTTATGCAGTCATCCAAACTAAAACATTTTCAAATCATGTGAATATAATAGAAAAAAAAAATAATATTTCATAAATAATTACATTCATTGTTACATCTACTGTTACATTTATTATTAAACCCATCGTTACAACTATCGTTACATCTATGGTTACATATATCGTTACATATATCATTTCTTATATTGTTACATCTATCATTACATCTATCATAATATATATCGTTATATCTATCAATTCAAAACTAAATTATTTTTAGTGCACCAATTACAAATGTTCTTAGGGTCTAACTGAATTCTTATGCAGTCATCCAAACTAAAACATTTTCAAATCATCAGAATATAATAGAAAAAAAAAATAATATTTCATAAATAATTACATTCATTGTTACATCTACTGTTACATTTATTATTAAACCCATCGTTACAACTATCGTTACATCTATGGTTACATATATCGTTACATATATCATTTCTTCTATTGTTATATCTATCGTTACATCTATCGTTGCACCTATTGATACATCTAACACTTTTCATCCACTTCCCGCCTTACTTTCTACCTCACTGTTAATAATTGAAAATACGGCCGATGTGGAAATACTGTAGATCAGTGTTTTCCAAACTTACCTATATCCCTCTACACATCACCCAAACCTAAATAGCGACAAAAATATCGTGCCTAATTTACAAGTAACTGATGGTTGCTAAATTTAATTTTTTACTGTTTAAGTTTAAATTAAATACATTAAAAAGTTTAAAAATTATTTTAATAATTGCGATCTGCTCCGCTAGTAACTAGTAGTAAAAAGTCAACTGCACATTGTACACCGCGATATCTTTGTGTGTGTCTACATCCCAATACTCTTCCATAAAATTCGCGAAAGTACAACTTCTTATTAGCTTTATATTAGCGGCGATGTGCAACTAGACCTCAGTTCCCAGCGCGTTATGGTGAATGCGGTATTGAGTAAATATTTTGCAAATTACATATTCCCGTTTACGTATTAACGTCTACGATAAATTACAAATTATTGATACGTTTTTAAAAAGAAGTGCAGAACCATCTACGTCTGAAAGTGGTAGTAATAAAAAGAAAAACAGACTTTATACTGATGAATATCTCAAATATGGTTTTATCGTTATTTCCAATAAACCACAAGCCATTAAATTTACTTCGACATTTAAATAGCAAATATCCAGAAAAAAAATCGGTTAAGTATTTTATAGAAATTGTAAAAACAGGGAACTCCTAAGCACTTAAATTTTGTTAATTTATAATTACAATCACCAAACCAAAAACCCTTTTTTCACATTTCTCTATCCATCGGTCTTCCCTTGATCCCACCCGAATTCTCACTTCGCGTCCACTCGGTATTCATCGTCACGATCACCGTTATTAAACAATAATGATTGGCTGCTTTTAAAATTGTCCAGTTACACAAACCAAAGGACAATTTTTATTATTCCATTCAAGGGGGACCTTTCTTAATTAAATACGATTCCTTTCAGCGCTATTTTGACTTCTAAAATTCTCAGATACCAATTTTACCCGAAATCTGCCGATTTTTAAAAATAGTTTTTATTTTAAAAACTGCTCACTGCTCACCCTATATATAAGTAATCGGAAGTATAACTGGTTTTGTGCCAGAAACGAATCTTATCTGCATACAAAATTTAAAGTTTATTTATAAAACCGTTTTTGAGTTATCGCGCTAACAGGCAGACAGACCTACGGAATGTGGAAACATATTTTTCGTAATCTAGGGACCCTAAAACGTGAAAATCTTAAATGATCTCGAAAGGTGACTTTTTCACGATTACAATACTTCCCTTTTATACAGGGAAGTAAAAAGACAAACCCGTAAAATGTTTTGAAAGAAAGATGAAGGTCTTTCACAAACAGCAAGCTACTTTTTCATTGGAAACCACTACTATTGAAAAAGCGTTATTAGCAAGTTATAAAGTTGCTTATCACGTTGCCAAAACTAGTAACTTTTACACAATTACTGAAAATCTGATTTTGCCAGCAGCTGTTGAAATGGTACATAATATATAATGTTTGATGAAAAAGAGGCTGCCAAGTTAAAAACAATACCTCTGCCAAATCATACTACCCAATGAATAATTAGTTATATGGCGCAAGTTGTGGAAAATCTTAATAGATGCACGTACTTCTCTATTTAAATGGACGAATCCACAGAGATATTTAACTGTGACCAATTTATTACGTTTATAAGATATACAAATAATGGCATTCAGAAAGATATTTTATTTTGTTCCCCATTGGAAACCATTATCACTGGAAATAGGTGTTTGTATAACTAGGGAGGAAAGTGCTACTTTTCCTCCCTTGGATGTAGTTTACTGCCCGACGCTAAGCTAAAGGCAGTAAATATCCAAGCGAGGAAAAGGTACTTTACTCACTTGTAATGTATTTGAATTTTTATCCTACTCACTTATTAAACCTTTTTTTTTAAATATATTTACAGCACAAATAACAAATGTATCAATTTAAACAAATTTATCATTATATGCTATACAGGGTGGGCCACTTAAAAGTTCCACCCCCCTTATTTTCGTTATTAATTGAGATATCGGAATAATTTTTTTTTTTGTTTGAAAGACTGAAATATATACTTTCTTATGACGAATACGATTATTCTGTGACGTCATGGCTTACTTTCGGTTTTTCTGGAAATAACAGAAAATCGCAATTTATTTTTTATTTTTAAATTGAAACCCACTTTTTTATTATAAATTTGAATTTCTGGGACATTTTTGTATATTATTCGTGTATTTAAAATTTTATGTCAGCTGTCAAAATGGCCGCCATATTAGATAATATTTCTTCTAAACAAGTAACTATTAATTCGTTTATGGAAAAAAATAAAGAGATGTATCTTTAATTCTTGAATCTTTAAATTCCCATTGAGACCCATTTACCGTATAATAGTGGCGTATCTAAGCATTTTCATTAATAGCAAACCGTTTAATAATTCCATCCGCTTTTATCTTCGTTGTTAATTGAGATATCGGAATGAAAACTTTTTTGTTTAAAAGCTTATAACAAATACTATCATGTACTGTATCCAATCGGTCTGTGACGTCATGGCCTACTTCCGACTTTTCCGGATATAACTGAAAATCGCAATTTATTTTTTATTTTAAAATGGAAACCCGTTTTTTATTAAAAATTTAAATTTTTGGGTCATTTTTGGATAAGAAGCGTGTATTGAAATATTTCTGTAAGCTGTCAAAATGACCGCTATATTGGATAATATTTTTTCTAAACATGTTACTATTAATTCGTTTATGGAAAAAAATATGGGATTGTAAGATCTTTATAAAATCATTGTAAGCTTTAAAATTCCTATTGAGACCCACTTACAGTACACCAGTGGCGTATCTAAGCATTTTCATTATTAGAGAACCGTTTTAATAATTCTATCCGCTTTTATCTTCGTTGTTAATTGAGATATTGTAACGAAAACTTTTTTTGTTTAAAATCTTAAAACAATTACTATCATTTACTGGATTAAATTGGTTTTGGTTTTTGAATAAATCTAGAAAAACCAAAATGGTGGGTTTTTGACAGTCCTCCGTATCTCGATTATTTTAAAACAAACAGTATTTTGATCTAGACATTCTATGGGCACTTTTTAAAGGTATTTACGATAAAAAAATAAAACAAAAGAATATCTCCTTCCGTTTTCGAGATATTGACTAT
The DNA here is from genome assembly GCA_927349885.1 of Psylliodes chrysocephalus. NCBI lineage: Eukaryota > Metazoa > Arthropoda > Insecta > Coleoptera > Chrysomelidae > Psylliodes > Psylliodes chrysocephalus. The sequence continues at coordinate 75,776,314 of OV651813.1, forward strand.
AACTTAAAAAAGGAATCACAACATGGCACTTTCTTTTAAATGATGGCTGCTCTGCTCTATTTGGTCTAGTAGGCGAGCTAACAATATGTTTTAGAAATGGCAAATTATAGTCGGTTTAATTGAAACTTTATAAAAACCATATAAAAACAAGGATTTTGCGATAGTTTTTGGGACAAATTACAAAAAAAGTTTCAGATATAAACCGTTTAATTTAAAGAAATTGTACTATGTTTTGATCACAACACATTTGACAACGATTTTGCAGAGAGTTTATTGCCCTTAGTAATGTGTTTCTATTCACTGCACCCATAGCGTTTCGGACTCTTTCTTCGAAAACTGCAATATTTTCGGGAGCTTCACATGTGTAAGTTTCGTTTTTAATGTATCCCCATAAGAAAAAGTCAATGGGATTTATTTCAGGGGATCTAGCAGGCAAAAAAATGTTGCCATTATTCGCAATTAATCTATTGTGGAAGTTTTCTTCCAAATAATTCTTTACGAATCGTGCATATACCAAATTTGATCCAAGTTCCCCACAGATGCCCTTACAGCGGGCATTATTTGTTCTTGTAAGAGCTGAAGATATCGTGCTACATTTAACTTAAAATTAAAAACTATTGGTTCAATTAATTGATTTCCGGAAAGTAAAAATTTCATAACTTTCATATTTAAACGTAATTCTCATTTTATACTTGCCTATTATGCCGCACCAAACATTAAATCCAAATTTTGTTTGGAATCTTCTTTGTTAGGTGAGTTTTGGGTTTTCTATAGCCCACTGATGGGTATTATGCCTGTTGAAAACTCAGCAATTGGTAAATCGAGTTTCGTCAGTCCACAATATGTTCATGAAAAAATTGGCATTTTCTCGCATATGTTGAATGTACTATTCACAAAATCTTACTTTTCGGGGAAAATGATTTGCCGATAAACCTTGTATAATCCTAGGTTTGTATAAATGATATTTATTAACGTCCAGTATTCGATGAACGGATGACTTAGGGATATCCATTTCATTACCAATTTTTCTAACCGATGCTGTGGGATTATAATAATAATAATAATAATAGTTTATTATTAGTGTATCAATTCTCTCCTCATTTTCAATAGCATATTTATTAATTCTGGGTTTTTAAAACTTCCATAATTTAGCAAATTTAATACCAGAACCCTAAAATGTCTTGCGTTTGGTTGATGCCGTTCAGGAAATTTATTTTCATAAATTTCCGCAGCCGCTGTAGAGTTTCTGTGGGCTACGAAGTAAGTTTCTTAAGAGCCATATTTGAAAATAATAACGTAACGGAAATTAAATTTTACAAAAAAAAACACAACTAATTGAAAATAAACAAATAAAACCTAATGTTAAACCAACTATAATTTTACAGTTATAAAACATATTCTTGGCTCGCCTGCTAGACCAAATTGAGCAGAGCAGCAACATTAATTAGGATATTTTTAGATTTGTTTATTTCAGCATTCATTTGAAAGAAAGTACATGTTGTGATACATTTTTGAAAAGAGAATTAACAATTCTATTTAATGCAATAAAAATCCAATATGACGTCCATAAGATAAAACAAAGTTATAGTCAATATCTCCAAAACGGAAGGAGATATTCTTTTGTTTTATTTTTTATTGTAAAGACCTTAAAAAAGTGCCTATAGAATGTCCATACCAAAATACTGGTTGTTCTTTAATAATCGAGATACTGTTAAAAACCCACCATTTTGATGTTTCGTGATTTTTGAAAAACAAAAAATAACTGACAAAATGTAGTAGCAGTTCTGAAATGGTAATAGAATCCTGAGAAACATTTCCCATTTAACCGATTTTGTAGCTTTTATAATTACCGAAATAGTAACATATGCAATACCAATCTGGGACACAAGTATTTACCTATATTTTAGAATTATTTATGTTAATATTGAATGTGCAGTTTTGAGTAGCACTTATATGAACACCAATGGAAGAAAATGGTGTTTAAATGGGAACTTCACTATTTCAAGTATTTGTGCTGTTCACATTTTAATGGTGGTAATTTCTAGATGTGCTTGGCTGCTTATTGTTCTATATTATTTCCCATAATTTAATTAGAATTATTTTTTTTTTCGTAAGATTGTTTTACATAACCTTCTGCGATATTGGTTGATTTCCAACTGCCGTGCTGTTTTAGAGCTAAAATACCTCCACCAGCGTTTACTAACATAGTTGCTGAAGTTCTTCTGAAAGTGTGCCCGGTGTAATGTTTGGCATTTGGAAACTTGAGATATTCTGCATTTTTTGTGGTACTTTGGATATAGTACTCTTACCAACTACTTGATTTATAAATTTGCCTGCTTTAAAGCATATGAACAATCGTTTATATTCAGTTTCAGGACGTAGACAGATATATTTTTTAACGGCTTCAACAAAATTTGGGCCGTTGCCTGTTGTATCATTTATTACGAAAGTTCGTTGTTTATTCGTTTTTGAAGTGGGAATATTTATTACTGAAAGATTGTCTTCATCTTCAATATTTTCCACAGTCATCACATCGATATGCTCCAGAAATTCCAATAATAAGAAGTACCTGTCAAAAATTAAATACTATACTATGATTTTCTTATTCTTAACACAAAAAAACATATATAGAATCCTAAAGTTGAAATTTTCATTTAAAAACCTAAAGTTAAAGTAATATTTATGTTTAATTTTTACCAGGACACAAGATAAACCAGATGTTATAGAAATTATGCGAAGAATTGCAATATAATAGATTTAATTCTCAAGTTTCATCATTTACAACATACTCAAACTGAGGAGGAGAAGAAGTACTTTTGTAAAATGCACAAGTACATGGGATATTGACTGGGGAAAATGTATTGCTATATGCACAGATGGCGGTAAAGCTATGACAGGCCATCAATCTTGTTGTCAGATTACAAGAAATTATGCCTCATGGATACATTGTTTTTCACATCGAGAAACTCTTGCGTTAAAAGCTTTACATCCTGAAATGGACTGTGTTATGAAAACCATCATTAAAGACATGGGTGCTTTATTTTAAAATCTTCTTTATCACACCAAAGTAAGGTGGCTTTCAAGCGACAACGCTTTAAAAACAGTATTTCATTTGAGAGGAGAGCTTTTAATGTATTTGAACGATGAGAAGTCCCTAATATAAATAACAATTTTCCGATGATCCTATTTGGCTTTTGAAACTAGGTTTCCATGCTGATGTTTTTTAACAATAAAATATTTTTAAGAGTAATTTCGAAAGTCGTTACATTAATATAATTACAGCTACAGATAAAATTAAGAGGTTAAGTAAAATCTTATGTTTACGGCCTTATTAATATTTAGTTTTATGATTCGTTTAATTATTAATTGTTAATTTTTATTTACGGCGTTATAAAAACAACACATAATTTAACAAAGTGTTGTTTTTGTTTAATTTGGAAAATTTCCGGCGACCACCCTAGCACCTCAGGTTGGTGTGTAAATCAAGTAAAATAACGAAAAAATAAATAAATATAAAATGCTAAATTAGTCACGAAAATATTGATTTTGTATCCATCTACGCATCCAATCTAGCGTATGTGTTGCAATTTAATGGGAATCAATTTTGTTTATTAAATTTCGGCTGTATTTTTTATTATTAATGACATATGGTTCGTTACATGTCTGTCCCCATTTTATAAATTGCATAGTTTAGATTAAAATATTAATAACATTTGTTATATAAATTGGTTTTAATTTAAGATAATTGTCGAAACGTATACAAATAAATGTTGAAAATTCATGACTAAAATATTATGGTGATAGATATTTACAGGAAGTTCAAACCAACACATAGATACAATTATTAATTAAGTAACCAATTTTGGGTTTATAATATTTAGGAATATACCTAGTAGCGTAAACAAAACAAATTTTTTGATGGGGTACAACGATAGTTAATTTAATAAATCTAAAATTTGGATATGAGAAAAATAATTAAGAACATATAAAAACAAAAATATTTATCACAAATAATGAAACAGCTATAAAATCATAAAAGTAAAATAAAATAATTCTGTTTTCGGCATGGAATAGCAGTTCTAACCAGCCCGATCCACAATTAGCAAATTGTTGGTTATTTCCTCTTAGTATATCAATGTTAATTTCGTTATGTATATTTAATAAAGCCATTCTATTTATTCTAACCACACTTTTAAAAGTTTTAGTATTTTGCTTCTTATGTAGTAGCTGGAGTCACACATAATACTTTAAGCAAAATATAAACTATTATGTGCATCGCACATTACCAAAGCGTGACGTCACAATGTAGGGTGGGGAATAGGCACCGTTTCAATCATTCATATAGAATAAAGAAATGTATCAGGTAATCTAAAGAAGAAATCCCAATGTGTAAAATAAGTTTATCGAAATATAAAACTTCCTGACTTTTTTGAGATATTGCAGGCTTTATATAAAACAAATCTCTAGAACTAAAATAAAATATGTATGTATTTATTTAACAATAACCCTTACAGCATACAGTATTTTCAATAAACAATCATTGAAAGAAGGCAAACCAAACATAAATTTTTAAAAATATTACAATATTTTAATACAGAGAAGTAAACTGCTGCATCGTAAATCCATTAGAAGGACATGAGACATGAGTACGACTCTGTTAAAGTCAGTAAATTTTACCTATAAATGTAATTCGTGAAATGTTACCCCTAATATCGTAATTTATGACTAAACACATTTTAATCATATTAAAATGATAAAAATAATACTAGTATTAATACAATTTGTTAATAAAAACTGATTAATAAACTAGAAAAACGATGAATAATCAAGACATCTGACGCAACTGACACATGAAATTTAGTTTGTTTTACTGCGCAAATTCCTCAATCCCAAGTTTGACCAACATGACGGCGCCCTATAATAAACATATTTGAAATATATTGCCACATACTTTGATTTTCTTTACTATACGGCGCAAAAGAGAGGTCCGACACGCCCAACATAGGGCGCAGCCATTTTGACCCTTTTACTACTATGTTAGGCAACACATATTTATCCAAAATGTTAAACTGGTATTGATATTTTGAGATTTCAAGTGAAGGCAACAAATGTACTAGAAGAAACGTTTATTTATTTTAAATAATATACAAGAAACTTCTTTAAAGTAAAGTTGTAATTTCGAGTACATTTTGAAATAGAGGTGAGTAATTATCCTTCCTCCATGGAGGTGAGTGGTTTTAAATTATTTCTAAAGCTGTGCATATGATTTTACCTTAATATTATGTTATTTTTCGCCATTTTATTTTTGTAATATAATAAAAATATTTGAGTCTAAACAATCTAATATTACCTATAATTTGCATTTTTTCAGCTGTAAATATGGTACGAAACTATAAAGTAATAATAAAGAAATGTAAGAAAAAAGAAGCTCTAAAAGATATTACCAGAGTAATAAGTATACTCTTGCAGGCAAACTGCAACAATTTATATAAAAAGGACTTTTTTATTTATACCCTCTAGAAGTTCAAGCAAAGAAATGGTGAAAATTCAGGAAAAGAAATCGAATGTAAAAAAAATCAAAATATGGTAGTAAAGAAGAACTTTTGGTTGAGTATCTACAAATCACTATGGTTTAAACTATGCGCAAGTGATATATTTAGGATACAAGTTATGCCAAATATATAATATACACAGGATGTTCTAACTCTACTTTTGAGAGGTTACAGCTTTCTCAGAATAAGGCAACGAGAGCTATTTTAGGATGTAGCAGATATAGCATACAGCTTATGTTGACTACGTTGAACTGGTTGAATATAGGACAGTTTCTATGTGCAGGCAATGACCTTTATTTTTTAAATAGTAAATAATGTATTGAATTGTCAACTTACTCCTATTTCTTACATACATCAGTACCATACAAGAGCTGCGAATTCTATTAATTTGTGTGTAGGAAGGCAGAGTTTAAATTAATCAATTATCTCATGATATAAACTCCCTTTAAAAAGGTAAATTATTTTAACAGTAATTAGTTATGTTAAAACTTTCAGCTAAGTCCTCTTGTGTGTTTGTTATTTTGTCATCACTTATTTATTTATTGTGTATTTATTTTCAAATACTCTCTACTTTTGTATATTTATGTAGGTATCTTCTTATTTTTTGTATGAATTAAATATAATCTAATGATCCATATATGAATGGTTTTTTTTATGTTTCTAAAAAGGTTTTTAATCTTCATGATGTATGTATACAGAACACAGTGAGATGATGCAGTCCCTATAGTTATATTATTTAAATGTTTATATATAATTGACAAATAAACATTATTATTAGATAGCTACTTTATTTTGAAAATTAAATATTTTGAGTTTATTACCAAATTAAGTAGTCATATTTTTGTTTTTTTGTTTACTTGAAAATATGTGTATCAGTCACAAATAATTTTTTGTTTATTTACAATACACATCATAGTTATACCTACTAAAAATATGTCAAATGTGTCCCCACTCCCCTATGTACTTTTACAAATGAGTCAAGAAATAAAATATATTATTTAAAAAAATTAAAGGTCTATAGTCAGCGTGCCATATGTCCATAACTCATTGAACTAGATGTAATTTCGCCTTAAAGTTACTATGGATCAATAATTTAATGTTTATTAGCAAAAGTAAAAATATACAATAAATTATTTTTAACAATTCAATATAGACTACTGATTAACTCGAGTAGATACCACACACAATTAGACTGATAAAACCTTGTACATTCAAAATAAAACTTTAAACATTTATACAATTAAACAATAGTTAGAAAAAAGTCAGACGATTTCTATTAATATATGCAGATTAAGATTGTGTACCTAGGAATGTGAAACTAGATTTGAATTGTGTTTATTTTCAAATAAATCAATTATGTCTTCCAAAACTGCCTGATTATTGAGAGTCAAAATTAGTTTTTTGAAAAATGTACTTAGGATTGAGTACGATTTCATTAAAAACATGATATTTTGGTAAAGTAATAGTAAAATGTCTTTATTTTATGAATATTCAACATTGATCCTAAGAAGACGAAGAATAGCTAGATTTCTTAATCTTCTCGGTTTACAACTTATTTGCACATTACAAAACTATGTACCAAAAACATAATATAATGATGGTTGTTCTTGTTCAAATATTTCTAGATCATAATTTGGCTCAATTTAAAAACTTGTTCCGGTACTTGATGTTTGATTCTGAAATAAAAAGATCATAACAGATGTATTGTTCATCTACAAATGAGTCTTCTTTCAGTTGTTACACAGAAATAAATTGCTAAATATTTTCTATTCATGAAAATACCCCTATGGGTATTACTGCCACCACCTCCATCAATATTCTCGTTTTCAAAGATTACACAAGTTTGTTAATTGTATTACCATTTATTGTCAGTGTATATTTTTAAAACTCTTGCATATCTACTTACTTTCTACTTCTATAGCAATCGATGGTCTAGCTATGTTTTTTTTAGTCCGTCGATTCAATATTGTAAAAAGGATGTTGACATATGGTGGCTCTAAAAGATGTTTTTGTTACTTTTATGATTCCTGTGTATGTCTAACGTACAAAATCAATGTACCTGGATTAGTGGTACTTTTGCTTTTCAGAAATTTCTATTTATCTGAAATTGTTACATGGTTTACTGTCCCAAATAAAAAAAATAAATATTACAGGTCATTTTCTAACTCTTCCTGATATACTATTTAGCAGAGGGGGCTATTTTCTCAGCTGAGGACTACCTCTACTTTCAGGTGTGTAGATGAGCCACAGATAGTAAACCTGAAATAAAATAAATAAATAAATAAATAAATAAAAACAAATATTGTAATATAAATGTTCCGAAAAGTAAATAATATTACTTACATGTTTATTTATATTTCGTTTGATTTTATTACTGCTCTCATCTATTGAAGTAAATGCTTCAATTTTCTAGGTATTTGCCTCCTACAAAGAATTAGTTCATACCTTTATACATAAGAGCAATAACATTTTCCTGAAAAAGCTGAGAAGATACGTAACGAAGTTTAGCTAAAAATAATTTCTAAACAATTTAATTAATGGTTTGTAACCACTGTTCATGTTAAGTGCTTGAGATTCGTAGGAGACCTAAAAAATAAAAAGCTTTAGATAACAAAAGGAACATAAATAAAGTAGTTAATACTTACAAATGGAAAGATTTAACATAAAATCACCAAGTAAAGCAAGGTTTTCAAGATATTCATTACTTGTTAATGGTTTTGTAAAGTATAGGTTCGTAAATAATATCTTTGGGGACTGACTTTGGGTAAATATTATAACATAACCACTAAAACATGACTAAAACTATTGCGCCAAGATGTATGCAACACGTAATAAAGGTTCAAAATGACGGAGTTTTCTATCTCCTTTTAAAAGGCACTCAGAAAGCTGCGCAGTGCGACCTTTCTCCGTATAGTAAGAGAAAATCAAAGTATGTGTATATAGCACATGATCATAGCCTATCTGCTAACCTTCTAGATCTGTGGTTTGTTTGTCTACATGTCACCATTTTGAAAGGGCCAGTGTCACGTGTTCTGAGCAGCCTAGTAATGACGTAATAACATAAACCAAAATGTAATAGATCTTTTAATTGTAATTGTAATAAAAAACAAGCCTGTTTCGCTTAGTCGGGTCACTCCGACTTGGATACAACGTTGCCACATTTAGTAGCTATCTACCTTTTAGCTTCTTTTGCTAGTTCTAGTAGATTTTTTTGTTTGATAGATTTTAGTAAATTTCTATAAATTAATAAAAACAAATTCCAATTATTCAAATAAAACTTCCTATTTAAATAATTGTGTTGCTAAATATGATTCCTAAAAACGTTAGGTTATAACTAGGGTTGGACCTGGTTGGACAATTATCAAAAATAATAATAGATCATCGATTATATAAAATAATCGGTTATGTTCGATTAATCGATTACGTAAAAATATTCTATTTTTTTCGATTAATCGATTATTTTGGAATAACCGATTAGCTTGCGTTAATCGATTATTTACCGAGCATGTTAGTCATTAGTTGTAGCGTTTGAAAACAGTATGATGTTGATAATATAGTTACTACACTTAATACAAATCCAAATTAAAAAAAACAGCAATTTGGCGCTTGTACAAAGTTTTAAACCGAACGTACAAATGCTAAAATTCGCTCATTTTAATTTGCCACGAACTGCCACTGAATTTTACTATCAATAATTATTGTTTGAGCCGTTAACAATACGGAATAATTAAGAATCCTCAGTGCTTGTACGTCCTTAACGACGCGACAATGTATACATCTTTCACTTTAAAGAATTGTATAAATAAAAATAGTAAAAAAAGCTAGATCCGATGTCACTTATTCCAGTCCTGCTTAGCACTCACGTTGCGCCTCGGTTTGCGTCTCTGAGGAGTGCTAAACCTGAAGCTGGCGTGGGATGAAATATGAACCGGCACTGACTGACAGAAGTGGATAATGAAAGAGAGTGCATCTTGATTTAGTCAGATATAATGAGGTTTTATTTTAAAGAAAAACTGTCACTTGCACTCGATCATATATCTCTGGTCTCGAGGGTGTGTGGAAAGACCTCACAATAAATTTATAAAAAAAAAAGAAAAATGAGAAAAGAATGGTAAACGGAAATAAAACGGGAAATAAATGTTCTTGGAAATTAGATTTTACGGCTTTTTTATAGAGCCGGTTTGGTATCAAACGGTTCAACTTTACAAAAAGAGTCTTGTGAATTAACAATAGTTTTACATTGTTTTATACACAACTTATACCATTACCTTTACGTCATTAAAAAGTTTAACACACTACAAAATCAATCTTACATTAAAAAATTAAATTAAGGATTGGTACACCCAACATACTATCATCTTATCTCATCGCCAGTATAAGAAATTATTAATGCATGTATCTTAGATATTATTGTATTTCATGTTAAATAAAAATTACGATTCCTATTTATCATTTTTTTCGATATCCTTCCCTGGCAGCTCTAGTAGAAGATGAAGACTGAACTCACCTTGCCTTATGACTGTGACACTAAATATTGTCAGAAGGTAATTTATATATTAGGACAACTGGTCATTATTCATTATTTATTTTATATTTTTAACATGCCATGTAAATGAAAGATCCCACACTAAAGTATCTAACGACTAGTATTTATACACACCTATAAAAACGATCAAGTATCTGGTATTAAAATTACAAGGATACGTCCTAGAAATAACATTATATAAAATAAAGCTTCTTTAAACTACCCAATGAAGAAAGAGTAAGTTGTTAAGGGAAAAAATTAAATAAAAATATTAGATGAAACAATCAACTATATCTAAAATTTTTAGTCATCGAGTTCAATTAATCCATTATTGCCAGTGTAAGGTAGTGAAAACGTATCTTTCATGAGACAAAAAATTGAGAAATCAAGCAGAGAAATTAATATTCTGGAAAGGCATTTAACCATTTAAAATGTGAAGTGGATGGAAGACAATCAAATCTTCAAGTAGTTGTACAATTATCCTGAAGTGCCGTCACGCTGGAGTTACAAGGGTTTTTGAAATGGACTAGGGTGACAGCAAGGTGTTGAAATGGTAAAAAAATGATAATTTAAAAACATAAAAATATTGCTCTGGCAACTGCTAGTGAGAAGAATTAGAATTGGTGCGTTAGAATTGGTGAAAACATTTGCTGTATTCCTGTTAACCTTGATTATTTCTTTTATAAAATCAGGAATGATATTTAATTTAAGCATTTAGGTATTTAATTTTAAAGGGATGATGACTGTGATTTATTTTAACGAACTTATGTTGTTCCGTTTAGTGGCTTTTAAAGTACAAAGAAAATTGCGAAGGTAACTATTTCGGAGAGTGAATTAGAGTTTTTTCACTTCCCTTTCAGTGCCGTAGGCCTATTTTCTTAGTTTAATATTGACTTTATCTTAATTTTTTACATTTTTCTAGGACATTTTATTTGCTAACTACCTGCTTTAGGAGTTCTCCATCTCAGGGTGGTATGTCCTGATTACATATTAACCTAGCTAGCACTATTTTCTAATAGTTGGCGCATGGAACTTGTATGGCAGGTTGTGTTCCCAAAAAAATATCGCCAAATTTGTTATTTCCAACCTCAAATATGAGTCCATAGTATACGGTGGGACATATCATTTAGGAAAACCATGAAAACTTAAATCACGATTCTGTACAGTAATATGACATTGCTATATATGTGATTGGCACTTGTTTAACAGGTTGTGTTCCCAAAAAAATATCGCCAATTTTGTTATTTCTCACCTTAAATATGAGTTTATAGTACGTGGGAAAAAGCATTAAGTGAAACCACGATAATCTAAATCACGATTTTGTACAGTAATGACATTGTTATATATTATGTGATTTGGATGGATTGATTTATATCAATCGGACTGAGTCCAGCAGATCCTGGAGTTTAACGGTAAGTGGAAGTTCTCGAGAGTCCAGAGAGTAATCTTAAATTAGGTTGTGGAAGTTTTCTTTTCACTTTGCGAAATAGTGGGAAGTGCCGTGGGCGCCAAGGGATTTAAAGTGTGTATTGGGAGTGTTTGTTTGACACTTTCAGAGTGAGAGAGACTGATGATTTAAAAACGAGTGAGTATGTGTTCGCTGAAGATGTTTTCAAAAACTTGTCTGCTAGGAAAGTGAAAGGGAAGATATTGGGATCGTTGTAGTATACGTCTCTAGAGTGTGGTAAGTTTGTGGGCAAGATGTATGGTATAAATTGTGTGTGTAAATTAGAGTGTTTGGATTGCATCGTCCAAATCGTCCACACGAAGCTCCAATTAGACGGATTGCCGTCGCATCTTGTCGAGAGTGCTTTGAACATTAGAGGACAGCTAAAACTACCAGAAAATCGTATTCCTAAATAGTCAACTTCAGTGCGTTTTGCCAGTCTGACTTCCAGAAGGTTCACATTAACGTTCTGGGCAAAACGAACTGCTGAGGAGATTTGGAGAGGGCTTACTGCAGTGACCGCAGTGGTGTGAAGTATGGAGATTGCATCCTGAGTGGAGTGATGATGTCTGAAACCATATTGGGATTAAGCAATTATGACTCGCTCTTTACCAAAGTCCTGGATCATTTCGCTAAGCAGAAGGTCAATGAGTTTACCTAGTACAGATACGAGAGCGATAGAACGATATGAGTCTAAGGATTTGGGGTCCTTGCCTGGTTTGGAAATAAAAATGGTTTTGGAGGATTTCCAGGGAAGTGAAAGTAGAAAAAGGAAGGAGATGCGTTCAAGAGTAGGTAAGAATTGGAAACATGGTTTCAGAAAAACGTTCTAGCGTTCTTGTATGTATGGAATTGGGCCCAGTGGCCAAGTTTTTGCCTGCTTGGCAGTCGCATTGGAATACGTGGGGTGAATGGGGCAGTGCGGGGGTCTTCGGCATCCAATGGAGGGACTGGAGCGACAAGTGTCTGATGGACGTTAAGTCGGAATCGGTTGTCAAAGTAGATGTTGTCAGGGGTTCTTAAAATAATTTTAAGGTGTGTCTTATGTGCTCGGGCCTTTTTCCTGGGAATTATGTGTATTTCACCGTCGATTTCAATGTCGGAGTGTGTTTTGGCTTTTTGGTCTGTAGTAATTTGGAATTTGTCCCAAAACCTTAAACCATCTCTATGATCTAATTTAGAAGTGGTATTGCTTCATTGTTGTTGTTTGTGTAAATTAGTTTAGAGCCTAATCAGGGTGTTGAGATGGTGTCGTTAAGTTTGGATGACAGAGTTGTGGGTACAAACATATTGTCTATACAATCGGTGTTTTTGGCGAATGAGATGTATAATAAATTGGGCGAAGGGGAATTTGTGTAGTGTTGATGAAAGTAATTGAGACTGAAGTGTCGACGGCGTGGGGTGATTGTGGTTTGAACTTGATGATGTTTCCCTGAAATAATGGCAAATCGCTTTTTTTTAATTTTAGGTGTATATTGTGGCTTTTGGCGGAGTGGGGTAAAAGAGAGATGTATGTGACATCAATGGGAGATGATCGAAAGTTATTGTTTCTCCAATAATGCATTTATCAGCAACCAGTCCAGTACATAGGTCAGAAGTCGGTTTAAAGCTCTGAAGATGGGGTAGTCGATGAGCAGATTAGAAAGGAAGATGCCATGTGCATTTGAGGCGCTATATCCGAACATAATACGTCTGGAGCTCAGGTCTGCTAGCAAAGCGGCACAAGAAAGTGATGGTAGGTAGTCTATCAGTAGGGTTGAAATGGTTTGGCCTGGGTGGTTATATTATGAGAATATCGTTAGTGGATTGTCTATTAGAAGGTCAATTGCAATTAAATTAAGGTCTACTAAACGAACAGGGACAGTGTAAACATTAAATGGAATTGAATTTATAATTAACAAAGCATTCCCATGGAAAATTTGAGATTTATTTTTATAAACCATTTGAAACCCAGTGAAGCTGGGTGGAAGTTTAGACTTAGTACCAGGTAATAAAATAATTTGTAGGTTATATAAATTTCATTGATTAGCGGCCTCTTCCTAGCGAGACTGCTGCTTTTTAGAGTTCCAATGAGCCAATCTGTTAAAGGTCGGGTTTTATTGGCGAAAAGGAGAATATTGCTGTTTCTATGACCAGTTATGGTACAGGTAGATAAATGGCCGAAGATAGCCGAGATTAGCGATCTAAGTAATGTGGTTTGAAGTTCTCGACAATTAGTTTGAAGGTTCATCAGTCGAAAAAATTTGGATATAGAATTTGTGCTCTGGTGTCAGCTCAAGAGGGGAGGGGTTTGGAGGGTAACTGTTGTTGCTACTTGCTGGGGCTTTATAGGTAATTTTTTGCTGTTTTGGGCAAGCGAGAGAGTAAGCGAGGTAGCTTTTGCGGCAATTTCGGCATATTGGCACCTTAAATTTCTTACAATCTGCTAGTCTGTGGTGCAGCCCGTAATTTAGATAGTCGAGTTGTTTTAGAATATTCTGATGCCAAATATCCTAGGCCGGTGCGTTGAATGTAATATTTGGGAATTGCAGGCAGGGGGTTGGAGTTGGAGGAGTTGGCTGGCTCGCAGGACTGTCTTCGGCCGAATAGGTCAAATAACTCGCGGTTTAGGTAAGAATACTGCGATTCAACAAAGCTCTCATTTATGAGTTACCTATTTTTGTTCTGTAACAGCCTGGGGGATTTTTTGGTAGTCAAGTATTACTTTGGATTGTACTTTTACTCTTTGCAGTTGTATTACGGTAATATAATAAAAACCTCTTACCCTTAAAAGAGGCATTTGGCCTAAAAGCGACAGAGGAATTTATTGCTGTTACTTCACTAAAACCTAGAACACTTGACAGTCATTACAGGTTTAAATTATTGATTTGCCCTGAGTACGCATGGTAAATACTATGCATTATCGAACAGACTGTATACCAAATTGATTTATTTTGTATTTTTATTTTAGCCCATTCCGGTATTTTATTATACAAAGATTTTATAGTCCTGTATAATGCATATCCTATTCGATGGCATCATTAATTTTTTTATGGAAGTAGTTTCAGGATGTAAATTTATTTGTCAAAAACTATTATATTATAAATTCATGACACTATTTTAGGATATATGCGATAATGGCTTGTTTGAATTAAAATTTTATGGACTGGTAAACTTGTTTTTTTCTTCGCTCCTTTATAAAGATTATTTGTAACTTTTATGACATGAGTTGCAAGTACATTATCTAACAAAATGAAATCTTTTAAATACCTATCGTACATGAATAAGCATCTGCGCTAGTAATTTTCCTTCTCATTTTACTTATGCAAATTTTTTCCAATATTTTTTCTTCATGAAAGGGTAATCTCCATGGTTTGCTCCCGCTCCTTGCCGGTTCAGTTATTTCCCAGAGGAAATATCCATAAATCAATATTCAATAAAAAAAAGTTCATTCGTAACGTGCTCATCGAAAATTTAGCTCGACTTGCTTCATTTTTCTCCACATTTTCGAAACGGTTAATATTCATACCGCATCCATATAAAGAAATCTACCCCGACTAGATATGTAGGTAATAATTTCAAGTCAACGTTTTTGCTTGGTTGCCAATTTGATATAAAATAGTAAGAAATATTAATAATACTACGTAAAATGTAGAACTGCCATCGCTCATGGGACCGAAATGGAAGGAAAATGGAAAAAACTATTACTTACTGTAAATATACAAAGGTTAATTTATTGAAAAACATTATTTTGTAATAATATAAGAACATACGTCATAAGAGTTTCTAATAGAGTACTTTTTATAAATATAAAACAATTACTGAGACCAATACTTTTGGGGCCTCAGTATTGCATTCGTGACGACGAAAACATTTTCTTACCCTCACTTTTTAACAATTTTCTTCACGTTTATCAAAATTCCAAATACGAAATCACAAAAAAATTTTTCGCACCTACGTCTGTGCTTATGTACAGGGGCACGATAACTTTAGATCGAAAGCTCAGATTGACTTGCAGTTTTAGAACCCTATTGATTTTCAGAATATTCGGTACAACTTAACTTAAATATATTTTTTTTTATTTTTTATTTTATGTACTTCAACATAGTGAAATTATACTATATAGATATGGCTATGCTTATCAACTGTAAAATCACATTTTTTTTTATATTTCTGTCACTTTTATAGGTCAAATTATTAAAAAAAAAATGATGATTTTATTTTATTTTAATTGAGTAACGCTTCGGTCTCTAGAGTAAAAACTATTAGTTTTTTTAAATGTTTTCAGAGCAACATATATATCAGAAAAGACAATAAAAAAAATTATATTAATTATACACGGTTCTCCAGAAAAGTCATATCTATCAAATGGGATATTTTGTATTTTATTTATATTTCTGAATTTCTTTCGCATATCCCATTAAAACAGTACTAAATTGTATGTAATTATACAGAGTATGTCACACGCTATAACAGTTTTATATGAAAATTGTATTGATTTTAATGACGCTATAATCTTTTTCTATTCTGGTGTAATTCTAGCTTTAATGTTACAAATGGTAACTGAAAATATAATAGTGCACTTCCTTGGTAGACCTACAATAGAATAGAAAAATGTAAACAATATTGTGTAGTGAGATTGTATAATAAAAAAAATGTTTTTTTCTTAAGCACAAGTCTCTCTGAATACAATAATTCTAGAAAGATTTGGAACTTAGAAAATTAAGAAGAGAAGAGAAACATATTTTTTTGCGAATTTTACAGCTATTAAACTTTATATTATTTATATAACAAAATCATTATTTATGTTAGAATTCTCCTTGGGTAAGTTGTCTAAAGATTTTTCTTTTAATCCTGTTTGTATTTTGGCCATATTAAAAAAATTAAATAATGTGATGTTTGTTTATTTTATAACAACAGTTTATTTATTAATAAATTATTTAAATAATTATTTATTTTATAATACTAATATTCTGATTTATATATATTTTGATTTGTCTTTTAACTGTTCACTATTTATCTTCACTGTCCCATATACAGGGTGGCTCATGCTCAACGGGACGGAGCTTTATGGTAAAACGACCAAAGATATAAAAAATTCGTTTGGGAGGAATACGTAGGTTACAGACGGCTACAATTTAAAATTTGTTAGATGTATACAGGATGTCCCACATAAGAGAAAATATACAAAGTTATATTATTTTTAATGGAACACCCTGTTTTTTATTTTAGAATTAAAAACTACATCAAAAATAATGTCAGTTAACTAAAGGTTCCCTATTACTATTATTATTAGTTTTCGATTTATTTGAATTTTTAAGGAAAAAAAGTCTCCCGGAAATTAATTGTTTACTCTTGTTTGAATAATTTTTAATGAACTATTTTTTTTTTCTTATGTGGGACATCCTGTATACATCTAACAAATTTTAAATTGTAGCCGTCTGTAACCTACGTATTCCTCCCAAACGAATTTTTTATATCTTTTGTCGTTTTCCCATAAAGCTCCGTCCCGTTGATCGTGAGCCACCCTGTATAACAGATTGCCTGTATTTCTCCACCAATATTTATAAACAAATTGGTGGATTCCAGATTGCTCCTCCACCAAATTAGAAGCATCTCATATCTGGAATATACCAGAAACATTATCACGTTGACTCAGAAATGTTCGCGAAAGTGCCTCCGCCATAGTCGTGACATATGTTTGGTCTTAAGGGGTTTAATTATGATAATCGGACAAGTTGAGCCTCAAAGGCCAAATAAGACAAAGAGGGATTAGGTGGATTAGAGCATGACTTAATAATGAAATGGCTCACATAACAATAACAATTTTAAAATAAATCAAAATAATCTCGCAATCGAAAACGAGGCTAGGATTTGGACGCTTAGATGAAACCACATTGCCAGACTTAGAGAAAATATTTCGCGATATGGCGATTATGATTTGAATCACGATACACAAACAACGGTATGCCGGTACGCATGTAGCAGTCTATCTCTCTTCCACAACGTGACGTCACCTTGGATTCAGAATTTTAAATCTTTAATGTAAAATACGTATGGAGAAGTACACAATTTCGGTCACGATAATTTTATTTAAGTTTTTAATATAGTTTCATATCTGCGGTAATAAAGTATAATAATTGCTATTTGCAAATACAATTTGTGTGTGTTTATTTAATGTTTATACCTATCAGGCATGTGCTAAAGGCGGATCGCGGGAAGAATATTCTGGGATAGCTCGACATAAATCTAATTTTTAAGTTAAATTATATTTAAAAAGGATCTATAAAATATATAATTTTCATTGTTTAATAGAAAAAAAAAATACATTTCATTGTAATCAAATAAATTGTTTTTAAGTTAACTGGTGATATTATTTATAACTATTATGTAAAAAAAAAACCATTTTCGTGGAAAAAATTTTGCAACATGTTTTATAAATATCGGAACTACTATGGTAAGAAAAATACAACAGATTTAGAGTTTTTATTTGGAACAATATTGTTGGTTATACAGGGTGATTTACAAAACTTGTAGTTTCTAAAATAATACCTAATTATTTCTTATTTGTGAATTTGGATAGCTTTTTTTCCAGTTTTCGTTTACAGTTGTTGAAACTTATCTTCCTGTTAATATCCCTTAATCTAATATACGTTCGTGTTCTACTTAAACACAAAATTACTTCAAATTGCACGGGTGTCTTTTGCAACTGAGCTGCAGTTCTTTGAGCTAACTTATTGAATATATCTTTCTCTTTGCTTATAGACTGCCCGTGCATTTTGTAAAATTCGCCTTCTAGAACTTGCGCAACTTGCCATAGATCATTGTTGGGATGTAGCAGAGAGCCTTTTGAAATTTTCTGCAACCAATCAGGTGCTCTAGATTTGTCGAGTTCTTTAGTGGGGATCCCAAGAGAATATTTGTTTCTGAATTTATACGCTACATACCCTGCGATATATTTTAAACATTCAAGGCTAATTTTATCTTTTATTTCAAATTTTTGCATGAAATGCAAAACTTCAGGTTCAATACTTTCGTCATCTAAATAATCCGGTTCAACAAAGTAGTTAGTGATTTGTTCTTCTTCTTCGCATATTTTTACTAATTTGTCTTTTTTAGGAATCAGATTGGAAAGCATTTTTTGAGTAAAGCAAATATCTTCAGTCTCTGACGTTTGATTAGGTGATGGTCCTGTTTCACTTAGCACGTTCAGTAAACATGAATCGTCAGCTTCCATCGTATTTATATTTTTCGTAAAAACAGCTGCAGAGTTTTTGCCAAGAATATACAATTTTAACCGATGAGTATATTCCATTGGGGAAGGATGATCATTAGCACCACCCATTCCTCTTATACAGGCAAAAAAAATTTCAAGAACATCTTGATTTATTCTAGACGTTAAAATATACTCAATTTGGTATTTTTCTTTTAAGTAGTTAAACATATCAACAATAGACCTATTGGTAAGTAAGATGCTTTTTGGAAGGGAATCAAATTAATAAATTCTGACATCTGGTGGACCAATTTTGTTTGGTAATCCAAATTAGTGCCAAATCTATTTCTACTTGGACAGTTTCTTACAAATTTGGATCTTGAATTAAATACATCAAACCATTCGTTAAATAACTGCACACAGTCAGCAGCCTCCTTCCAATAACTGCCGTGAGGCATAAGTCCGTGTTCTCCCGCATATTCGATTGCTTTGGAAACCGAATTCGAAAATATTTGAACTGCAGGGCGCACTCGTTGTCTCGTGCTTCCCTTTACATTAAGATGGAACTCTGTTAACTTATGAGCTAAGGTCAATTCTGATGTTGAAATGTTTAGCAAAGCTTTAAAATAGTCAATATTAATTACTTTATTTTCTACAATGAATCCTTGATCCAATAAATGATTTCTCGCCAGTTTAATTAGGTGAGGCACATCCGCGTAAACAAAAATCTTCAATGAACTATCACATGGATGTTCAAATGCACAATTTTTATTATATGCAACATTTAACTTGGACCACAAAGCCACATTTCCGGTCCCCATGTCACTAGACACTGCCACAACCATAAAATCTGCTTTAAATAATGTTGTTATTATGTCCTCTAAAATTTGTTTGGTCATTGGCTGATCAAATTGGTAGTAGACTGGTTTCCACTTACAAATCAAGCCACGTGCCATAACGGCTTGACAGGCTTTGTGAGGCCCCACAGCTTGTTGTTGTTTTTTGTCAATATCAACTCTGTTAGATAAGTAAATCTCATCAAAAGACAATACACAGATACGATCAGTTACAATTAAATCGGATGATTTTTTTTTCATTAACGATATTACATTTTTTAAGATTCCTGGACTTATATCAAAATTAGAAACGTAGCTTCTTAAAGTAGACAGGGCCGGGAGAGGATAATTATTTGCTCTTAAATATCTGTAGGTCTTAGGACTGACACTGCGAAGAGATATAGCGGAAGAAATATCTTCACGAGACCAACGTATTTTATTTCCTTTCTCAGGGTGTAACATTTTTTTTATCTGGCCAGGTGTAAAAACTTTCGCTAATGCAATTTTATATTTTTCACTAATAGAACTATTTGCTAGTTTAACTTGCTGCAAAAGTGCTTCGTTCTGTTTTTCTAGCATTTTTATTTTTTCTTTTAGTTCAATAACCATCTCATTTGCCCTAAAATAATAATAAAATAATAGTAAATAATAAAATTTACAACACATACTTGTTTTAACTAGGAATTTAAGTTATCCCGATAACATTACAGCAAACGAATACTTGACTATGACTACATAGAATATGCGCTTCATCACAGGAATTCTGCGTGGTCATTGCCAAGTACGGAAGCATCTCAATATCATGTGACTGTCATAATGCTCATTTTCTAGGGGATGCGAACAAGAAAATGAGAACACCGAGCATATCCTTTGCGACTGCCCAACGCAGAGGCTCTCATTTATTAAAAGATTTATTTTCGGACAGTATTTGCTAACACCGATCGATATAAGAGAAGCACTTCTCGGCGACGTCAACTACATTAAATCTGTCAGCTGGCTGACGATCAAATTTTGGCGTATTAATTTAGGAAGATGTACAATGGGCCTAGTGAGGCTTAAGTACCTTGGGGCAACCCACCCTTCACAACAGATACAGATAATTCAACGGTTATTTTTTAATTATAAAAGTTAAACTTACTCTGTATTTTTAATATCTCCATCGGTTTGGATAATGATAGCATTTGGTTTTGCTTCGGATATATCAATAATCATGGGTTCATCAATGTATTGGAGTTTTGGTGTTTTATTAGAAGTTGAAGGTTGAGGTTCTAGAACAACTGACTTTTTTAACAATTCTTCCACAGCGCTCCTTTGTCTTCTTTTAGTTATTCTGCTTGAACGGTTTGTATTTTCTATTTTTTGAGAAGCTCCTGGAAGATGTACTACTGGTACGGCATACAATTTTAAATTTCGGCTTTTCTTTGGGCAATATTGCAACAGCCTTTGTCTCAGGGGGATTTCAAAACTGTCTTGTTTAAAATGTATAGAACAGATACGTGCTAAAATTAAAACAAAATAATCCTTATAATAGTGTAAGCTTGTGATAAAAGCAAATACCCAGAAGATAAATGAATAGTAGGTATATTACGAGGGTGGACAACCACACGAGTTGGAAAATCATGTTTCACACAAGTGATGTACAATATTTTTCCAACGATTACAAAATAGTTTCATAAAAAATGTAAAATCAGGTTATATTATAATAAATAATCAATAATAATCGAATTTGTTCAATTTTCATATTTTTTAAAACAAAAAAAAAATGAAAAGATTTTCATCTGCCGGGATTCGATCGACTAGGTCGCAAAGGGAGAAGTTGATCTTGCAGATACACAGACAACTGAGCTACCTCGTTATATGTCAAAGTAATTATATAATTGATTATGTATTGAAGCAGAATAAAAAGCAAAAATATATTTTATTTTTAAATTATTTTAATAGGTAGATAATTCTTAAAAATAAATATCTAAGATCTAAGTTTAAACATCAATTTTAATAATTTAATCATCATATCGATTTTACTATCAATCTAGACAAATTGAAATGATGCGTGTGGCATTATGTGAGAGCTGATATGAAAAGTAGATTTATAATCGCACAAGGGTGGAAACTGGAAAGTAGATTCCTATTCATACGCGTGTGATGATAATAAGGGCACTTTCCATAAAAAGTGTGATATGTGTCCCTTTCCTAAGTGGTCGTAAATAGGAGCTTGTCTTAAAACACCTACCTATCTCATTTATCATTTTTTAAATTAATTTTATCTTCCCGCCGACAAGCATGTATCCACTGCTTCGCCAAATCTTCATTTTTTGGAAATCCAAAGTATTTTATGCCCGTTGCTTGTGTTTTTCTGTTATTATTTTTACATGCGCAGCTCGGCATTTTTCTTAAAATGCATGCTACTTTTAAATTGATATATTTACAAATTAAACGTACGTTGTAATAGTTAACACATAAACAAACACAAAGACTCACTACCCGATATTATATAAAAATCGAACAAAATTCTAACAATAACCATTTAAATTTAAATGTGACATTTATGTTTTGAATCCATAATGACAAATCAGCAGGATTTGAATAACATTTCGATTGATAAAAAAGTTTATTAAAATAGTAAGTGCAAGTTGCTTCATAAAAACTGAATTTAAACAAATATTGTTTTCGTTTTAATAGAATAAATGTTTTTATGTTAAATAATACGATCCTAACCTTTAAATTGTCGCTTATCGAGAATTTCAATAGGAACTTGGCAGAACGAACGCAATGATTATGTCGATGTTTATAGCTTTTAGTAGGTAGAGAGGGGGGTAAACGTCAAACCACGTCGAAAGGCTTCGAGAATTTCGCAGTAATGTTCACCTGCCAGTGTCGTTTCATAGAACAAGTAATTTTGAAGTCATCATGCCTACCAATCAGTACTTAAAAACTCAGATTTTCTAAGGCTTCTACAAGTATCGTTGTGCATTCTTAATTTTATCCATTGAGTCACGAGTTTCCAATGGGAAATCACAATTCTGAAAGTGTCTATTTTCAAATCCATTCAGACAACCTATCCTTATTATAATTAATATAAATATAGAGTTACATACTTAAAGTCGTTTTCTCCTCATAAGGAAGTGATGAAGATGAATGAAGATTGTAGATTCTTGTTCTTTTTTTTATTTAGTAAACTACCATATCAACCAAGTAGGTTATTAGCGGTGGAGTGGGTTTACATGGTTTACAAAATAATTGAGAATTTGAATGTCGTTTAAATATTTGACAATAGATTTTTTATCACAGTTTTCACTTAAAAGAGAGCACAATGAGTTTGGTAGATTGTTTTTTGTCTTTCATTGTTATATTTTTCACATTCCAATAGCAGATGCTTTACTGTAACAACAGTGTTGCATGTATCACAGTATAGTTTATTTTCATTTTTTAATAGGTACTTGTGTGTAATTTTCGTATGGCCTATTCTTAGTCGCGATATTAGCACTTGTGTTAAACGCGGATATATTTTATTAGGCCAAGGTTTCACTGTTTTTTTAACTTCTCGTAACTTAGATGTTGATGTTTGGCATTCATTTTGCCATGCACTTAGAACTTTGGTTTTTACCCACAATTTCACATCTTCATGTAAAGTTTTACTCACTATTTCCGCACTTTCACTACTTATTGCTTCTTTGGAACATCTGTCGGATTCTTCATTAGCCTGGATTCAAACGTGTGAAGGGGTCCATAAAAACACCACCTCTTCTTTTAATTGAACCAACTTTTCTTTTATTAGGCATGCAAGTTTATGGTCGGAATACACGTTTTGAATTGTTTTGAGTGAATTCAGGGAGTCTGTTAATATTCAAGATTTTCTGAAATATATTGTCTGTGCATGGGTAAGGGCTTTGAAAAGAGCAAACATTTCTCCAGTATAAACACTAGTTAAGGCAGAGAGTTTGTATTCTAATTTGTATTGTTGGGTTACAACTGCAGCTCCGACGCCGTCTGATGTTTTAGATGCATCCGTATAAACCTTGTAGTGATAAGGATATTGATCTAATTTGGATATGAAGAAATGTTTCATTAAAGTAGCTGGAGAATCTGTTTTCTTTAAGGATAAAAGAGAAGTGTCGATAAATGGGGCATGTATTAGCCATGGTGAGGTTTTTATATTACAGGTGAATATAGAGGGAAAATCAAGTTGCAGAATTTCTAGTTGTTTTCTAACTCTTTCATAAAAAGGAGGGTGGCAGTTTTTTTTAGCAAGTACGACTGTTTAAATCTTTCTGAATGGGTGTTCTCAAAAGTAGGATGTTCTTTCTTATTTATCAACAAACTTGCATAAGTCAACGTCAAATATTCTCTTCTTCTATTTAGTGATGGTTCCCCCAGCTGGACGTATAAGCTTCTAGACGGTGATAAGCGATAAAATCCTTATATAATTCGCAACGCAGAGTTATGAACTACGTCAAGAGATTTAAGAATATATTTTTTTGTAGATGCGTAGATAATGGAGCCGAAGTCAAATTTAGATCGAATGAGACTTCTGTAAATAAGTAGAAGGGTTTCCTGGTCTGGTCCCCAATTTCTGCCGAATAATAGTTTAAGTAAATTAATACCTTTTTGACAAACGACTATGAGATTTTTGATGTGATCATTCCAGTTTAGTTTGGTATCGAAAATAATACCTAGACATTTTGTAGTCTTTACAAATTCCAGTTTTTTTGTAGATCCTAAGTTCTAGTAGTTCATGATTGTTATTTTTAGAAAATATCATGCATTTTTCCTTTAAAGTTGAGAAGTGAAATCCTGTTCTGTCAGACCATTTTTCTATATCATTTAAATGTTTTTGTATTATTGGCTTCATCGTTGTGATACTTATGCTTTTAATGAATACTACAGCAAATAGTCTTATTTTTACTGGCTTTTAAACATTTTCTGCAATACCATTGATTTCAATAAGAAATAGTGTTGGACTGATAACAGAACCTTGAGGTATTCTATTCTCTTGTATTTTTCTCTCCGAAAGTTCACCATTTGTTTTTACATACAAATATCTTTTGTTTATGAAATTTTGTATGAAAGCCAGTATGTTGCCGTTTATGTTCCAGTTTTGTAATATGTTTAGTATGTTGGCTCTGCAGGCTATATCAAAAGCTTTATTGATATCGACAAATATTGCCAGGCATTTTTGTTGGTTAAATGCCTCGTGAATATCACTGTCCAAGTCTAATAGATTATCAGCGGTTTCCTAAATCCAATTTGTTCTGGAGTAATTAAATTTCTGCGTTCTAATTCCCATAAAAATCAATTATTTACAATTTTTTCAAGGGTTTTGCACATTGTGCAAGTAAGTGAAATTAGTCTATAAGAGTCTGCCAAAAGTTTGTTTTTTCCAGATTTCAGAATGGGTATCACTGTTGCTTCTCTCCAATTGTTTGGGAATACATGGTCTTTCCATATTTCGTTAAATATTTCTAGTAGAATTTTTTTGCCTTTTTTTGGCAAATGTTGTAGAAATATGATGGGTCTATTATCAGGTCCAGGGCTAGAATTTTTAAAAGAATTTATAGCGTCATCTAGTTCTGCCTCAATTAATGGATTATTAATAGGTGCATTATTGTTGGTATATATTGTAAAATTTGTAATATTTGTTAGTTGTCTGTTATTTAAATAGTTTTCTCTGTAATTGACGTCGCTAAAATTGTTTTTATAGTTTTTAGATAATGTTTCAATAATTTCTTTAGGGTCTGATATTGCTTTTCCATCCTCCTCGAGATACCTTATTTATTGAAAGGAATTTCCTCCTGATATTTGTTTAACTTTTTTCCAAGCACTTGTCATATTTGTTGATACATTTATGCTTTGCACAAACTTTTTCTAGGATTCTTTCTTACTATTTTTAATTTCAAACCTGGCTTTAGCTCTTAATTCTTTAAACCTGTTAAGGTTTTCTAGATTTGTTTGTTTTTTGTATCTGTTAAAAGCAGCTTTACTAGCTTTGATAGCCGCTTGACAATTATCATTCCACCATGGTACAACAGGGTTTCGTTTTCCTATTATAGATTTCTTTCCAGTAGCCTCTTCTGTTGCGGAGTTTATAATGTTTGTAAATTGTTTGACTATTTCATCAATTGTCGCTGATGGATCAAATTTGGTTATGGATACTTCAATTAAGGATAAGTAGATAGTCCAATTTACATTGTCGAGTTTCCATTTGAGCAGTGGTGTGGTGTCTGATATTATAACAGGAAAATGATCACTATCATATAGGTAGTTTAATACTTCCCATACTAAGTGAGGAAGAAACTGGACATCACAAATAGTTAAATCTATGACTGAAAATGAGCCATTATAAGAATTAAATATAGTTTTTCTGCCATCATTTAGTACTGCTAAGCCTAGGTCATTTATTAAACTTTTAATTTTATATCATCTTGAATCAATTTTGTCCGACCCCCATAAGAAGTTGTGTTCGTTAAAATCGCCCAAGATTAATTTTGGCGAAGGTATTTGAGATATCAGATTAGCTAAGTCTGTAATATCTAGGATTGTATCGCTTGGAATATAGACATTACAAATGTTAAATTGGACGCCAGAATGGATACTTACTGCCACAGCTTCTAAAGTGGTATTTATATTGATTTATGTTGATTTAGGGTTGTTATGAACATAAGTTGCTACGCCTCTCCCCAACTTCTGTTTCGAATAAGTCTGTTTTTAAAGTATACTGTGTAGTTTTTTAGTTTGTGAACATATATTTGGTGTATTTTTATTTATTAAAGTTTGAAGCATTTCAATGTGTAGATAGTAACCATTTAGATTCCATTGTAAGGTGATCATTTTTAATAATAATCTTGTGAATTTATTCAGGAATCCAGTTCTAGAGATCCTTCTGAGATGTATTGTTGTAGTCGCTTCCTTATTTTTGTGAGACGGGATTTTATTTTTCTGCCTTTTATGTTAGAATTAATTTTTATAATAGAATTGACTAATTCTTCCAGATTTGATTCGTAGTTTCGGCAAATGCTAATAGGATCCGAAGATCCTCTGATATTTATCAGTAGGTCATGTAGTTGGTCCTAATTTATACATAGTTCTTTATTGGATTCCATATAAGATTTTATAGATTTCAAGTCTTCATTTAGGTCTTCTTCTCCCTTCTTTTTCTATACTATACTATACTGTGTCTCTACATGTAAATGTTTTGTTTTTATTTCTGTTTCTGTTTGTAGGGCTTATAAGTTTCGAAATCCTAAATGAATCTCATTTAAATTTTAAGTTTTTTCTTGTAATATTTCATCCATTATTATCAAAAGAAAAGGGTTTCATATTCTAACTTGTCGTAAACACCCCTTAGTCACAAATTCATTGGATTATTTGTTGTCTTTCTTCATGTAGGTTGTAGATTCTTGTTCTTGTTTACATAAATATATTGCATTAAAAAAAAATACATACTATTGGTATTTATTACTAATAAATACTTAGTCATTATATTTTGTAATAATTGGTATTATTATTGTAGAACCTGTGCTGCCCGGTTTCGTGGAAAGTAACAATGGGCTACTCTTATTTTAATCCCTTTTTAAGACTCTCATGAGCGCACGGTTGGGTAAATTAGGGGGTATTTGTTTGTATTACTATTTTTTTTTGTTACTATTTTAAACTTAAATAATTGTAATTTAACCACCGGGATGCTTGTTTTAGGTGAGTCCCCTCGCCAATCACCCCTGAAAAAAATTTTTTTGGTTGGCTAGGTCCAATTTTTCATTTTTTGTGTTTTTTAGTGGTAACATATCAAGAACTTGGTAAATTCAATATTTTCACCACTTTTTTGACATTCTCCGGTTTTGCTTGCGTTTTTGCAGTCTTGCTTCATTTCAAAAGCTACGGTTTTAATTTTAAGAATAATTTTAATTATATTATATTCATCTACTTTCTTAAATTTAAGCAGATTTTCAAAATCTGCTTTAAAGTTGTTTTGGTAAAAATTTTGAATTTCTGGGTGAGCGTTAATGACAACCATTAATTTTCAAGAAGTTTTTATTCATGTCATTCGCATCGAAATTCGAGGAAAGTTGAAACTTATTACTATTTATTTATTATTTTCCATTTTTGTTTATTATTGGCGTTAAAAAATTTTTGATTAAAATATTTTTTTTCTTCTGCACTTACCAATGGCTTGTGTAATATAATTTCTTAAATTCTTATAATAATCCCAGTGAGATTTTTGTTTTGTTTTATTGTATTTAGTAAACGACTTATTTCGCATATTAATGATAAATTTTATATTGTCAGTAATTCATGGTTTAGCACTCTATTTTTAAAAGTCATTGTTTTAAGTGAAGCATGTACATCGAATAAATGGGTAATAAGTTCATTGAATATTTTGATTTTATCATTAAGAGTGACATTTTCATAAACAGAGTGCCAAGGCTTTGATGTAAGATCAACATTAGGATTTTCTAAATTTATTTTTGAAAAATATCTGTACGGTTTTGTTTCGTGATTATTTTTTTTTGTAATTTTAATATTTAATGTACATTCTGTGAAAAAGTGATCAGATAAATTTACATGATGAGGTAGAAAATTTAAGGTAACTTTAAAGGAATTATTGCCGATACTTTTAAAGAAAGGAGGTACTTTACTTGAGATGGATTTTTGTGTTATCGGAAGTAAAGGTGGATTTATGAGATTCCCTATATAATATAAGTACTATAATGCGGACTTTTCTGTTACAAAGCGACAATAGAAGTAATAATAATGTTCTTTCTTTTTCAAAGGATTTTATACAAATAACTAGTTCTCGATTAAGTTAACTGTCTTCTTTGACAAGGACATTGTTACTTTAAGTCTTTACACATATCTGAATCTAGATTCTAATATCATCCTTTAGACCTTTTAAACTTTTCTAGAATATTGAAATCAAATTTTATGAAACATGTGATAATAAAATATATTAAAGTATTTTCGAGCGGATAAAATCAAAACTGAATCTGCTTTATTGCATATTTTTCTGAAGAGAAATAACTGTTACAATATTGGAATTTTTTTAGTGTTTAGAGAAATTTATAGTCTAAATGGCCTTTTCGTTTTAGTCCTAACGTTCAATCAATATTATAAATACATAATACACAGTTTCTTAAAAGATTGTAATTACGCGTCTATTAACATTTCAGGTGTTTTTGGGATCGTTTAAAAATTTACCTCTTTTATAGTCTTCAGATTATGACTCCTTTCTTGTTTAACCATACGAGATGTGGGTTCATTAAATACTCACCTGAAAAGAAAAACATAAGAATTAATACAAGACAATGTGAACTAAATATGACGTTTACCAATGACGAATATAGTATACCATATTTGCTTATTTTTAACCTGAATTTAAACAATCAATAAAATTTTAGGCAACATTGAGGGATTATAGTAGTTTGTGCAACAAGAGTGGATATTATGGCCATATCGCACGAAGACAAAATTTGAGCACGACGCCGTAGGCGAAGTGCTCAATCATCTGAATGCGATGTGGACAATGCACTCGAGTTGTACAGTATATTTTTTCAACGAAAATTTACAAATAAAAAAAAATATTTTAGGTTATTAAGACAAAATAAATAATTTTAAAATAATTTGTGTTTTATTAATTTTTAAAATAAAATAAAGCAAAAAAGTTCATTTTATTTTTTCCCCATCCGCGAATCAAACTCCAGTTTTCTGCGTGTGAGGCCAGATCGCTGACCACCGGACCACCTACTCTTTTATTTTTGTTGCTTTAATATTCGTAATTAAATTAACAAATTATTTATAATTATAGACGAAATAAAAACAGAAATGCTATTATTTATTAATTCTACACAAGAATAACCCATTTTAATATATGTTTAAATATAATACCTAAAAAATACTGACAATTAGTTTGACAAAACTGTGTCACTTATTTAAAATTTAAAAAATATGAACAATGATTGGTGGATTTCATTTTTTGCAGTGTTCTTACTACCTAGAATGGATATATGAAATATATTCGTTCAGTCGAAGGCAATAGCATACTTTTTCGTTTTGTAATGTGTGCATAGATAAGGTAATATCCATGTGGGTGTAGAAAAACATATTATCAATTTAAGAAAATAATATAAAGTATAAGATAAACAAAGTAATTTCTATGATATATAATTTTACATTTTGTAAAAATGTCCAAACTGTATCTCTCTATTCCAGTTATACTCAAACTGCGGCCCGCGGACCGCATGCGGCCCTCCAAGTTTTTTTTGTGGCCTACAACACTATTATTGGTTGCAGCGCTAAGTAGTATGCTAATTTTTAAATAAACAAGATAGCTCCACTTTTTGAATTTTCGATTTAAGTAGTACACTTTCTACAAGTGTAAAAGAAGTCTATATTTATGAAAAACAGATAGCCAATAAAAACTAATTCCATGTTTATACATTAACAATATGGACAAACAAGAAGGAGTGGCATTTATACTAAAACATAATCATAACATTGGGTTCAATTGATAAATATGTCTACCGAAACCAGATAATAGGCATATAACTTATTTTTGCTAAATATATTTAGTCCGATTTCTAATAGTGTTTCTGCCAAAACAAGATAAAGGCCAGAACCGAGGGGAAACCAATAAGGTCAAAACGTACCTGTATTTCGGAAATAACTTAAAAAAAAAATTATGTAATTTAGGTGATTTTACTGAAAATCCACCTTAATTTTATACGATGATCTTTTTTTCTCGCCATTTCGGGTTGTGAGCGACGAATTGATTTCGACCATGATTTTAGATGATGATTATGAAATTTTTGAGAAAATGTGTAGCGATTTCGGTGATTTCCAGTAAAAATGTACCAGTATTTCGGGAGTGGTTTGCCACTACTTATGTTTGTTGAATGTGTTCGTTAAAATATTACAACATTGTGCCCACGCCATTTTTGTTATGACTAGAGCCGTCTCTGGCTTTTCTCGATTGTTCCGAAATCCAAGAGATGATTACGTCACCCTTTCTTTCCGCGATACAGCTAACCTTAAACAACCACTAGATAATAACATAAAAAAAAGTTTTAAAAAATGGGGGTAAGAAAAGAGCGTATACCTAGTAGACTGCAACTTTAAACAAATCTGAGTGTTTACGAATGTCAACTAATTTTATTATTTTATATTTTTAATAGAAACACTTTAGGTATTTGAAAAATAAAAATGTGCAAAAAACACACAATTTTGGAGGCTTTTCGATGGATAGGGTAGATAATGAAATATTATTTCAATTAAATAATAATAATAATAATAATAATAATAATAATAATTTTTGGACTAGACAGACGGAAATATCCGAAAAAGTAGTGAAAAGTACTAAAAAGTCACAATGAAAATTAAGTTGATCTTGAGCATAGAATATAACAATTAAATCTTCATCCTGGATGTTTTTTCAAAAACACATTGGCATCAATATTTACATTTGTATTTCGTTTTTTTAGGCCAATCATTTATAAAATACTTACAACCTTTGTGGTTTTTAGTAATTTTTAATAAGATATGAAACGAAAATTCGAAAACATCGTTAAAACATAAAAGTCAGTAATTATTTTTCGTTTCTACTTTTTTAAACTATATTTTGCCTTTGTTTTTAAGAAATTCAGACAAATTAGTTAATTTAATTATACGCATGCGCAATACACTTTTCCACTTTTGAAAAGTGTGTTAGGATTAATCAACTTTTCAGACTAGTCCGTGGACTTTTCAAAGCTATCCATCACTAGTGAAAACTCATAAATCAATTCGGAACCAATTTATGTTGTTTTACCAAGAGTTTAACCCAAATGCACCTGAAGAGTACATTAAAAGACTGGGCATAAAACATGTGTAGAAAAGACGGTGAAGAATATAAAAATTCTGTAGTTTAAACTTATTTTTTATTCGTGAAATAATTTTAACATATACTTCTCGTGCATCTAATTTAATCATTGAACTGACATAATTTTTAAATTTTACATTCTATTAAAATTTTTAAAATAATTTTTTCTCATATAGTTTAATTGATTAAACTAGATGCACTTAGGATACCCTTAAAAAATATCCTGCGCCTGTGATATAAGCTACGTTGCAAAAGTTGTCATGTCTGAAAACGTCCATACATCGTAATAGTAATTCTGTATGTGGCATACGCATTTATCCTCACGATACAGTGTGCGTCGCCCGTGCCGGGTGAATAGGTCCATTTTTATTTTCTTGCATTTTTATTTAAAAATTGATTATTTTTTAAAACTTGAAGACCCTGTATCTTTCAAACAAGGGAATTTAGGACGCATGTATATATAAACTTTTATTAATAAATTGTGCCAAGGGATTACCTTCCTTAATTATGACATGATGTTTAGGAACATCCTATATAGAAAAACTGTATAGTGGTGCACGTTAAATAAATATCAAAAAAATGAATAATTTCTAGTTCGGAACATCAATTAATGTCCTATCTCCAAAACTCCATAAATTAAAATTTATTACAACTTTGACTGCTCGCAAAAACAATAACCTTGTTTTGTGTAACTTGACAGTTCATTTATTTTATACGAAATTGGTCGTTGTTCAGCTTAACAAATTATTTCCAGAACGGCTGTCCCTAATGTCTAAGATGAAGTCACAAATCCTGGAAACGGTCAGCGAGACTTTTGATTTCTCTGAGATATTACCGATAGAATTGGTTTCGAGCTACATTAAATCCACATGAATCACATTGCCAAGGGCGGATTCAGTTCGTTTCTTTATTACAGAAAAGATCAAGGAAAAAGAAGGAGGAACTTTTTATAAAGTATTTTATGTTTCTATTCTAAATAAATTTATTATTGTTTTCATATTAATAAATATATTTTTGGCAACAGATATGGTAATATTTGTTTTTTTTATTTTTCCCATTCAATTATTGTCTGAGTATTTCAAAGTTCAAATGTATCGCGTATCGCGACAAAAAATTAAAAAAATAATATAGTTCAGTAATTTGTAACAATGGTTAGTTTTAAATCTGATGAAAAAATTAATTTAAAAATAATACCTCAGAAAAAGAGTAAAAATCACCGCAGTGTTTAATACTTTAATAGAGGAAAATAATGCTACTTCACAAACACAAAAGGAACAAGAATTATTTACCGCATGGAGAAAATCAAAATATGAGAAAGAATGCATGACTAATCAACTAAATGAAATGCAACGTGAACTAGAAGAAATACAAAAATCATTTAACGAATTGCATAATAAATATATAGTAAGTGAAAAAAGTGTGGCAAAAGATTCAATACAAAACAGATTAATCACACGCCAGACGAATACTTCGCCGACGAAGAAGAATTGGCTGCAGAGACTGACTTGTTAAGGTAAATAATCATAAAAAGAGTTTAACGGTTATATCACTTTTTCCCCCACAAATGACCAACAAAAAACTAATAAAGGTACACTAGCCACCTTCAAAAATGTTTAGATGGGGTTGACAACTTTAATAATCTCCATCAATTTATATCAAATAAAATGACTAGTTTTCAAATAAAAATCATAAATGACAAAAATATCAAGGTAAATATTCCGGACGAAGAATGTTGCCAAGCTCTTTCGAAGGCATCAAGTGATGAAAATTGTTCATGGTACTCCTTTAAAAATAAACAAAATCAACCTATTTAGGTAATGGCTACCAAATTGCACCACTTCTGTGATCTCAACAAATAACTAATAAACTAATAGAAAAAAATATAAAATAATTGAAGCAACGAGAAAGATAAAATGTAAAACCAAACACCCGCTATCGCTATCGTTCAGTAATCATGAGAATGTCAATAAAATATTTAGCATAGCATATATTTATAATGGATATGAGAATTGACATTCAGCCTAGTAGAAAAATTAAACTAGTTATCCAATGTAAATCTTATCAGGCATATGGACATAAATACACAAAAATATTGTTCAAACAAACCAAGATACGTTAGATGTACAGGGAAACATTTAACAGTGGAGTGTGATAAACCAAAAATGCTTCTCTAAATTGTGTGCATTGTGGAGAAAGCCAATATGCTTATTACTGGAGATGCATTATATCCAAAGAATTTCAAAAAAGTAAATGACGATGAAGCCAAACTTATATAATAATAAAAATGAGATATTAAATATTAATAGAAAAGAGACACAAAAAACAACTAAATTAGGTAATGAAAACAAAACATATGAAAAAAACATAAGGAGAAAACCACATGTTTAACAGCCAGTTGTACAAAAGACAAAAAATATTAATGTAATCTTCCAAAGAATTTTAGATAGACTGGACAAGGGATGAGCGTATTTCAAAGAAACATCGTGCTCAAGTAGCGAGCCCTAATGCTAAAAATGAACAATAATTTTAGAATTTTTGATGGATTGCAAATATTTTTAAATGGAATGTAAATATTTTTGAATGGAATGCAAATGGACTGCTGATATCTAAATTTTTTACTTCTAATCACTTTAAATTTACCATTGTAGTATAAAATATAGTTAATTTAATGACCAATATTTAAATTCATTAATTTTAAAATGCCTATTTGCATGTCGATTCCATTATTTTGGCTATATAATTTTTAACAAAACTTTGGTAAAAATTAAAGCACGATACATTATAGATTATGCCCTTAAACATTGAAGTTTCAACTGAAACCTAATACCCAAGAAGTTACAAAAAATAATCTAAAACGAAAAGATGTAAAAAAATAAATTAACGTAAAACAAATTTCACCTCCTAATTAAAAAATGAGAAGAACATGTTTCGCACTCTGTAGATGATCGGTGTGAAAACAGGAGATAAGCTTTTCATCCTCTATGATGGCATTATAGAAGAAGGCATCTTGGCGACATTTAATTTGTAACCTAGTCAGGCTTAAGCGATGAGGGATCAGCACACCTCAACTTTTTTCCTGGGCTTGTCTGATTTATTCTCCGATGACACTGAATTCTAATGGCCTATTGTATTTGACCTATGTTAATTTATATTACCCAATATGTCACCTAAGTTCCCCGTATAAGTTTCTACAAGTCCTTGACAGGGTGTGTAGGTTCTTGGATTAAATTGTGGTTGTCCAAAAGTGCCCTGTCTTTTGCGATTCAATATTTGGCAATCACATAGTATGATTGTTTCTGGTTCCTTGTGATAGAATCGGCCAACAGGTCATTACTATACATATACACGCCTATTTTGTTCAGGTTTCTTTTACTAGGGCAAGCTCAGTCATAAGTCCTGTTATTGTTTTCAATTGGTTCTTTTTGAAAAAGGTGCTCTCATAAAAAATTTCTCACGTGTTTGTTTGAAAACATTCACCAAATTTTTATTGCGTTTTCTTCGAATTCAGTATTTTATGAAACTATCAACTATTTTAATACTTAGATATTTATATCTGGTTCCAGTATTTCTTCTGGCTCTCATTTTGCAAGTTTGTCAGCAGTTTTATAGACAATCACTTGATGACCTAGAATCCAAACTAGTTTTACTCTGTTTCTGTCTGTCATTGTTCTCAGTTCTTTGATGCAATTTCATACCAGCCTTATCATCACTTTCTGATTCATTATAGCCTTAGGAGCTGCGTAGTTATTCAACGTTATTTGGATATGCTCATTTTGAATTGTTCTCTCATTGCAAGATTGCATAAACCAGCCTGAAATACTGAAGCATAATGTCTTTTTATTGCGAAGCTATTAGGTTGGTGTTAGAGTTTTTGGAGAATACTCCAGCCACGGTACCTTCCGTAGTCTAAATGGTCGGTATACCAGGTAAGTTATCAATACGACACGTGTTGAGAACGTCCATATTCGTTAGACAAAATGCAATTGTTATGTTTTGGCCACCAAAGCTGCATATGTTATTATCGGTCTAATTATCATATTGTATGTTCAATATACCATACCTTATTCCAACAGATGAGAAGGCACAGAATCAGTAAGGTCATCCTAAGGAGGCCAAATCCACGCATGGCTACTGAGGCACTACAACTCGCAAAGCCTCAGATATCCACCATTGTGGGATTACTTACGGGGCACTGCTTGCTGAAACATCCTTATGTGATGGTACACAATGATATCAATAGTTAGTAGGACACTTATTAAAACCAACCCAAGACACAGGACTATTCCAAAAATAGTACCTAAATACGGAAAAATCAGGGGAATGCAATAAATCCAAGAGACCGAAGTGTTCTGGGCCAAACCTAACCCTACCTGTTTATAACCGACAAAGAAAGATAACGATACCTTTTTGAAATTTCCAATTTTTTCCAAAGGAACCTCCTGCCATCATCAGTGATGTTCCTGTTTTCCTTGTCGTTCTTTCCAAATGTTGAATATAGGTAAGTTTCAAGTGAATTGTAACCCCGCGATACTTAACCTTTAGTTGGACTTTTTATCTCAGAGGCTTAGCGGTTATAGTTTCTCTAACTTTCTCCTGCTCCTAAATGCAATAATGGAAGATATTTTGAGACTAATTAAATGTCTTTTCTTTTCTATCCATTTTGTTACTTACTATGTTTAGAGCCTTTTCCATACGATCTCAAAATGTAGTGTTGTATTTACCCTGTTCCATCATTGGATCATCGGCATATACCACGATTTTATTTTCATTATTTGTGAGAGTCATATCCAACCCACCCACGCCATCCCAACTTACAGATACAATGAGCTGATTTTAGTAAAAAAATATATTTTTTCTCCAGCAACTTATGTAAAAAGCCTTTTTGACGTGTTACTATATACTCTTAAGACCTATATCTGGATCGAAGAAGTGTGCACGTGTTAAATTATAATTACCTTCCCTTCTTGATTTAATGAATTAAATTAAATTGCTATCTGAAAATACAAAACCACTTTAATAACAACGAACCGAATCAAGGTAATGGCGGCGTCTACACGAGTAATTTTCTTTAGAATTTACGTCATAAAAGCTCTTAACTAGTTGCTATAACTTGAAAATTTTGCGCACATTCAAGACATTTTCACGATTAATAAAAGAACAAACGACGTAGGTGTAATGCAAGTTTCCTTTTAAAATGCAAGATATAACTAGGTAAGTAATTACTTTGGAGAATCCGACAAAGGTTTGTTAAAACTTTTGAGACTACGAAGGGAAACGAATAATATAAAAGAAGAAGTAAAGACGAAATAAACTATATATAAGTATATTTTGCTAATTGTTTAGCAATGCGATTCATAGTACGGAAGAAATTATATAAAAAAAGGTTTTAAATGGATATTATTACAATTTAAAATAAATAAGATTTTTTAGTAAGATCGATATTATTTAATTAAACATTATTATCTTATTATGAAGACAAAAATAATTTATTTTGAGTTTTAATAATGTTTTTATATTGATTTTTTTAGCGTATTGACTAACGATGAATAACTATACACTAATTTTTTTTCTTAACGCCTCTTACTGCTGTAAATTGCGGAAAAATTAAAAAAAAAATGGTTCAGGGCGGAAAATTTAAACATGGTTTCAGAAATAATAGTTTTTTTTCTACAAATTTACAGAAGGAACAAAAACTATTGTTTCACTATATATTAAAAAATTTAGAAGCTTCCGACAATATAAAATTTAATCATAGTTTAATATAATATTACTACTTTCACTAATTCACCCCCTTACGAGTAAATTTTAACCCCAAAAGCTATTTAGAAAAAAATACGTGTTTCACTCGGGGACTGCCGCGGTAAAGCTATTGCATAGCATTTTTTATGCAATTATAATTGTTTATTTATTTTATTTATGCAGTATTTTTTTCTTTGATATTAATTCAAGTTTTTTCTTTGATATTAATTCAAGTTACACTTTTTGAGCATGGTGACCGATAAGAAAACAAATTTTTTTCTTTTATTGAATAAATGAGAAGTTAATATTGTTTAAAATATTTTTATTATCTTACAACACATGTAGGTTATTCAGTAATTTTTATCATTGAAACTATAGGTTTACGGTAACTGAAATAAGAAACATAAGTTTGAGACTTGATATCCTATAAATATCTGGAAAATACCGCGTCAATGGTGGTCCCATATTTTGTTGTGGATTCTTGTTCATTATTCATTTTCAAATTCAATTTTTCCGAAATTGTGTCTAAAAGAGATATCAGTTATGAGCAGATAGCAGCTAGTCTACACGCATACGTCTAGTCGCACGCACACAAACACCGTGCCGAAGTCTGCCGAACTGAAACGACGTTAGACGATGCACGGATTTGAACGCCGCACTGCTATGCAAATAGGAGTAGGAAGTGTTAGGTTTATTTTCGTTACGGAATTTCTTTTTCGATTTTTTGATTTTTCGATTTTTCGATTTTTCGATTTTTCGATTTTTCGATTTTTCGATTTTTCGATTTTTCGATTTTTCGATTTTTCGATTTTTCGATTTTTCGATTTTTCAATTTTTCAATTTTTCAATTTTTTAATTTTTCAATTTTTCAATTTTTCAATTTTTCAATTTTTCAATTTTTCAATTTTTCAATTTTTCAATTTTTCAATTTTTCAATTTTTCAATTTTTCAATTTTTCAATTTTTCAATTTTTCAATTTTTCAATTTTTCAATTTTTCAATTTTTCAATTTTTCGATTTTTCGATATTCTTTTATTGAATAAATGAGAAGTTAATATTGTCGGAGTGAGGGGTTAGTGGGGGGTTAGTTTTATTTTCGTTACGGAATTTCTTGATTTGGTCGCCGCGCCGTGCTCAAAGCCCGCGACAAAAGCTATGTAATAGCTTAAAGAATTAATTTTTTTAATAGAATTCAAAAATAGAATAAAATACTAATAATTTTTATAGTGCCCTCCTTTTTGGAAAAAAAATTACAACAGGAGCCTCTGCGCACCGTAAAACTTTTGTATTTGACATTTTCCCGAATTTTTAAAAACAACCGAAATATTGGACTTCCACACACTAATAGGACACTCTGTGAGAATGAAATATTAAATCCTCGATTAAACCTTTTAACAAAATTTACACATGGCATTTAGTATGTTTATCGATTACGTTCATACGACTCAAGACTATATTTAAGAAGGAAAATATAAGATAAATATCTCTTAAAGTGATCAATTACGTTAGAATATAAAATTAATCAAAAATAAACAAGAACCACCTGCCTTAATTGAATCTCAGAATGACTTGGGTTATTAAAAGACAAACGAAACTCTGGAAAAAGCTCATCAAATCGTCTCTAATCCGATATTCATCAATTCCGCTTTCTCGAAAAGGGAAATACCACATTTAAATTGTTCTGTTAGGATTATTGTGCCAATTTCGTTTGCTCAAGTAAAATCCAGTCACCCTTTCAGAGACCCTTGTTAAATCATATCCTAATAAATCAGTTGAAATTAGGGCGGCCCTCGGGGCGTTGAGATTGACTGAAGACGTTGATGTTTGAAATAGACACGATTCCAAGTTTGCTCGTGGGATTGTATGAACAAAGATTGTCCCAAGTAACTAGCTTTAAGGTTATTATAAACTTAAATTGATTTAAGTTTACCTTTACGTTACACCCAAGTAGAATGAGAACATATTGAAATCGAATTTATTATTCTTCTACTTAACTTTATTTTCTTTTAGTTTGTTGTTGTGACAGCTAGTTTGTTTTTATGTTTTTTTATATAAATAAGATATATTAAATCTCAAGCAGATAGTCATTCCTCAAAGGCGGTTCAATATAAGCAATGTTAAATTTTATTCTTTATATCTAATATTTACTCCAATAATTGCCTTAATGAAAATGAAATAAATTATTTAAAATTATACCTTAATACCTGGGAATTAATTTATTTAAATATTGTTCTTTATAGGAAACTATTTATTAAAATAAATGTGTACTTAACATTTATTTATTAACACAGAATACCACAAAATAAAATTTAAAAAAATGTAAACTTTTTATCAACTCTTACCGAACCTTCAAATAATTTCAAATACCCCTTAAATTATTAAAATTCATCTATCTGAATTAGTGTGCAGCTCAAAGCCCACTCGCGCTGAAGCTCTAGGCTTATTTTGTACTCCTTACAGTTTCTACCCCATAAGGTTAATATTCTTGATGAATTCTGGAATGTCTCATGGGCGCTTTCGCGATTTCTTCAGGTCCGGATATTGTACCCCGAAGTGTTATTCCCGTTCCCATTTAAGGTTCCGGCAATGGCAGTATGTGAATCGGAGTTTCGTCCTCCTCTTTACATATCTAAAGTGTTCTATATGATGGCATTCTTAACACCAGATTTTCTTTTAGTTTCTCTAATATCATTGTATTGTCTCCTTTTCTCGAAAGTTCCCATTTAAATAATTCCTCCTTCTCCACTACAAAGTGTAAGGGAGGAAGACTTGTTATTATTAAACTGGCCTATCTTAGTACATTTTCTAATTTTCTGTTAGCTGTTATGCTTTTAGCCTTGTGCCACCCTATGACTGTTGTGTAAGTTATAACAGGTATTACAACCATGGTATAAAGCCCATGCATTATACTAGGTTTAAGCTTTCGTGTTCCCTACCATCCGCCTACAGGCTTACGGTATTCTTACCACTTTTTCTATATTTTGTTATATAGGGCTGCAGAAGCTAAACTTGTCATAAAGAGTGATTTCAAGATATTTAACTTCCTTTGTCATTTTTAGATGTTATCCCCATATATAAAGGTACTCCATTCCTTAAAGATTTCTTTTTCTTGTGACTGCCACAACAGAGGTTTTTGTCTAGTTTGTGGGCAATTCTTCTTTTAGACACCACCTTTCAAAGATATCTAGTTGTATCATTTAGGAAACAACAGCCCCAAATTTACCGATTACTACGAGGCTTATGTCGTCTGCAAATGCTTGCGTGTATAGGTTTTCTGTCTGGTTCTACCATATGAGGTCATTAACTATCAAGGTTCACATGAGCGGAGACAAAACTCCTCCCTGCGGGCATCTGTTGTTAACTGAGACCTCTCTTGTTGTGTTAAAGAGATTACTATTAATAATTGCATAATGAAGTGTACCTATGCATATATCACAATATTAAATTGTACGAGGCTGAATCAAAGACTCCTTCGACATTTAACAAAACTCCTAGTACTATTTCTTTACTTTCCCATGCTTGTTCGTCCCTTTGAGGTAGACTATGTGTGGCTGCATCCTAAGATTTTCCAGATTGGTAGATAAACGGATTTCAAAGTATCGAATTATCCCGTAGAACATCGTCCCGTATATATCTATCGATCAATTTCTTCAAGATTTTAAGCAAAAATTATGTTAGGCTAATTAGTCGGAAATATTTCGTCCCCGCGTAAGACGATTTCCCAGGTTTGAAAATGACGACAACTCTTGCAGACCTCCAGCTTAATGGAACATATTCAAGGGCTATACTAGATGGGAATAGTTTACACAATGTGCTCCCTCCAGTACTTTTTGGCTCTTTTAAAGAAGTTCTGGGATTATACCATCAGTTACAGCTGTCTTGCATGGTTCAAAGCAATTTATCGATAATACAAGTTTTATTCTGTTTACTATTGGGTTTGCAAGAGATAAGTTTGTTTTTAAGGCACTAGGAATTAGTACCTCAATATTCATGTTCTCTTGGTCAAGGATAAATCATATTCAGAGAAGTGTGGCTTAAGTAATTACTTTAAAGTTTTCTTCTCTGTGTTTGTCAGTTCTCCTTGTTGTAGAGATTCCATCCATCCTTGCGTATCTCTATGCATAGTTTTTCTGAGTCTAGAACATTCTGAAAGGCTTTCAATACCGTCACAGAATTTAATTCAGGAATTTTATTTGGCTTTCCTAATGGCATATTCGTATTCTTTCCAGTACGCCTTGTAGGTTTTTCAGTTCCCAACTTTTTGGCCAGATTAAACGGTTACAAAATTTTGTTCTTTTTTTTGGAAATGTCTTGATTTCACCATAAAGCATCTTGATCCTCTTACCTTATTTGTATAGGGCAGTTTATTTCAAACTTGTTGGTTAAGTTTTGTGTCAGAAACTCTGACATAAACTAAACTTCCACCAAATTCTTCTGTGTTAGAAGACAGTCCTTCAATCCTTACTTGAGTTCAGTTCCTCCTAGAATCCCCCCTCAATTACGAGTTCGAGAATTATGATATATTTTCTCACATGAAGTTTCTTTACATAAAATAAACAGGAGATACCTATGGTCGGAAACTGACTTCTTTTGAGACGTTTGCCACTTCTAGTATATTAAATTTTCTCCTCGGTTACTAATATCACTGCTTCGCCATATTATATGAAGAGTAATTGCATTACACCATATAAGAAGTGTGATTTTGTTTTTTTTACAGTAACTGAGCAGTTCTCTCACTTTATAGGTAAGGAGAAGCTTCGATTGGTCATATGACAGACAGACTTATCCAACAATCAAATTGGTTCCCCCACATAGCTTACGGGATATTGTCACTAAGTCATTTGTACAAAATTTCCATAGTGGAAACACCTTCAAGCTTTTCTTTGTAATAAATCAGGTTCTTGGTTGTCCAGACGTGGAGTAAATTAAGTCATTTTTCCCTGATATACACAACCCCTTCATTCGCCCTTTATGTACAAGAGGTTATTGGAGTAGAGCTTTGATTTAATATACATCGTTGTAAGACAACTGTTGCGCCCAAAAGTGATGCATATCTTTTTATTTTGGTTTTATTGTTTAAAGGTACCCTGTTGTTCTTGATATAGGGTCATTATCCTCCTCCGACACATGAGCAGGGTCAGACAGCGGTGAGTCCCCAAAACAATCCTATCGTCCTCTTCACCTAGCTAAGGTGCTGTGGATTCCAAGCCACCTATTTCCATTGAAGCTTCATCAAAATTTATACTTAACTCATTGAAATAATTTCTTATATGTTTATTCCTTTTAAGTTAACTTATACTAAATATATCTAATGATAAATTTTTATTCAATTAGTGCGCTACATTATTCTAGCCAATGAAGTACAATATCTAAAATTACACAATTTGTTCTGTGATGGTCAAAGATAACAGATAAAATCACGGTTCGCAGACTGAAACGGTAGCCTCATCCCTGTTGCTAAAGACGTCATGGAATGAAAAATGAGTCGACAGAAAATATTCTACTTGGGTTCTTACATTGGTTTTTTAAAGAATTTAATATTTTATTGTTATTTAGTGGTGTTCATATTTTCGTTTTTAAATTATATTCAAGTGTTAGTTTTTATAATACAGAACATCAAAAAAAAATGGCGTAATGATTTCTATAAAATTTCAAGTGAATTACTTTTTATTTGAATATTATTGTGTGAACTGTTTATTTTTGGCAAAGATATAAAATTACTTTATTATATATGAAACCAATTTCAACTAGTTTTTCCTATTTCATAAAATATTGAATGATTCTAAGATATAAAAAAAATCGCTTTCATAAAACCAAATCCATCCAGAATATATATTATCGCTTCTCTCTACCCCTTTTTCGTCTTACAAGTGTCGTTTCCAACATATTTCCGAGACTATAAAAGAGAAAAACAGAGGAAAAGCTGACAGTATCCGCTTTTGAAAGTGCTTCAATCTTGTTCTCAATTATTTCGGATGGCTCTCGTTCAGTCAGTCACTCCTCTTAATTATTTGAGTTGAGTTATCCCACCGAGTGATTTAGATTGACCGAGTGATTAAGATTGTTGTAGGCCTTTATTTGTATAAATAATAAAAAAATAGTTTTAATGTAGGTATGGAAAAAGTCAAATTACCAGATAACTAAAAACTGTCAACCCAAATATAACACGCGCACTGCTATTTCTATGATTAATAATATCTACAATAAA
The DNA here is from genome assembly GCA_927349885.1 of Psylliodes chrysocephalus. Lineage (NCBI taxonomy): Eukaryota > Metazoa > Arthropoda > Insecta > Coleoptera > Chrysomelidae > Psylliodes > Psylliodes chrysocephalus. The sequence goes on from OV651813.1 coordinate 75,819,657, forward strand.
AAAATTATTTAAACAATCGAAAAGATAAACGTTACTATATATTACAAGTGAGTTACTACCAAAGAAGTAGAGAGATTAAAACGATAAGTTACCGTGTGCGCATCCATGATAAATGTAGAAATTATGCAAGTTTGAAACTTCCACTCTTACACACGTAAATGACGAGGAGAGGTCGCCTTAAGGCACAGTAAACAAATTCCAAGCTTGGCTTTGTTCAGTCATTTTGTTCATGTTCAGCTTTATTTTTGATTGTGTTATGGCTGTTGTAAGCTTTTTTTGCCGTCGGTTCTTTATTGGTTTGCTTATATTTGTGATTTTTTGTGCTTTGATTTTGATTTAGTAGGTATTAAATTATACCGTTAATTATTTTCCAATGCATTATTTTATAATTGTCGCACAAAATGTTCTTAAACCGTCCCTAATTCTTGTGCAAAAATAAATTGTGCATAGTTTGTATACTTTTTCATTGACGGTTATCATTCTACCCCTCTCCACTTCATTGGTTATCGACAATGTATATTTGTGTATTGAGAGCGAAAATAATGCTACATTGCCACTTCAGTTCTTTTCAATCACTTATATAGAATAAATAGATGCTATGATGATACTAAAAGTGTCCGCACTTTTACGTTATACTTTTACGTGATATGTCAAACTAAAGCTAGTTAAGCTGTCAGTTTTGGTATAAAACCACACACTTTGATTACTATACGGTGCAAGGGAGAGGTCCGACACGCCCAACATAGGGCGCGGCCATTTTGATTCCTATGCCACAGTTTATAGCTAAAGAATCAGATCGCTCACTCTGCGTCGGCACTTTTGATCTGAATGTTCCAGTTTATACACTGCACAACTCGGATAATACAATATATGATAACCGCCTATAATAAAACAGCAGTCTTATGAGTATCCTGAGTTTGTATCCCTGGAGTGGATGTTATTTTGGAACTTTCAACTGGTCCGAGTAAGCTAACTGATTCTTTAGCAATAAACTGTGACTCCAAAAATAATATTCACTGACACTGACAAGTATGTGTATAAAACACATATTTTGATTTTCTTTTACTATACGGAGAATGGTCGCACTGTGCAGCTTTCTGAGTGCCTTTTAAAAGGAGATAGGAAACTCCGCCATTTTGATCCCTTATTACGTGTTGCCTACATCTTGATTTATTATACAATACGAAGTTATAATTTTTTTATACATATTAAATAAAAGTTAGTTTTGTTTTAACTTAAACTTTGCCATCTTGAATTTTCAGTATTTACTGGTATTTTTATTAGTTCTTTTTATTTTATTTTAACTTTTTAGGATTATTTTGTTTATTTATGGTTCTTACGCATTATTTTGAATATCGTTCTTATTTATGGTTCTTACACCTTATTTTGAATTTTTCTTTTCGTTTTCTTGGGATGATTTAAATCAAACTACAGCTTTAATTTATGTTATATATAGCTTTTGACCTCTAGTTTGTGCCTTCCTTAGTACTTTATTTATTTTATTTTTTAATGAAAACATTTTTATATCAAAACATTAATACCTTTTTAAATAGAACTTGTTAAAATAAATTCTTAGAGCAATACAATAATTGATATAAAAAAACAATAAAAGATAAATGATAAAAGTAGTAACCAATTAAAAAAAAAAACAAATTAATAAAATACTGGGGACGGCACAAATCAGAGGCCGAAAGCTGTACATAACATAAATTAAAACCGTAGTTTCATTTAAATAAGAAAAACCTACATCCCAATAAAACAAAAGAGGTATTTTTAATTACCAGTTAGTCAAATACTAAGTATTTATTTTTATTTAGAGTTATGTTGTAAACAAAAACTTTTGTGCAATAACTGTTTTGATATCTCAAGGCATTTGATTCATTAACCCTTAACCATCCCCAAAACAGGCACATGGAAAAGCCTTCATAGGCAGACCATGTCCCAAAAGAACTGGAGAACTACTCTTAATGAATAGGAACCAGTTGAAAGTGATAACAGGGTTCATGACTGGGTACGCCCCAGTAAAGGGACACTTGAACAAAATTGGCATGTACAATGGGGAACTCATGTGCCGACTATGTCACAAGAAAACAGAAACGGCCAAACACATACTGTGCATATGCGAAGCTCTAGATCGCAAAAGACAGGCTCTTTTTGGACAACCCCAGGTTGATCCAACAACGTATAGAACCCACTCACCCAAGAATCTGTACAAACTTGTACAAGGTACAAAGGTGATAGAGTGGGTGCTATAAACTAACATGGGGTAAAACATAATAAGCCAATAGGCTTCAGTGTTATTCGGAGACACATAGTCAGACGAGCCCAGGAAAAAAAAAACCCTTAACCATTGAAATTATACACCACCGCGTTTTATCAACCGCATCTCAGCAGGATATATTCAGAAAATGTATCTTGATGATGTCAATTTGGTTGATGAAACGCGCGTTGGATATGAAAAATTGGCAGTTTTAGAGGAATAAATCTGTTAAATATATTATGAATTTCTGCAGCAATTATCCAGCATCTGTAATTGGTAGGTTACTGCACACCACAGGTCCTATAAAAGAACTATGGATAAAACATAAAAAACACTTTAAAAGTACTCCTCTACTACAAACTTGATATTCTTCTTGGAGCACTGTGCCAGCATTTACAAATGACGGGGAATTAAATGCCAGGAAAACGTCGGCCGCCTGGACGCGGGGATGCCGGCAGTGTACCCTATCATAAGTACTTTGCCGACACTTCAAGTACTGTTTACATGTATTGGGCCAGTGTTGGGCCTTTTATCTGTATTTGTTGGGGTATAACTAATGCCATAAGTGCTCCGACTTATTATTGTAATATTATAAAATATACTTACTGTACTCAAATTCCACAAAAAAATCAACCACAACCATTTCGCTTGATTAACTTAACAATGTAAACCATTCATGAACTCAAAATTTAAAATTAAAATTCAGGATTTTTCGATATACATACAACTAATTTATATTTCTTTTTACAAACTGCCCACTGCTGTCATACCTACTTGAGTGCTGTCCATGTCTACTGTCTGTTTACAAAAAACGTGTACCTTTAGTTAACATCTGAGACGCATAAATGACGCCATCGTTGCTTCGGTCGCTGCGTTTTCTTTCTGTATGTCCCTGTTTCCGTTTTTTTTTTCCTGGGCTCGTCTGAATATGTGTCTCCGAATAACACTGAAGCCTATTGGCTTATTGTGTTTTACCCCATGTTAGTTCATAGCACCCACTCTATCACCTTTGTACCTTGTACAAGTTTGTACAGATCCTTGGGTGAGTGGGTTCTATACGTTGTTGGATCAACCTGGGGTTGTCCAAAAAGAGCCTGTCTTTTGCGATCTAGAGCTTCGCATTCGCACAGTGTGTGTTTGGCCGTTTCTGGTTTCTTGTGACATAGTCGGCACATGAGTTCCCCATTGTACATGCCAATTTTGTTCAAGTGTCCCTTTACTGGGGCGTGCCCAGTCATGAACCCTGTTATCACTTTCAACTGGTTCCTATTCATTGAGATTAGTTCTCCAGTTCTTTTGGGACATGGTCTGCCTATGAAGGCTTTTCCATGTGCCTGTTTTGGGGTGCTTCCCCAATAGTTGATATGTTGTTCCCGAATCCAGTCATTTATAAAACCCCGGACTGTACTTTTAGGTACTCCTGGGTTTGTGTCTGGTTCCGGCGTTTCTTCTGACCCTTTTTTTGCAAGTTCGTCAGCCTTTTCGTTGCCTTCGATCCCTTTGTGACCTGGCACCCAAAATAGTTTTACTCTATTTCGGTCTGCCAGTGTTCTTAGTTCTTCGATGAATTCATGCATTCATGAACTCAAAATTTAAAATTAAAATTCAGGATTTTTCGATTTACATACAACTAATTTATATTTCTTTTTACAAACTGCCCACTGCTGTCATACCTAATTGAGTGCTGTCCATGTCTACTGTCTGTTTACAAAAAACGTGTACCTTTAGTTAACATCTGAGACGCATAAATGACGCCATCGTTGCTTCGGTCGCTGCGTTTTCTATCTGTATGTCCCTGATTCCGGTTTAAAACACTTTCTAAAAATTTTAAGCTGTAATTCGTGAACGTGGATAAGAGATGTAAATTAGAGCACTAGACTGGACATATTGAATCAGTTTTGATGAAGGCAAATCCCATTAATTTGATTGGAATCGCTGATATCAGTTTTATGAGATATGAAGTGTCAAGAGAGTTTTTATGGACAATCATTTTAAAAAACGATTCAAACAGAGAAAAGCAATTTATCAAAAACGTACCGAAACCGAAAAAAAAAAACACGATACTAAACTACGTTATTTATTGAACTTATTGGCAACAATTTCTATAAAAGAATGATGACTTTTAATCATATTCGAGATACAACGAAAAACCAACTAATAGGCAGTCAAGCCAGGCCGAGCACAGAAGTTGGATGAGTGACCATCGCAATAAAATGCGGCGCACGTTCGAACAAACTGCTCACTTACTTGCATAGCACAGCGAGCAGGCGTTATATTAATAGGTACGAGGTATAGCGTGGGGTGTGCCATCTTTTCTAAGGAGATGTAAAGCTGTCGGTCCCGAGTTCATGGATGTTGGGCTCGTTAAAGGTTCCTACCTCTGGTTAAAACACTAGGGGATTAGGATAAATTTATGATAACTGGGGATAGCGTGCTTACTACCATCGGTGTTTAAATTTCGTATTCATAAATAGGCCGACGTTAAATAAATAAATATTAAAAATAAACAAATAATAATCAACTGGAGAAAACGGTGCTGATGCTTCTAAAAACCATCGAAATTTATTTTCAGTTCCAATATTTATCTCTTGCGGTTGCGCCAACGTTACATAACAAAAATAGTATCATTTTATACTGAATATGCAAAACTTTATAAACGTTCAACACAAATAAAACAAACCAAAGCATACAAGCTTTCAATATATTAACAGTGCTAAGCGTATAAGACTCCACCAGAAAGAAATCAAACGCAAACCGTAGTATATTTTAACGCAAAGCATATAAGATTGTAACACAAATAAAACAAACTCAAAGTGTAAAAGCTTTTAAACTTTTAACAGTGCAAAGCGTATAATTTTTCAACACAAATAAAACAAACGCCAAGCATAGTAGCTTCCAACGTTTCAACAGCTTTTAACACAAATAAAACAAACGCACAGCGTACAAGAGTTCAACGTTTTAACACTACAAAGCGTACAAGCTTTCAACACAAATAAAACTAACACAAAATATAGGAGCTTTCAAAGTTTCCACAGTGCAAAGCGTACAAGTTTTTAATACAAATAAAACAAACACAAAGCGTAGTAGCTTTCAACGTTTAAACAGTGGAAAGCATACAATTTTTCAACATAAATAAAACAAACGCCAAGGGTAGTAGCTTTTAATGTTTTAACGGTGCAAAGCGTACTACACTTTCTCAACACAAATACAAAAAGCCCAGTAGCTTTTATCGTATTAACATCTTTTATAGCTACCCAAAAAAAAAATTAAAAAGCCACTGACTGAATCTATTTTACTGTTAAATGCAGCAGTTTTAAAATTAATATCGCTAATATGGCCAATAAATATATCCAACAATTAATCACTTGCTGCATTTAATTAAAGTCTGTGATGAATAGATTTATGCTCAAGTTTTGATTGTAAGTCATGAGTTCTAAAAATTGACCAGTGCAATATAATCAAGATGTAGTTTTAATTGTTCTCGGGCCAAAATCTATTTTATGTTACGTTAAGATAAAAAAGATATTAGATAAATCCAAAACTGAATTAAGCAATACAATTAAAAAATACTGGATTTAAATGCCCTGGTTATTGAATCTGCCTCTCGTACCACAAATTAACTTAAATTAAAATGTTAATCCTAAAATTGAATAATAAAATGGTTGCAACAAATATTAAATGATAAAAAAGGTTTAAAATATAAATTGTTGATGAGCTTAAAATGTTAGTGCACGATTTTACAATTTTACATGATTTTAATTGTATAGTGGCACTTCTTTGTTGTTCATTATTTCCTCTATGTCCGACTTGTAGACAGCTCGGAATCTGAGGCCTCGAAATTGGAGCTAATGGAAATAATAAGCTGGTTACTAGAGTAAATTCTAGAGGTATGACTGAAAATACTGAGTCATAGAATTTTGTCCCTTGAAGTTAACAGTAAGTTCTTAGGGATACTACTGCACCTGCTCTTTTTTCTTTTTCAGTTTAATATTGACTTTTTCATAACCTACTAAAGGAGTTATCCTCCTTTTCAGGGTGGTTTGCCTGATTACAATAAGTAACCTAGCTATTTCCTAAGTTGTCTTCTGCGCGTGTGGGACCTCTATGGCAGGTTGTGTTTCCCAAAAATATCGCCAATTTTGCTATTTCCAAATATAAGGTGGTGAATATGATTTAGGGAAACCACAAAAACCTAAATCACGATATTGTACAAATTGTATGAATTTCTAATTATATGATTGGGAAGGGTCTATCTAATGTTTAGGGGGGCTAATTCCAACAGATCCTGGAGTTCAGCGGTGAGGGGGAGGTCTTGGGAGTCTGAGAGAAATCTCAGATTTGGTTGCGGCATTTTTCTTTTTGGTTTCCGAAAAAATGGGAGTTGGTTTGGGCGCCATGGGGTTCGTAGTGTGTCTCGTGAGTGTGTGTTGGTGCATTTTAGCGTGCGAGAGACGTGTTTGGAAACGTGTAAGGATGGGGAGGTTACAGATGTTTTCAAAAACTTCTCCGCTGGGGGAGCGAAAGGTGAGATATTGGCAACACTGAGTATATGTCTCTCGAGTGTGGTGAATTTGTGGGACAAGTATGTGGGAAGTACGCCGTAGGCTACAGCTCTGTATTCGGCAATGGGGCGAATAAAGGAATTGTTTGTAAATAAGGGTGTTTGTGTTGCAACGCCCCATTCGTTCGCATAAAACCCCAAGGAGACTGGCTCGTTTTCGCATCTTATCAAGAGAGCATTAATTATCAGAGGACCAGTTAAGTGTACCATAAAATCGTACACCCAAATAGTCAACTTCAGTTTGTTGAGCGAGCCTTACTCCCACGAGATTTACATTTACGAGTTGGGGGTTCTGGGAGGTTCTTTGAGAATTTGGGTATTTAAAGACGATGAGTTGTGTTTTCTGTGGATTTAATAAGACCCTCCATTTGCTATACCTCTGAGAGTAATGGTTAAACAGATTTTGGGTTTGAGTATTTAGTTGGTTCGAATTTTTGGCTACCTAGATTAGAGCCGTCTCGTCGGCGTAAAGGAGGCATTTGGACGCAGGGTGGTTTGGGGGGAATGTCGTGTGTGTAGATGAGATAGAGGAGAGGGAGTAGAACGGAGCCCTGTGGGATGCCCGCGAGTGGGGTGAATGTGTCTGATAGGGAGTGTCCCAGTTTGACAATGATTTTTTTGTCCGTTTGGAGGTTTGGGGAAGAGACCTATGTTCATAAGCTTTTTGACTAGTCCGGCATGCCAGAATTGGTCGAAGGCTTTTTGAACATCTAAGAGAATGGCTGAAGAAATTTGTTGAGAATTTACTGCAGTGACCTCAGTAGTGTGAAGGAAGGAGATTTCGTCCTGTGTGGAGTGGAGAGGTCTGAAACCATGTTGGGATTAAGGGCTGATATTTCTTTCTTCACAAAATTCCCAGATTCTTTCCTGCTGTGGAGATACCACGGCTTTTGAAGCCACTTAGATACGATTTGTAGACATATTGTGCCACTAGGAGTCACTGATGTACTTTAGTTTCTCAGCCTGGTATATAAGCTTAGTATCTCTTTTAGCTCCAGTTCACAATTTGTAGGCTCGCTGATGAGCAAAGAGAGAGAGAGAGAGAGAGAGAGAGAGAGAGAGAGAGAGAGAGAGAGATCATCAATTTAGAAGAGACCTAGGATGCTGTGGGGCAATCCTCCCTTTACACCCTACAAAAACCTAGACATATCCTATCCTAGGTGATGTTCGTAGCTTATTTTTCTCAAGTTAAATAAATCGATTAATAAATCTTTATTTCCATGTTTATTTCCATGTTTATTTCCATGTTTATTTCCATGTTTATTTCCATGTTTATATCCATGTTTATTTCCATGTTTATTTCCATGTTTATTTCCATGTTTATTTCCATGTTTATTTCCATGTTTATTTCCATGTTTATTTCCATGTTTATTTCCATGTTTATTTCCATGTTTATTTCCATGTTTATTTCCATGTTTATTTCGATGTTTATTTCCATGTTTATTTTCATGTTTATTTCCATGTTTATTTCCATGTTCATTCTGCTTATTTATTTTGATCATAAATTTACCTTTTTTAAAATATGTTCCTAACACTCAGAATTATTTAATTTTTATTACATCCAATTAGTAATGATTTGGAATTTTTTAATGTAATCTTCAAATAATTATTAATAAATACAACGACATGGTTTTGCAAGATTTGCTATTAATTTTAAAAATCGTGAAAGAAGGGAAATTTCTTTTTGAGCGTCTTGTTTTTTTTTGTTCTATTTTCGTTTCCTTTGTCTAAATACAGGCCTGTTAGTGAATGGAGGATAACTAGATGAACAGATTTACTTTTCGCAATTGTTCTTTTTCCATTATGGTGAATGGATCCTTTTGTGAAGCCCGGGTTAATTAGAAGAACAAAACTGAGTGAATTAGTGCGCCGTTACTCGTACATTATGGAAAAATGCGTTTAATTAAAGAACGAAAATAGGTTTTTCAACTGTGGTTAATCGTGGTTAATAACGTGGGAATACACAAAAGAATATGTTTATGCAAAAGTATAAATTGATACTACGAACGTTATTATTGCATACATTTTCAAATAAACAAAAAGCAAAAAAATATATTATTGGATTAAAAACTAACGACCATATTTATGATGACCTTAAATGATTACAATTTTAATACCAGTTGTCCCAACTAATAGTGACCTATTTTAACAATGAATTCACCCCAAACCAATAACAATATAACGATGCAATTTTCATTGATCGATATTAATTATTTTAACTTAAATATAATATGTCCTTTATATCCCCTTAAAATAAATATTGCCAAAAATATTTTAATTTTTAAATAAAACTAAATTAACAGTTCTCACTGGCAAACTCGTAGCACAATACGAGAAGAAACGATTTCATTTTAAACGAAATACCAAAAGACGATGAAAAGTATCGAGAATATGAATTTTTAGGTTTGTGAAACATTGGCGTAACTTAGGTTTTTTTGCATTCAGTTCACTCATCGATTTTGGCGATATTGCTCATTTTTTTCGTAATTATATTACCTCTAAATGTAAATAAGTATCTTACATTTATTTTGTATAAACCATTTTGTGTTCTTTTCTTTTTAATTTATCTAACGGTCGTACTAGGCGATTTATTCATGTACAGGTAGATCACGGTTTGTGAAGGTAATACACAAGAGTAGACATTAATGGCTAATAACCATATGCTTTATACAGTTTATTTTATTTACAGTTTTATTTTTGTTTTATAATTTAATTTATTTACAATTTTAAATTAGTAAAATGCATTTGCTTTATTAATGTATTAAAAATATTAACACATCTGTAGGTTGTGCACACTTAATTGAGATAAATAAAATCGGTGACTTATGCAAGAAGAATTTTTTAATTTTTTATTCCTATCTCTGTAATGTCCGAATCTGTTTCTTATTGACCTTAACCGCTGCCTATCGAGAATCAAATAGAATTTTTCTTTGTACACAACCCAAAGTTTAGAGAAAGAATTTCACGAACGCATTAAGATTCTTTTAATCAGGACTGTTTTTTTTAGGCTGATACATTTTTTATACCTTAGATTAAAGAGACCGAAAATGTAACATTGCACAATGCGCATGTTGTCTATTCTAACCCTAAGTAACCCACCAATTAAAAATCATTGTGTCCACGACTCCACCCGAATTGCTCCCGACATTTCTATTCTTCGCTGTACTCCGCGTGAGTGAATCATCACGGACCGCCATTTTTTTGAGTTATTTGTAAATGTTATTAGCAATTGAAAGTGTTTTACTTATTCAATTTCAAGTTGAAAATTCCACGATGTATCGTGAAAAATTGTATATACAAATAATATAACTGCCAATGTTATAAAAAATAAGAAACATTCGTTTTCAGCGGTAAATTATTTATTAACGTTTTGACATAAAGCCGCCATGATCCTTTGGGCTAAATACTTTAGATCCGCCTCAAGAGGTTTTAATAAATATTTATTAAGCATCAAATACATATTTCAGAAAACAGATTTCATAATACTTACATAAATGTACAAAAGGGCAAAATTTCAAACATTTAATTCAAATAAGAAGTAAATAGGCATTGCTGCTAACGAAATTTTGTTTTTAAAAAGTAGTTTTAAAAGAATAATTACTAAAGGTGGATTTTAGATCTTTTTGGTGGATAAATAAAAAGTAAAGAAGCATAGTTGCTAGCGAAATTTTATTTTTATAGGGTATTTTTATGAGAATATTAGATGAAATACAGGATGACCTACTTAAAATTTCAAGGTCAAATCGGAAGTGTTATTTCAATCTTAAGTTTTAAAACAAAGTAAAACGCACAATATGATCTAATTTAAGCAAAAAAATACTAAAACTAGTCACATTGTTAATAAAATGTTACATTATAAACTCCTAAACAACTCGAAAAAATCTTTGTTTGCTAAAAAAAATCTAATTCTAGCAGTATTTATTATTTATTATACAATCGAATGCGATTTTAAAGATAACGAGATCAAATAATTCGAAATTTTAAATTTTGGAGCTAAATGCTCGCATAAAAGCAAGAGACCGATAAGGGTTACAAAAATAATCGATTTATCGATTATTCTTTTATTTTTTTAAGAAAATCGATTTATAATTAATTCATTATTTTCGATTAATCGACCATTTTCAATAAATTATTTTCGTTTTTTAAGATAATGGAATAATCGGTTTTAAAGAAAATACAGAAAGAAAGTAATTTAGTCAAAATAATCGATTGATTGAAAATTAAAAATCTACCTTTAAATATTAAAAAAAAATCTGTCAATGATCATATTGTTGTTCTCTACCTAAAAGACATATTTTTGTTAAATAAGCTATATTTAATCTTAACTAGATATGTTTCAAATTTTATGATAAATACACATATATCTTTAAAGGGTCATTTTATTTCTAAAAACTTCAATTTATTAGGACAACTCTATCTGGAGAATATCTTAGGAAACGGATCTTTAGGATATACAATTATTTCTGACAAAAAGTTCATCTAATAAATGTTCATATTGTTTACATTACCTGTGGACATAAATTTGGAGCATAGAATAAAAAGAAGTTTCTAAAAAAATATTTCTTCTCTCAGTTTAGGTAATTCAATAGGCCTGAAAATTTGTAAAATAATTTTATATTTACTTATCGTTATTAGAATACAATATGTTAAAGATGCATTAAATAACAAAAACTAGGTATTTATAAATTGAATAAGACAACCTTGAGGCCTGGATTAAAAATGCAACAATATGTTTGCATTTTCCACCTAGGCCAGCTTTACAGAAAACATCAACAAATATTTTTTTATCGGTATCACCATTTTCATTTATAAATTCTCCATTTATTTCGTTGAGTGCCAAAGTCACACCAGATGACTGCAGGCAGAACTCAATTAGTTTTAAGTTGACATTGAATGAATGATGAAACATATCTTTTTTAATATTAGTATTTAAATTATGTATTTACGTAATGCTTCTTTTAAATTGCATAACAATAAATGAGTAGCATTTAATAATTGTTCGCGCTCACGGACATGTCTGAAAGCTGAAATAGCTTTTAGTTAGTTACATATTTCTAACAAACTAAGTCTAATATTTATATTTACGAAAATAACACAAACAAAAAATAAAACAACAAATAAAGAACTCAATTTAAGAAAAAACACTGATTAACCGATTACCCACAATACACTGTATTAAAAAACCACTTTAACTTTAGGAAAGATTAAGGTTATTGTTATATTTGTTTATTTTAAACAACAGTTTATTTATTATTAATTTATTTAAACACTTATTTATTTATAACACTATTATTCTAATTTATATATATTTCGAATGTCTCTAAACTATTTACTATTTATATTCACTGTCCATATAATAACTGATACAGCGTTAATCTCCACCAATATTTATATACCAATTTAACATTATGGTGAAGGTTCCAGAACGTTCTCGCCAAAAATTAGAAACACTATCACGTTATATTTGGAATAGACTAGAAATAGTATCCCGTTGACTCTGGAATGTTCGCGAAAGTACCTCCGCCATAGTCGTCCCATAGGTTTGGTCTTAAGGGGTTTAATTATGTATAATAATCGGACAAGTTGAGCCTCAAAGGCCAAATAAGACAGAGAGGGACTTGGAGGGTTAGAGCATGAATGAATAATGAAATGGCTCACATAACATTATCTTCTTCGAGCGAAATCAGCTGATCGACAGCGCGCGGTGAAATCTTAGTTTGAATCACCTATAGTTTTCGTCTAGGATAACCAATATTTAATTTTTTTGTAGTCTGAGAAGCATCCGTATCTTTCTTACATCTGTCAGTAGAGAACGAAATAGGTACGATGATTTAAAAATTGTAACTTACTATTTAATATAAAAACGCACTCTTGAAACTTAGTACTTATTTGCATTTATATAACGTAGGTTTTAATTAAACTTATTACACTAAGTATATATTTTTCTTGAATTTAAGTGAGAAGGTAAAATTATATTTATCGACGAAGAAATTATGAAAAGGCCGGTTATGGAAAAATTATTCTTTGACCTAAATTAATACGATTTTAATTCATATATGCTTATATAACTTTTATTTTAATAAAAAATTAATAGTAAAAAATATCTGTCAAGGTCATTAATTTTTTTGATTTCAAATAATCAGATTTACTTAACCATAAATAGTAGAAGTAAAAACATGTAAATTCAGATCTGCTTTTCCGCCATTTTATTTCGTGCAAAAGACACGTCTACCGGTCCCATTTTGTATATCAAAAATATTTATAATGACTTATCCTCTGGTTGCTATATCAATGTCATAAACGAAAAATGGCCCATATCTATTTTATACTTTATTTTCAATTAAAGTTAAGGCGATGTAAAACATACAACAAAGTACAATATCATTTCAAACTGCGCGACTAATTCAATTACCAGTAAAATTTAGTTATTTGCAACCTTTAGACTTTAATTAATTTTCCGAAATGAAATTTTGTTTAATATTTTCCTCTTCCTAGTTGTTGCAAATGAAATACATTTTGTTGGGAGCACATATAACGTTTTCATATAGTAAACAAGAAGAGCGTTCCGTAATTTTCTACTTTAACCGGCAATTTTACTGAAAATTTCTAGTTGTAAACTTATTCTCATTGACGGGCGCTACCTTTCAAGATGTAACGTTCTCTTTGTAATTAAAAGACGAAAATTGATATCGTTGTATTTGCTTTTAGAGCATATTCGCTTACAAAATATAATGCGACAAATATTAGTCTTTAGTAGTCATCACGTTTGATCGTTACTGCCAATATAATAAATATAATAAAAAAATGAATGCGTAATTACAAGAAAAATTACAGGCAATGTTAAGAGAAACTGAAAATGAGGAGTTAGGTAAGGTTGATAATGAGTGGGATGATATCATCATCTTCCACTGCCATCCAAACAAATAAAGAGTAAGAAGATGTTTAAACAATTAACACGTTCACAAGAAAGACAATACTGTCATGCGAAGCCCACCCTGCTCTATACAGGGTGTATCAACGATACGTGGGTGAACGATAGCTGCTTCCCTATATGAGATAGGAAAAAATGCTTTAAATAAAAGTTGTAGAGGGCACTGAAAGCTACGTTCCAAAAATAACTACCAATATACAGGGTGTCCGATAAATGTATGAGTTATCGAAGTAATGTTTTTTTTAAAGAAAACACCCTATATATTTGTACTCGATTAAATTTCTTTGGAAGTGTGTTTTTCAAAAATATAGAGTTGTATGGGTTTCTACTGGGTGGTTAGGAATTTATGGTGGGATTTAGGTAACAAAATGGGTTTATTCAACATCAAATATCTCTAAATCAATAATTTGGAATAATTTTTTTTTTCTGCTGAATATTCTCGAAAATAGTGTATTTTCATTTCCTATTCATAATTTTACCGAATGGCGCTTTTCCCATACAGGGGCAACCAAAACTCGGGACCACTTTTTTCTGAGTTTTTTCAAATGGAACACCCTGTAAATGAGGCCATACCAGGATAGCCCATACCATGAGCTTTCAGAAAATGTAGGGTTTGCCTACTTGATTTTTATCGGAAATGTATCTAATTCTTAAGGAAAGTATAAAAAAGTTATAAAAGCAATAACTATTTATTTATTTCATTCGAAAAAACATAAATTCACATCAAATGTTCGAATAATCTCCCATTTTGAGCTATGCACAAATTAAGTCTATCTACATTTGCTCTTCTAACTTCAATTAAAGTTGATTTTGTAATAGAGTGAAAAACTTCTCTAATTCTATTCTTCATGTCTTCTGGTGTCGTTGGTTTTTCGCGGTAGACCTCTCCTTTAACATATCCCCAGAGATAGAAATCTAGAGGCGTGAGGTCTGAAGACCTTGCTGGCCACTGAATGTGTCCGTTTCTTCCTATCCATTTATTACTGCGCCATCTGTTTAAAAACCATCTTACTTGATTTTGATTGTGGGGAGGCGCGCCATCATGTTGGTAATATAACCTGAGTCTGGTGTCAATAGGTACATCCTCCAACAAAATTGGTAAATGATCTCGGAGAAAATCTCTGTAAATTTCCCCATTCAGTGGACCATCAAAGAAATGTGGTCCTATGACCTGATCCCCAATTATGCCCCCCCAAACATTAATCGACCATCTATTTTGGTAATCAATTTCTCTGACCCAATGTGGATTCTCTGTTGAGTAGTAGTGGCAATTGTGTCCATTTACTATTCCATTACTTTTAAATGTTGACTCGTCACTAAACAAAATGTATTTTAGAATGAATGAAATTCAATATATTTTCGCAATAGCGAACTCTGGTGTCATAATCCCTTTCATAAAGTTCTTGATGTAATTCAATTCGGTATGGATGAAGTTTATTTTTTATCAATATTCTGTTCACGAAAGTGTGACTTATATCCAGCTCTCTTGCAATTTCCCTCGTACTAACATGAGGATTCTCTACTGTTGAAAGGATCACCGCTAATTTATTTTCTTCATTCGTTGCAATTTTGTTTACTACTTGCCTTTTCTCGTGCTTGACACTGCCTGTTTCGTCAAATCTTTCTTTAACCCTCCGAAAAATCTCTACTGGCTAATAAACAATTTCTATCACACTCACCCAAAATGTAGATCATATTTATCATTTCTTTGGTGGATAGTTTCCTTTTAAAGCGAAAAATTATTAAATTTCAACTATAAATTATTCTCCTCCTCGATAATTACATGTCAAATTCCTATAACGTTCAAATATTTCAAGGGTGATTTGATTTTTCGCTGTATTACAAGATCAACTTTAATGAAAGTTCGAAGAGCAATTGTAGATATGATTAATTCGGGCATACCTTAAAATGTGAGATTGTTTAAACATTTGCTGTGAATATACGCTTTTTTAAATAATTGTTCGTTTATAATAAATAAATAGTTATTGCTTTTATAACTTTTTTATACTTTCCTTAAGAATTAGATACATTTTCGATAAAAATCAAGTAGGCAAACCCTACATTTTCTGAAAGCTCATGGTATGGGCTATCCTGGTATGGCCTCATTTACAGGGTGTTCCATTTGAAAAAACTGAGAAAAAAGTGGTCCCGAGTTTTGGTTGCCCCTGTATGGGAAAAGCGCCATTCGGTAAAATTATAAATAGGAAATGAAAATACACTATTTTCGAGAATATTCGGCAGAAAAAAAAATTATTCCAAATTATTGATTTAGAGATATTTGATGTTGAATAAACCCATTTTGTTACCTAAATCCCACCATAAATTCCTAACCACCCAGTATAAACCCATACAACCCTATATTTTTGAGAAACACTCTTCCAAAGAAATTTAATAGAGTAAAAATATATAGGGTGTTTTCTTTAAAAAAACATTACTTCGATAACTCATACATTTATCGGACACCCTGTATATTAGTAATTATTTTTGGAACGTAGCTTTCAATGCCCTTTATTTGAAACATTTTTTCCTATCTCATATAGGGAAGCAGCTATCGTTCACCCACGCATCGTTGATACACCCTGTTTTTACGTTTACGCGACATAAAATCTGGCGTTGGCAATCGCTGCCGTCCACCACAAAGACTCGAGACATTGATACTAAAATTTTCACAAATCCCAAAAATAATATTAATTTTTCTTAGTTTTTTAAAATTAATTAAAATATATCAAACAAAATAATTTCATTTTTAATTCAGCATTTTATTTAGTCAAAATATACATAATTAAACAAATTTAAAAACGATTACAAAATACTGCCGAGTTGCTAATGTAAGTAGGAAATAATTACTTTACGAAATTATATTGCTCAATTAATGATGAAAAAATAATGTCAGGTCGTCAACCACCTAAGTTTGGTAAACTATGAAAATTTTGCAAGCCGACAATATTAAAAAAATAGGGTTTAGAAATTGGGTTTAGAAATAAGTGGACACAAAAAAAGAAAAGGTAGAGAAAGTAGGGTAATAGAAAAATTAATAATTAATAGCTATTTTGCATAATACTAATATTTCGCAAAACAATAAAGTGTATATTGTGTTTTGGGAAAAGTGTGACGTGCCCCGAGCCTACGAAATGATGTGGTAAGTGTACCAAAACATTATTAACATATTGTAAAATTACTTAGGTGTAATTGATTTCAAAAAAATTATATATATTTTTTATATTTTGTGTTATTTTCTCAAAGACGATACGGGGCGAAAAAATAATTCTTGACAGTATGCGGTTCGACGCGAGGAGAGAGCTTTCGAGATTCTTCTAGCAGTAGATAGTGCATTTTATGTATTAAACTTACACAGCTACCACATTACGTTGCCAAGCCTTTTAGCAATGTTGTTTTAAGGGAGCGTAATAACATTACAATACAACGTAAATGCAACGTTCATGAAAAGTATCCTTGAGAGGAATTGCGATCAACACATTGTATTTTCGAACGTAGCCATTCGTTTATGTCATAAATCATAACAAAACAACATAAAAAAAATTTTCACTTCTTTTTAAGAAAATAGAAAAAATATTTTCTAAATCATTGTATGTTGTTGTAGATAGAAAAAAAAAAGAATGGTGGATAAATCATTGTAAACGAGAAGATATATTTAACAGTAACTGCTTACATTTTACACCAAATACTTATAAAAGATATTTACAAAACTAACTTCTGGAAAATATAAGGTGAAAATATTTATTTGGGCCCAATGCTTGACGCTGAACACAAATACATTGTTGATGAACTTTTGCGAGGTGAAGGTTTTTTTTAGTTTCCAGTTATAAAAATTCAAAAAGAGAGAAATCATTTACTGCCGTCCTAGCAAAAAAGGTCATATCTGAAAATTTGTTGTTTCGAAATAATCGAGTTTTTAACTAATTTTCGCAAAAATATTTATTATCTTCTAAACCTTCTTTGTACATTTTTTAATGCAAGTAGGATATTTCGTTTTAGTATCAAGAAAGATAGATATAGACAAACATTAGGACGGCAGTATAGATGTGCCCATTAGGATGAGCCGAAAAAACGAAAGTCAAAATTTTAATTTAAAAGCTGCGATTCTTTATAAAAACTGCTTGTAATTCAATTTTAAAATTATATTTTTAGCCCCCAAATTAGCTACAAATAAAATTAAAATTAAATGTAAAATTTTAATTAGCTATACCCATTAAAAGCTGTGTTTAAGCATATACACTGGTTGTTATTTTTTCGGGGTTGGTTTTAAATGCGCTATTTCTTAGATTCAAGCGGTACGTACTATATGCCTAATCGGCGTACAGGGACCATCTGCGTAACGAGGTTTTGATTAAGAAGTGGAGCGTCGTAATAAATAATAATAATAATAAACAAAAATAAGTGTTTTAAATTGTAGTTTAACTAGGAGTAAAGTGGAATGTCCTATATTTGGAAACCCAACCGATTTGAATATTCGTATGGTGCCGACAATTGAACAAATGCTACGATATTATTTATTCATGCGCTATAAACTAAAATATCAAAAATATAGTGGAAAAGAACCAACTTTGTAATGAACTTGTGCATAAAATTGAAAACATTTGAAAACAGACATCAATTCCAACTGTTTCAAAAGACAGAATTGAGCAATTAATACGAAAGTATTATGAAAAATATAAGAATTTAATAAAAGGTAAATACATTTAAAATAATGTGTCATAAATAATTACTTGCATAGCTGCTTGTAAATGCGATTGTTCTGCATGCATGTGCGAAAAGACCCAGAAAATATCTACTAAGGAACAAAATGTTCATTCTGATCAAAGATCGGTCAAAGAAATGACCATAGGAAATGTAGATCGTATAGAAACAAAGAAAATATTGTCTAATAAACAAAGGCTATCCAGAAAAAAAGGAAGATTAAAAAAATATAAATTAGAATCTTGTAATTTATTAATACCCAGATGTTCCTTTCAAACTACTACATTATTGTCAGGGTCAAAATCTGACCCCTCAAAATATCAATCTTCTTCAAATGACGCTTTACTAATCCAAACTTACCCTCTACCTCAAAAAACACTTAAATGAGAACAAAGGTACCTACGTTAGGTCTTGTATGCGATAAGAATGGTATATCTGATCGATCAGCTGCTGCAATTGCTAGTGTAGTATTAAAAGATGTAACAATAATTTACTACAGAAGATCTGTCGAAAGGAATTGATATAAAAAGTGGGAAGAGAGAGAAATTTAGAAATACCGCAAGGAAGGAGTTTGAAAGTGGTAACAGAAGAATAAGAAGTCTGTATTTTGATGGAAGAAGGGATAAAACTTTACTGCAAGAAAAGAAAAACGGTAGATTAAACAATAAATCTGTTGTCAAAGAACACGTACCGCTTGTCAAGGAACCTGAACCTATCTATATTGGCCACGTAACTCCAACTAAGGGACGGAAAAGTCAATTGGAAAAGCAATATTGGACTTTTTTGCTAAAAACAATTTGGAACTAGATAATTTGGCGGCTGTGGGTTGCGATGGTACTGTTTTTAACACCGGTAATAAAAATGGTGTTATAAGGTATATTGAGACTAAATTGAGACGTCCTTTACAATGATATATTTGCAAACTACACGCCAACGAATTACTATTAGAACATTTATCCCAACATTTAGATGGCAGATGCTAAAAAACTGTTTTTATAAACTTACTGTTATAAAAAAACTCTTTAGGTACTTTTGTGTGTAAATATACTTATATGCAAGGTATCTAATTTTTCGTTGGTATTATGTAACTTTCACTTGTTAAAACCATCAACAAAGCCAGATTATCCCTCTGGACCCTTAGAAGGATATGCAGCAAAGCATGGGGGATTAGTCCTCAACAGATCTACTGAATTTACCAAAGAGTGGTGAAACCCATGGTAACGTATGGCTCAGTCGTCTGGTGGGAGAAGGGACTTCAACGGACAACCAGAGCAAAGCTAGCTGGAATACAGCGGCGTGCGTGCCTCGCCATCACTGGAGCAACGTCAGCTACACCTGCGAGAGCCATGGAGACCATGCTGGACCTAACCCCTCTCCACATTCTGCTGAAAAGGGAGGCCAGGATAGTCTCATACAGGCTCCTGAAGGTGGTAGTCAATGTTACGAAGAACTGCAATGGGACAAGACGGGGCCGATGAGTGAAATTAATAACCACCTCATCCTCGGCATGGTCTCGGACTAGCTAATTCCCAACAGAACATAGAAAAGCCATACAGCGTCCTTATTCCAGAGAGAGGCATATTGAGCAGAGGGAAAAAACCCTCTCCCAGACAGACATTGCCTTGTACACCGACGGCTCCAAAACTAAAAAAGGAGTAGGAGTAGGAGCGGGAGTTTCCGGCCAGAGGCCTAGAGTTGACATATCAATAAACCTAGGCTACCTAGCCAAGATCTTCCAAGCAGAAATGATTGCTATAGAATTGGGAGCGAGAGAGTTGATTAATTTTCTCACCGCAAACAAGACTATAAAGATATTTTCAGATAGCCAGGCAGCCCTTAAGGCCCTGAGCTACAATCGAGTTGACTCAAAGCTGGTTTGGAACTGTATAAATACCCTTGAATGCCTCGGGCCCGCAACAAAGTTACTTTGATCTGGGTAGAGGGCAACGTAAAAGCCGACGCACTTACTAAAAGAGGAACCAAATCTGTGTGCATAGGAGCAGAACCATTCCTGGGCATTGCAAAGAACACTGTCAAAGGAAATATTTTAAAATAGACGGAGGGTGCAACACTCAATAACTGGAGAGATACCTCAGAGCTAAGCCATTCGAAAGCGTTTATAACAACCCTTCTATGAACGTCTCTGCTCAGATCCGGAAATAGAGTAGGAAATATCTACGCATTTTCACTGGACTGATGACAGGACAATTCCGTCTGGGCAACCACATGAGAAGGATAGGTCTGCAACAAAAATCGGACTGTCGATTCTGCAGCGTGGAGAACGAGTCTTCAGAGCACATTTCATGTACCTGCTCAGCTCTGGAAAGAACCAGGTTCTAGATTTTCGGATTTACCCGACTGGAGCCTATCGACTTTAAACAAGTCTCACCCAATTCAACCATGACTTTCATCAAAAGGTGTGGCTTGTACGGTGAACTATAAGTTAGTCATGAGCCACAATAGACCCGTCTAGGTTGCAGTGGAAGACGATGAGATCATTCCACTCATTTTCAACCTAACCTAACCTTCACTTGTTTATTGTTGTTATCCATGGCCTACTATTAAATTATGCATTTAATTTTAGAAAATGGTCATTTATTTGCGTGTATATAATTATATATTTTTGAAAATGTAAAAAACTATTATAATCTATAAATATACAGGGTTTTCCGTTTAAAAAACATAACCATAACTTTATAACTCAAAAATAGTAAATATGTAACAAAAATGATCTTCACCACTTCACTTTACCGAAGAAAATCTACCTTTTCGATAAGTTGAAGGATAACGGAGATACTAGGGGGTCACAAAATGCAACATTTTTAAAAATGCCATGTATCTTAAAAACTAAAGGAGCTATTTAGGAGAAAATAGGAGAAAATTTTGTTGACTGTATCTTTAGTTTTACGAAAAAGTAGCGCAGTGTTGCGGAAACCGCAACCCTCTATCTTTAAAAATAACGGAGATAACCTGCAAAAGTACCCAAAATGGGACACCCCGTATGTAGCAATAAATTATTATGAATGTATGAATTGGCTTTTTTTTTATACAAATAATGTTTATAGTAATTTTACACGACATATTAAATGAAATTTATTGAATAAAACTGATAACATCATTTGCGTGTTAACCTGGAATAATAACAGCAATGTAAAGCAAAAATGGAGATGATAGAAAAGTTAAGAGTCAATTTTTTTGTGAATTATTTTATAGTTAATGATTATGGAATAGGGCAACGTACTATACGGGGTATCAAAAAAGTCTGGCCATAAAGGTATTTATTTTCTTTCAAACGAATGAAATTATGGAATCGTAGAGTGATGGGACTGTATTACATTATTATTGTTTTTTGTTCTGATTCTATACACTAGTATCCATACAGGGTATCGAAAAACCTGGTAACAAGGTAATTTTAATTGATGAGTAGGATTGTATTACATTAGTAATATGCTACTTTTTTTAGTATTTTTAAAAAGAGGAAAAAATAAACTTTTCTCTAATATATCACTCGACCTATCAGAATAAAACATGCAGTTACCATCCGCCTGATGCTGATTAATATAATCGGGTAATTTTGAGAAACATTTTCAGGTATAAACCTCAGTATTGACTATTTGGCCTCATATAGGGTCTTCTCTTCTTAAGAGAAGGGCAACATTTTTTCAGAAAATTGTATCCTAACTTAATAGTTCATTTGATTAAAGTATTGTTACCGAAGTGTATTAAGAAAGCTGGCAAGCATTACACTCCAAAGTAGTCGGTCATCTTTAAGGGGCAAGCGATTATAATTAAAGAAGTAGGATTTAAGAATACACTCCCCAAGAAGTTCGAAGGAGCCACATCTGCACTTAGTTGATGATAACACTCTCGTACAGAAATCAATTTGTGGTCTAGAAAATAATCAAATAAAGTTAAACAGTGTTAGTAACACGTGGTAAATCTCAAGAAGCAGTTACTTTTTGCGGCACCAAATGACGAGACACGCGATATTAACATAAAATGGCGATTTCACCAACATGAACCAAGGCGCATGTCAGTTTAAAGATTAATAACAGAGAAAAGAACTTACAATTAAAAAACAATTAGACTATTCGATAATATTACCGTTACAATATGGTTCTAAAACTAAAAAGTTAATAAATAAGCAAAAATATAAGAGATGGGGCAGAGTCTAAGTGGATATATACTTATTTCAAAACGATACTTAATTCTTGATTCAACTTATTCTTAAAACTGATTAAGCGAGGTTAATAAATTATGAACTGACAACTATGGATATAATAAACAAATGGAATTGTTTGAGAGATTGGATTTCCTTTTAAGTTTTCTTAAAGATTATGTTATGGCAAGTAAAATTGATAAACTATTTTAACTTCTTTTTTGACCCCCAGTAATTTGTTTTTGTCAATTTTCTTTTTTTCCTAAATTTGTTTTTCAATGAACAATTCATTGACTGTATAATTATCCATCTAGTTGCGCCTGATGCTGATGTAACTACATCGAGACCGGTGGCTCATTAAAATAACTGTGATAATTAAAGGTCTGACTTTTCTTTCACCATCCTCTTCTATGTTTTCAAATATATGTTATATAGTAGTTTGAGTAGGGTTAGTATGTTAAAAGGAGTCCTAAATCTAGGTTCTATCTTGAACATGTACTCTTTCATAACTAAGATTTCTACCATTATTGATAAAGGGGCTTTCTTTTGATATTTCGAAAATTCATTCCTTTTTGTACTGCAACCAATCCAAGAATTACATAATAAAATATATACTAAATAATATAAACCATAATTATCAATTTAAAGCTAATAAATAATAAAGGATCTTTTAGAATAGTTTAAATATCACAAAAGGTTGTATAGAAAAAAGTATTTACCTAGGTATTTACACACACTATAAAGAAAATCCTGTGAAGCAATTTAAGTACATCGTACAGTAAGAAGAGATATATTTTCCGGAAAAATATGTAAGTACACCACTGCATCTCAGTTGTAAATGGATAGAAAGCGTAAGAAGACTTGCATTTGAACTTATTTCACTCATGAGCAACAAAATTTATACGTACTGTTACTCCTCTATGATGTAGGCGAAGCGTCTGATGTATGAAATTTTATTGCTCTTCCGCTTATGACAATAAACGTTTCAAAATAAATAATAAAACTGAAAAACAGAACTACTTATTTTAGTGTCTACTATTGCACTCTAAATTTTAATATTATGAATATGAGAGTGGGTAATGAAAAGGCAGGCAATTTTTAAAAATATTGAAAAGAAAACTGATTATTATAGCAAAACACTCATTTTATCTTATAGCAACGTATTTATTTCATAAATAACAAATGTAGAACTATTCACATTTTTGTAATAAATAGTTTACTTATTAATGTACTATTATTTATTATCTTGTGTTTAACCTGCGCAAATGTTGCCAGACTTAATTTATTAGCATTATAATGAACTATTAGATTTATTTAAAATTGTTTAATAGAATTTTGTATTATAAAATAAAATTAACGTGATTTTTTAACATATCACACAGATACTACGACATTTTATGTAAAAAGAAGAACTTCTATAGAATATTTCGTTAGCGTTTATTTACTACGGACCTTTCTGCAAGAGACTACAGTAAAATGTTGAAATAGAATATTGTGAGTTAAAAATTATATTTTTTCTACGGCTAAGATATAATATTAAAAATTAGTCAATATGAGAATATGAGAAAATGCTGTTTTGTATTGTAACCTTTAGAAAAAGGTATATTAACTTCTTTCTTTAGGAATATTAATTAATATAGGGGATGAGTCACATAAAACTCTAGAAATGCATAGGTCTGAAACCAGATAACATTTTAAAATTTAAACCTATTAAAAGTCATTTGGTCGCTAGGGGTCAAAAATAATCGATTAATTAGAAAGTCGATTAACTGATAAATCTATTTAAAAAAAAAAAACGAATTATCGTTTATTTTTGATCAATCGATTATTATCAAATAATCTATTTTTATTGTATTTCCTTTAAAATATATAATTCTATTATTTTTGAAATACCAAAATAATCGATTAATCCAAAATAATCGCATATTTGAAAATAATCGATTAATCGAAAATAACCAATTAATTAAGAAGCCGATTCTACGATAAATCGATTTTTCAAAAAATAACCTAATTGTCAATTATTTTCTAATAATCCTTTTTTTTCATATTTCCTTTAAACTTGATTATTCGATTATCTTTGAAAAATAAAAAAAAAACAATAAATCGAAAATAATCGATAAATCAAAAATATTTGATAATTCCAAAAAAATAACCGAAAAATCGGTTATATAAACTAACCGATTATATTTGATTAATCGATTATTTTCATATAAATAATTAAAAAAATCGATTAAACGATAAATCGATTTTTCCAACAAAATCAATTATTTTCAATCAATCGATTATTTTGAATAAATCTACTTTCTTTTTGTATTTCTTTTAAAATCGATTATTACATTATCTTAAAAAACCAAAAATAATTTATTGGAAAAACGGATAAATCGATTTTCATTAAAAAATAGCAGAATAATCGATAAATCCATTATTTTTGTAACCCCTATCGGTCGCTTGATTTTATCCGAGCATATTTAGCTCCAAAATTTAGAGATTCGGAATTTTTGATCCCGTTACCTTTAAAATCGCATTCGATTGTACAATAAATAATAAATATTGCTAGAATTTGGTTTTTTTGAGTAAACGAAAATTTTGTTCGAGTTGTTTAGGGGTTTATAATGTATTATTTTATTAACAATGTGACTAACTCCCGTATCTTTAGTATGCTTACACTAGATCATATTGTGCGTTTTACTTAATATTCAAATGTCACTTCCGATTTGACCGTAAATAAGATGAACCATGAAATTTTAAGTAGGTCATCCTGTATTTTATCTAATATTCTAATGAAAATACTTTATAAAAATAAAATTTAGCTAGCAACTATGCTTCTTTTCTCCTTGTTTATCTACCAAAAAGGGCTAAAATGCACCTTTAGTTAATATTATTATAAAACTACTTTTAAAAACAAAATTTCGTTAGCAACAATGCCTATTTACTTCTTATTTAAATTAAATGTTCAAAATTTGACCCTTTTGTAAATTTATGTAAGTAATATGAAATGTGTATTTGATGCTTAATATTTATTGAAACCCCTTAATGCGGATCTAAAGTATTCAGCCCAAAGGATCATGGCGCTTTATGTCAAAACGTTATTAAATATTTACCGCTGAAAACGAATATATTTTTTATCTTTCATAACATTGGTACTTGTATTATAAGTATATACAATTTTTCAAGATACATCGTGGCATTTTGAACTTGAAATTGAATAAGTAAAATACTTTAAATTGCTAAAACACCAACAAATAAATCAAAAAACAGCTGTCAATGGTGATTGAACTGAGCGGTGAATGGAAATATCGGAGCAATTCCGGTGGCGTCGTGCAGACAATGATTTTCAATTGGTGGGTTACTTGGGGTTGAAATAGACAACATGCGCAGTGCGAAATGTTTCATATTCGGTCTCTTTATTCTAAGGTCTTGACTTTGGGCGCGATTTTAGCTTTCCTTAAGAAATAAATAAAATTAAAATATAAGGTTAATGGAAGTGTCTTTTACGTAACTAACAAAAAAAAAATGAATGACCGTCTGTGAAACGAGATATTAACAATCAAAATGTTCATCATTAACACTCTTGAAGCCTGTCAGGAATGCTTTAAGATATCTCGAAAACGGTTCTTACTATATTTTTTAAAAACTAAGGTAATGTAAATCAAGTTATAAAATTGTATAAATAATTGGCTGAATTTTTTGACCGGTTTGATACAAAGATATTGTAGATAAAAATATTTTTAAAGCAGTCGACGTGTAGTGGGATACAATGATTACAAGTTGGCAACATTGCAATCGCTATACTTAACGCGCTGTAACTCAAACTCAAACGCTGTTAGATGAATTTAGGTGTGTTTGGTTTTTTCAAAAACTAGTTCAGAATCACTGAATTACACTGGATCAGCTAAGAGGTTGTTATAACCTCGCGACATGTTTTTAAAAAATTAATTCGTCCACTTTATTTCAGAACTAGAATCGACAATTCTGTTTGAACAAAAAAAACCTTAAAATTAGTATGACGAAGTCAAAAATTTCTGTAGATATTCACACTGACTTAAAAACCCACCATTTATATATTTGAGACGTTGCCGGATTAAATTTAGTTGAAATAATAACGTATCTGTATATATAAGCTTATATGTGTTGTGTACAGTCTTTTGTAAAAATGACATTTTTTAGCATTGAGAATCTCGAACTTTTAGTATTCACCATTAGGCAATAGTTTTGTGTACGAGTGTCGCGAGTAAACTACCTTAAGTTTTCTGGTTATATTATTGTCATCGTAGCTCATTTTTTTTGTCTACTGTAATCTACTTCACCCAGGTACCTTCATAACTTATTAATTCTATTTTATTAAAGAAAAGTTGCATTCTTATTAAATTCAAATCCCTACATTTACGAAAAATCTTTTAGATAATTATTTCCTATCTATGATGCTTAATAAATAAAAGCAATATTTCTGTTCACGGTGTCTCTAATATTACAAAAAAGATAAAAAGTTATCCCATGAGAATTCGATCCAAAAACCTCTATAAACATATTTATGTTCACGAAGTAATAATCATTAAAACACTTAACCTGCTTATCTTTCTAGTTTCAAATGTTAAGACCCATTTTCGACAATATTTTGATACAAAATCTCTTAAGGCACATAATAAATCTACCACCCCTTTTTATCCACCCAAATTCATCTCAACCGGAGCTACGACAAGTTGACGTCATAAAAAGTCATTAAATCTGGTATAAAGACCCGATCGCTAGGGAGTGAGATTAAAATGAGTTCAGTTGATTTAAAACTCCAGTCATTCATTACTCTTTAAATCTAGTATATTTTAATTTTAGTATTCAGTACCTTTACTAAACCGACACAGTTTCTACCCTACCTCTATTCGACGTTCTACATCTCGACGATCTATCTCCCGAACGTTGTCACATCTCGACGCTCATCGTCCCGGCGTCATCTCTTTTATCCGACGCCCTACATCCCGACAACCTCTCTATGCGCCGCCACTCTACATTCCGTCCATGTGCTCTACGTCTCGATGCCCCTTCAATATTTTCAAATCAGTAACACTTCCACGTACTAACAACAATATTAAAACGTTAGAGGTAGATGCTAAGTCAATAATTTAAATAGGTTTATTATTATAGAAATGTTTTGTTCAATTACGTCACATTTGCGCCGCTAGATGTACACACCCTTAGTATGCATATGCCGTTTTATTATACCATCCTAAAACTATGTAAAAATTTAGTATACAGAAGTGCCGATACACCCTCGTTAATAGTTACTTAATTAACTGCTCAGCTGATTGAAGTAAATGACACTTCATATAGCTAGACTCACGTCTTGCACAAATATGCTTGATGTCACTGTAGGGTTGGACTATCCTTAAATAATTATCTCCCAATCTTCACGCCGTAAGTAGATCAGAATATAAGGGGTAGTTCGCTGGTATTGATCCGGCTCTATTCTAGTAGGACTACACTACATAAACCCCATTAGGTGAGGCTGAAACATTAGGAATATCCGTTATTGCAACGACTGTATCTCAGTAAGCGCACCTATATAAAAAAGAAACGACGAAACGAAGAATTATTAAAAGACGTCTGCTGTATATCCTTAAGAATTTTTCAACAGTATACATATATTTAATGACAAGTGGCCTCTTTATTTGGGCGGGACACATGCGAGGTCTCGGTGAGAAATATTATTTCTCATAATCCAATTTGAGTAATGGTATCATAACTATTTTGAGGATAAAATAAATAAGTTAAATATAATTTGAATTTTATTCCTTTCACAAATTTATACCAAACTTTGCATCGAATCCTGGTTTATTTTAATTAACATTATCACAACGTGGGTATATAAATTATTAATTAATTAATTAACTAGACGATCACTACTACTAGAGGAAAAATGCCTAATACAGTAAGTAGTATGAATTACTTTGAAGTTCATAAAGCGGAGGAAGGTTATTAAATACGTGCTTTTAAATAATAAAAAAGCGACCACGAGTGGGCGGTTACACTACTTTAATTGTTAATTTTCTAGGTTTCCACGTTCATACTAAAAGTTCATCTGTCTTAGGTTATATTAGGATAGGTTAGGTTGCAAATGAGTGGGATAATATCATCACCTTCTATTGCGACCCAAATAGATCTATTGTGGCTCATATATTCTGTCTTTATTATTTTTATCTATTACAACGAAACTTTAAGGAATGAGGGTGCATTTTGAACGAAAACACGGTGTAGTGTGTGATTTTATTAATAATTTTATTTATAAGGGATAATAGAAATTCTCTTTACAAAAATAAACTTTATTAATCAATAATGGTTGAACAGCTAATCATTTAATTTTAATTATACCTACCGCATCGGCCATCCTGTATAGATTATTGATTGCGATTGTTCAAGATAAAATGTAATTTCTTAGTAACACAGGTGATTTTACTTAAATCCTTGTGAGATTTAAAATAAAGATACAATTATAGCTATTAACAGTTACATCATCTACAGAATCAAACTAGAGATGTGCGATTCGATACGATATTTGACAGTATCGATATTCAGGAGTTCCAAACTCGATATTTTGTATCGATATTCTACGACTTAAATATACCCTGTATCGATACATATATATGTTAAATCACTAATTACGAATTTAAACTGCCATATTTGGATAGATATTAAACATACTTAGATTGCTTGAAATATTGTATATATTTTTTTTTGTACACCTTAAAATCTATTTATACTTACGTATATATGCCGTATATATGATTTTTGCACTGCAATATTTTAAAATTAATTTACTTGTACTAAGTACATTAATATACCATTTCGATATTTTGAATATCGATACTGGTCCTTACGATATTAAATTCTACAGTTACATTAAA
The DNA here is from genome assembly GCA_927349885.1 of Psylliodes chrysocephalus. Classification (NCBI taxonomy): domain Eukaryota; kingdom Metazoa; phylum Arthropoda; class Insecta; order Coleoptera; family Chrysomelidae; genus Psylliodes; species Psylliodes chrysocephalus. Next base: position 75,849,162 of record OV651813.1, read on the forward strand.
CTTCGATCTGAATCGATACGCAGTATCGATACTTTTCTATGTATCGAACATCGCTAAATCAAACATATTTCGTTTATTTTGCTGTGTTGATACTATTGATGCCTAAAAAATGTAATGTTTCGTCTACGGCAATATTTTTTTATTTTATTTTCCTTAAACTTACGATCTGTAATATATTCTGATAAAACACTTTATTTTTACAATTATGTTTACCATGCACAATTTCGTTTATAATCATATCTTTATAGGTACCACTTTTCAGCGCCTAACTTTTAATTTATTTAAAGCTTGAAATTTTATCTTCCGCTCGTCCAAATTTATAATAAAAGGCATGTTCATCGATAATATTTAAGCATTCATATTAATTTTTACGCTCAAAATCTGGTATTATTTGTGTACGTGCGTGACAGTTACATTTTCCCTAAAGGAACTCACCCCAATTTCCATTAGTTTTTTTTTTATCTGATAACCTTACTCTTTCAGATTTTGTCACGATTGTGAGGAATATAAAATAAATGAAACACCCCGTATGAAATTCGATGAACAAAACTATAATAATAAAATAAAGCAATACAGTAATAGTTGTTTGACTCGACTCAACGTATTGGAGCGAAGGATTATTAATGAATGTCCCCGCGTCGCAGGCGGGGCGGTCCAATTCCCAAATGTTCTTATCGTTGTTTTATAAACATCGGGATCGCTTACAGTCGGCCATCCTGTAGACTGGTCGTCCTCGAACATTAAAATTCTGTAAATATATTAAAATTCAATTACAAAATCCCTTTTTTTTTTCAAAAAGTATGATGGTGTTTATTCATATAATGAATTTCTTGTACTTATTCAATGTACATTTAACATTATTAAATAGTTAACGGTACCTAGCCTTGAGCTAGTCTTTAGGGAAACTCTAGGCTATAGACAACGAAAATGTTAGTGTTAGCCTTGTGCTAACCTTTAATTTTAAACTATACAACTTATTGTGTGCTAGCCTTATGCTAGCCTTTGTTTTGAGAGAATGAGAAATAGTGAGAAATACCAAATTTTATTGTTAGTCTTTGTACATTACTAACCTTGTGTTAGTCTTTTTGTCAAAGAAAACTTTTGCGTTAGCCTTGTGCTAACCTTTAACTTAATCTTCATGATTCCTTATATGCTAGCCTTTTGCCAGCCTTATGAAAATAAAAACACGGATGCTACCTTTGTACCAGTCTTTATATACTAACCCTATATTAGTCTTTTTTTTACTTTGCGTAGTACTCGTATATTAGCCTTTTGCTAGCCTTTTTATATCATTAATAAAAAATTTTATTCATTATTTGAATAAACACTACTTTTACTTTATCTTTTAACCTTTCAGAACTACCCAAGGTTTAATTTTGTCATTAGAAATGACCTTTTTCAACTTTTTTTCTTCCTTTTTGGAGATCTTGTACACAGTACTGATCATTAGCTAATACCCTTTTGATACGAAATGGTCCGTTGTACTTTGATAACAATTTATTTGATTCGCCAGTTGAAGAATGGTCAGTCTTGGAAACCATTACCAAATCATTTTCTTTGTACTTTCTTGCTTTAGCTCTAGTCCGGTTAAACCTCAATTTCTGCGCCTTTTGAGAACTATCTATATTTTTCTTAACTTATTTTCTCAACTTATGCAATTTGATTTAAATTACTTTGCACCTCACTTAAGATTTTTAACTCTGCTTTATATGTAGCCTTAAAACCTGCAAAGACCTCCATTGCAAAAACACCTGTAGCTTTGTTGTATGTACAATTAATTGCACATTGAACTTGTTTCACATACATATCCCATTTATCTTCAGCATTGTCAGCAGCTGTTGTGGCCAACGAAGCTAAAATCGTTTTATTATAGCGTTCGCACAGACCGTTGGCTCCGGGGGTGGCTACGGCATTACATGTTTAATTCCATAATTCAGACAGAAACACTTAAATGTTTTCGAAGTAAAAACAGTTCCTCTATCACTTATTATTCTTCTCGGCGCACCAAAAAGATTCTTTATATTGGTTATTATTTTAATACTTTCTTTTGACTTTGTGCTTTTCACTGGTTCAATGTAACAAAATTTCGTAAACGCATCCACCACTACAAACTTCACGTATTTTTTATAAATTTAGCCAACAAAACAGGACTAGCGTAAGGTGACGATGACTTGCGAATTATGTTGTTTTCAAGCAGGCCTTGTATAATTTCATTCAAACGTTCCTTCTCACTAACAGACATTCTATATGGATTATAAACAACGGGTTCGTTGGAAGTACATTTAATTTGTATTTTGATTACTTTAATTTTCCCTAAATCAGCTAATGAAAAAGAAATACAATCTTTATAATCTAATAATGACACTTTCCGTACAGTAGATTTTTGTAAGTTGTTTATTTCTTCATAGACTCTAGATGGTTATAATCATTCAGGTCGTCTAAAATATCAACGACATTAATATCATGTATTGGCGGCGACAATTTTCTTAACTTCGTTGTTTATTTTAGTAAGTAAAACGTGTTGTTGGTTCAGAAAATCGGTTCCAATAATTAGGTCGTACGACAAATATTTGTCTAATATGCTATTTAAAAGAGCGGTAACGGAGTCGACTTTTATCGTTGATGTAGTCTTATGCCTACTTACAATAATATTTTCTATAAAACTTTTGAGAGTTTTGCCTACGTTATCATTAATAATATTTAGATTTAGTTTCTGGGCTAAAGATAATTGAGCAAGGTACATGTACATCTATTAGACAATTTATCATCTGCTTATTTATAACTGCTTTCAACTGATATATGTTTCTGGGAGATTCTATTTATTGACTAATCTGATTTACAAGGTGATTTGCTGACTTAAATTTTCGAAAAATAACTTATTTACATTCTTCGGTCTTATGCCCTAGTTTATTGCATTTTCGGCATTCAACCAACGGCTTGGTGCAATCTCGTACCCTATGATTGTCACCACAGTTGTAACATAAAATTTTGGAGGAACAATGGGATTGTTTCATTTTATTTTGTAATGAGGAAAATGAACTAGTTCGTGAATATATTTGACTTGTAGAAGGCAGATTTTTAACTGATTTTGTAGATACATGACTTAAATAGTTAGAGAGCTCACCTATAGTTTAAAAATTTGCAGCTCTGGTGGACAAACTGACATTAGGGTCGTTTATACCCTCTATTACACTATCTATTACATATTTATCAGGAATGGCTAAATTTAACATTTTAAGTTTAGAACATTTTTCGAAACAATAGTCACTTAAATTTTGCCCGGCACTTGGGGAATAGTTCGCGGCCTGAATTAATAGACGTCCAAAATGTACTTGAGAAGGAAAATTATCAATTAATAATTGTTTCATTTAATCAAATCTTCAACTTTACGTACCCAATCAGCAGCATTGTGATTGTTAGCCATTGGGTCAAAAGATGGTATGATGCTTTCAGTTATTGTTAAACTACATGACGAAATATCTTGTTTTCTACTTACAATTTCTTATAGATTAGATACTTTCTTTTGTAACCTTTTTATTGTATGCCGTGACTTGCCACCCCCACTTGAAGATGATGTACTTGACGTTGATGAGAATGTCGAGGATGATGAGGCTGTCGAGGATGACGAGGAAGTCGACGGTGAGCGTCGGCGTCTTTTACACTTCGACTTCGGCATTTCAAACACTAGTATAACTTTAAGGCACTGTGTTCAATCGCGAGTGTATACCACTTTTGACTTGTGAGGAATATAAAATAAATGAAACACCCCGTATGAAATTCGATGAACAAAACTATAATAATAAAATAAAGCAATACAGTAATAGTTGTTTGACTCGACTCAACGTATTGGAGCGAAGGATTATTAATGAATGTCCCCGCGTCGCAGGCGGGGCGGTCCAATTCCCAAATTGTTACAGGCTAAAAGTACCTTACTAAGCTATATATTTAAAATTTACATTAGTTACCTTTTTTTATGATTCTATCATATTTTCAATCATATAAATATTTAAATTTAATTATTTTCATACCTCGATGCGATTCAAGAGTCAAAACAAAACAAATGAACTTTATTTAATAAAATAATTTGTATAACTATAAATTTTATATGCTATTTTTCGTTAAGAATCCAATGATCTTGGCTGGTTAGTTTCCCCATATTTCATTTCTAAAATAAAAAAAAAAAAATAATTAAAAATATTCAAATATTGTAAACAAACAATTATTATAACCTTGTCTAATAATTGTCATATTCTTCCTCATTTCTTCTCTTAATTTCTAATTTGTCATTTATTCTTAAAACAGTAATTTCTCTTAAATCAATTAAAAGAAGAAAACAGGATACCAACTAAAACAATTAATTTATTCCTAAAACTTCGCGGCAAAATATTAGCAAAAAAAGTGGTTCTTGCTTTTTTTTTGCATTGAGCACATTTTCTGAGAAAAAAGCGTGCCCGCATTTTGCGGATTTTCTTCGAAGAATCTCATATTTAGTGAACTAAAAGATTTTGTGATAATACTGAACAATAATCTCACCATTGTGGATAAAAGTTCCGAATATTTAGAGTTTTTCAACTTTTTATAGTAACTTCAGTTGAAGCCCCTTTGTGGCCACCCATCATCCAAGGTGAGTTTTTAAGGAATAACCCCTATAAAAAAAAAAGAATATTATTAAACATTTTATCATCCTAATTTTGGCAATATATTTTTAGGCCTCTTATGCAGACTATCACTTTCACTCTTAAGCAGTCTATCACTCTTATGCTGATTGTCAATCTCATTCCCATTCAAATTACAACCTCAAGATTAATTTTTGAATTAACTATATCTAGTCTGGAACCCGGAGGTTCCTAGACACTGAATTATTTAAAGACATTAAATAGAACTAGTGGAGGAATCCAACCAGTCCATCTCTTTGGATTTAAGATAACTGGAGACTCGACTCACGGTTAACAGCCAGAAGACCTGGAAAAACAGCTAAGAATATTTAAATACTAACTTTATCTTTACCTAATCATTTTTTTTTTTTTATGCACTTGTCTTTACACCCAATTGGTGACGTTTAATATAATTTGCTTTGATTTTATAAAATTTATTGTTTAATCTAATTTTATTAATATTATTTACTAACTATTTTTTTCTAGAAATAAACTACATCTTACCGTAGGTTGTTACAGCAATTACTAAAATTTAATTCATTGTATTTCAAGCTCTTCAAGCCTTTAAATCTTCAGAATATCTTCGATTTATAATTGCTTTTCAAACTACCTAAAATCATTTATATTCATATCAAATAATAATTAAGGTATATAATTACTCACCTGTTTATAATCCATTTGTGCTTAATTATCTAAAACCACAAAATATATATCTACTCTCATCATTTAATAGAAAATATTCCGCACTATATTTGTTTTCTTAAAAGAACCCGAATCTGTTTTAAAAGCAACCAAAAACTGTTTTTAATCCAGTACAAAATGTTCTTATCGTTGTTATATAAACATCGGGATCGCTTACACGATTATCTTGAATTTTTTTTTAAACCCCTTGATTTTCTAGATTTTCGGCTGTGGCCTCTACGATTTTCTTTGGATGCAGTAGAGCTAGTTGACGTTGAACTAGATTACGTAGAGCGAGCGCTACGGAAACTAGAAGAAGTAGAACTACTGCCGGAACTACTTGAATTACGATGTTTTCTTTTAATGTTCGGCATTTTGACAAAAATTTTAATACAACTTTATTTCAGAATAGAAACTATTCGAACACCACAACACTACACAACAAAAGATTCCTTATCCCAACTTCTATTAGCTAAGGGGTAATAGAAATTCACTTCACAAAAATAAACTTTATTAATCAATAACGGTTGAACAGCTAATCATGAATGTATCAATGCAGGTCCATATTTCCCTTTCTTCATTGTTAAAACTGCGTCTGTCCACTCATCGAAATATTAGAATATCTTGTGTCAGCGAAAGACGCACCGCATCCAAAAATACTACAGGGAGTGTCTGGCAAATATTTATGTAATAAATACTGGAAGCTAACAATAGTGTCACGTAAAAACTGGAGTTGCACGTTTTAAGAGAAGACTTTTTTAAAATGAAAGCAGTGGCGACCAAAGGAGATTCACAATGACAGAATATACACTATGTCCCCCTAGGTTGGAATCATATGGAAAACTTTTTTATTATTAATTTTAGGACAAAAAATTATTCCTGATAAAAAGTTCTGCATTATCTAAAACCTAGAATACCGTCATCAAATATCAAATTTGGTATACAAGGTTTGTCAAAAAATATAAGTTTTACTCAAGAGTAAAGTACCTTTATTCTTTATACGACTGATATTTGATGGTTGTATTTTAGGTTTTAGACCATGCTTGACTTTTTATAAGGAATAACTTTTTTTCCTAAAATTAGTAATAAAAAAGCTTTCCTATGCCACCAACTATCTATGTAAATTGGCGGCATATGAAAATCTTTTTCAATATTAATATTGGGAAAAAACTTATTCTTTATAAAAAGTAGAGCATGTTCTAAAACCTAAAATACAACCATCAGATATCAAATTTTATCAGTCGTATAAAGAATAAAGGTACTTTACTCTTGAGTAAAACTCATATTTTTTGACAAACCTCGTATACCACTAAAATAATTTGATATTTAATGACTGTATTCTAGGTTTTAGATAATACAGTACTTTTTATGAGGAATAACTTTTTTTTCGTAAAATTAATAATAAAAAAGTTCTCCATATGTATCCAACCTAAGGGGACATACTGTAGATATCAGAACAGATTTAAGTAAAAAAGTTTCAGTATTTATAATATATCTTTCTAAAATGCTAAACATTGTTTACCTAAATCTAGATTCTGTCATTACGAACTACCAACATACCTAGAATATATCTATCTATTCTTATCGATCACAACCATCTCAGTTATAAGAAAAATTGGAAATAATATAATTTCGAATTTAATTTTCTATATTTTTTTAATACCTATAAGCACATTCGAATAAAAAATAATAAATAGAACACGGACGAAAAGTGTATTCCCGGACTACGACTCCCGAAAAACTTTTCATCTTTATAACGTACACTATTATTATTGTAGTACTCAAAACTAATATTATATTTAAAAATGACACTTTCTTTTGTATTAGGTATGTTTGATATCCTTGGCAACGCTTCATGGACGAATCATGCATACTGCACATGCCGATATAGACACTTTTCTGCAATATACTGCGCTGAGACGCGTTTTTCTGAACACTGCGTTTCGGTTTCTGCCTAAAATAAATATCATATTTATATTGGTCTTCTATAATATTTCTATGCTTTAAATTCTAGATTGGACTTCTCTTTTGTACTAATTTTCTGATAACCTTCATTCTATAAAGGTCCCATAAATTTAAGTTACCTGTGGTTCTTAACCACAGCATTTTTCAATAACATCTTGAATTAGTTGATATTCCTTTTAACTCTTTAATAAATTTAATTATTTATCTAAAGACTTATAGTAAGATAATTTACTTTCACCATTTTAGTATTCCTTCCCTATTTGTATTCCCCTACATTATTGTTTTTTAACTTAAATGAAAAGACCTGGCATTTTAAGAAAACAGTTTTTTCAGAATAGACTTTGACAGGCTTAGAGTTTATTATTCATTACCTTGGGGCATAATTATCCATCATTGGAATTTATCTAAAATAACACATATTTTCGCGTACGCCCATGACTGTACTTCTAGAATACAATATTTATATTTATAGCAACCTTTATCTTTCGGCGTCCATTTTCTTTCCACGCTCGGTCAGTATTTTGGTGGCAAAACAGTTTCTCATGAACAAGTATTAAGTTCTGCTTACTAATCCATTCCACATGTACCATCTTGCGCATTCTTGGTAATCAGTAACGTGAAAGTAAACATTAGGGTTTATTTGTGGATTTGGGACCGTATCCGGTAAACGTGACATGCGAGAAGATTTAGAGATCGATAGATAGGCGAGTTGAGAAATGTTTGCTCTTGCTGTGAAGTATCAAACCAACAGCATATCAATCGCTTTTACAGAGTTTTTATCCAAGATATTGGATTTATGTCGAGTTTAGACAAATTAGTTTAAAAAATAGTTATGAATAGTTTGAACATATTGTTTGCTACGATTATTATTTGTAGGATTAATAATATATATGTAATATGCTTGTAATGATACTTCATCTCTGAGAATCATATATAATAAATATTGTCTTAATATTATATATTATTTTAAACAATTAAATTAAAATTCTAGAAATATATTCAAAAAGCAAACATTTACATTTTTATTAGTATACGTAAGGTGATAAAGGTAAGTTACGCCCACAATAGTTTTAATGTAGAGAGGTGCTTATTTTATGTCTAATACATGAGAGTGTCGAGCAATTATAGAGGATATCTTCAATAGTCATATCTTCTTGTTGACAGACTCTGCATGAAGCAGGGTTTACTATGGAGTTGCTATCATACTAGGAATGCTTGTTCACAATGTCTATGATCAGGCACAGATTCTGTTTAAAAATTGTCAAGTATTTTTTTGCCGTAGTATTTTCAGGAAAGTTTGAAAAAATGCAACATTTCTTAATTTGTGGAAATATGCAAAAAACTCAAAAAATGTATAAAATGCAAACTGCGTTTTTCCGGTCCTTGCTTATAGGTTCCTAGACGCAAGTGAGTGTTTGGTTATGCATGAACCTAAACTCTAACATGTTTACCTGCGCTGTGAGGAGAGTGCTTACAACAATATTTTTGTGTAAATAATTCACTAAAACTAATCAAAAATCAAAATAGTTGTAAAAACCCAATCACACCCTTTTTATGATCCACAAATGAAGCATATCTGAGCAGCCAAGAAGTACAGTATGAGTAAAACTACAAAACAATTTGGAAAAATGTAAGGGATTCGCTCAGAACGCAGGTTATAGGGAGTTAAAATAGGTTTCTTTTTTACAACATAAGCAAGCAACAGTTCAGACGTAGCACTTTGAAATCATTACCTTACATTTAAGGCAACATGATCTAAAAAGCTCCCATTTATCATTTACTATAAAAATAATGTGAAATGATATAAAAAAACGCACTCTTGCTTCATTTGATCCCACTTCTGAATATTAAAAATTCGACTCACAAAGTAAGATTTTTTTCTACTATCTCTGACACTTCGATCTTTTACCATATATATTTCTTACTTGGTGACAATAAAATGAGAATATCCGACATTGTAAACACAACGTTCTAGTAGTTTTCAGAAGTGTTAAATGTAAATTCCGGCTTGTTTATTTCCAATAAAACTTTAAAACTTTCTTCATACAATATGTTGAAAAGTTTATAGCTGGATATATTTGCTTTACAGACACTTTACTACACAAGCACACACAAACACACATTATATTTCATGTTTAAAAACATTATTTGTTTTTAAAGAGAATCGAGTTAAAATACCTTGAAAATAAGTATTGTACAACTTGAATGTCAATATCATTAATGACATATTAAATGTAGAAGGTTATCCGTCTTCTCAAATGTATTCGAACTAGTAACAATGAAAGAAACGCAAAATCTTGTGCTGCATAAAAAATTTAATTATGAATCAAATACTGGTTTTGTCTAAATAACCATCATCAGGCCTACAAACAAGTATTTACTAAAAATATATTTATTTAATAAAAATCTAAGCAAGCTTAACTACCCTAATTACATGGATAGTATTATTATACAATTATTTACAAGTGTCATAAATATTACATACAGTCATTAAATTATGTTATTTATTGTAATTGCAGAACAAAGGTTAAAATTGTGTAATTTTATGAAATTTTAATTGTTTTATTATTTGTATTATTTATATTCCAAAGGTATCGAAGTTATATAATATTCATTTGTTTAAATTAAATTGTACCAACGAAAGAGACTAATCTAAGTTTATTATAGTAAAGGGTGGGGCAGTATAACGAGCGATTTTAAAAAGTCTGTATAAAAGAAGAAAATCAGGTTTTACAAATAAGTTTATTATTTTGTTAAAGAACGAAAAAAACATAATTGATTTATTTTTTGAAAATAACTGACGTCCGTTCAGACGTAGACATATTCTTTCAATCGTGATCTAAAATTATTCATTACGTTTCGCAGAATTGCCAGGAGAATTAGATCCAGTTCCTGTCGGATCCGTTTTTTCAAGTCCTGAATTGTTTGTAGTGGGTTATCTTAAAACACGAAAAAATCGCACGTTGTGAGGTCTGGTGAACGGTAAGGCCAGGTGATATCCCCATGTCGAGAAATCATCTGGTTTGGCAATAACCCGCCTTCACAGCTTACGCGCGGTGTTGAGAGGTCCACCGCTCCATTGTTAAATACTTATATGCAGGAGCATGGCCTATAGCGTCCCTAGCACCTCACAATAAAATAGCGAGGTGGCAGAGTTTTTTAAAATTGCTCGTTATTCTGCCCCACCTTTTATTAACAGTATTGGCTAAACTCAAAATTAAAATAAGTGGAGATCCAGCAGTTTGGTAAAGAAACTAAATATTAGGAAGTTCCGGATACGCGTAAGAGGAGCATGGAACGGTATTTAGCATAAAGGTGTACTACAGTTTGATTATTAATGACTTTAAATAACAAGTGCTCATTTCTAATCTATTAGTCCGGTAGCGACAGATTTCAATGAACCATTTTTGTAAGCTCTATTTTTAAATATGAGTTAATTAAACAGTATCTTCCATTCAAGTTTTATGACAGGGGTTGTGGAAGGGTAGCAATACCAGTAAAAAAATTATAAAAAAAAATCATTTTCGGATGCATGAAACTAGCTGTACACGTTGATATTGTTACGAATAAATATAAAACCCAGTGAATAGGTATGTTATCATTTGTAAAGTTTTGTCCAAGGGCAGGCGTGCTAAATAGATTTTCAATAAAATAATGAAACGTGTAGTTGGACAAGATTTTATTAAATCATAATATTAAAGTATAGGGTCAAGAAAGATCAACAAGAGCATTCCTGGAAAATTACAAGTTAATTGTCGAGGAGTTCCTTTTGGTTTTTGTTGACGAGCGGTCGAAATCATTCGAATTAAGTGGATTTCTTTTTTGTGTCGTAAAGTAAAATCACGGGTCGGTCACGTGAAATCGCAGATAGTTTTTTTTTGTAAAGCCACATAGTGGTAAAAGTAACATGTGCTTCAGCCAGCCTTGCAACTCAACGGATAAAATATAATACTTATGTAAGTAAATAGTTTTAAGTAGTAATATTTAGTTTTGTGTAGTCAGCAAAGACTACTGAATTGCGGAAGAAATACTGGTTGTTTTTTATATTTGTTAAATAAACTAGAGTTATTTGTTTTAGGCTTGTTGTTTTAATTTGTTTGGTTTACGAAAACTCACAATCAATCAAAGGGGGGGGGGGTATTGGCTTAGTCAGATCTCTGAGAGAGGGAGATACTGCCAAAGGGAATAGTCCCTGTAGGAAAAACCCTTTTCCCGCCCTCTGAGTCATCGTCAGGAAGTTAGGGTTCTTTAGGCTCATCCCATCTGAACTTAACCCCCAAGCCGTGTGTTATCTAGAGGCCAATTTAAATACAAATTGAGATCCTAACTCATGATCACCACTGAGAGTAGGCTTTAGGGTCAGTCAAAAAGGCCTATAATCTCACTCTTAACAATATTATACAACAAACTACGTCTTCCACCCACATAAATAGGTGTAAAAAAATTTAAAAAAAATGTATAGTCCAAAGATGAAACCAAGTGTGATACTTTCTTCCACCTCTACAACACAACAAAGGTCCTCTTCCAAGCCGATAATGGTGTTCTCGACATGCGGCGCGTGCTAACAGCTAGAACGTAGTGCCTGCTCACAAGATGATCATTGTTGTTGTAAAATGCTAAAACAACTCTTACGAAGTCGATATTTACATTATGAATTATTCATCCAATTAATAAAGATTGGCAAATAAGTCTACTGCACATTTTGCCGTGAAAATGAGGTTTCTGTAAATACGATAAAATCCTGAGATCTAAAAGTATGCAATAACATTAATTATTTGCAATGTAATTTAGAAGTTATTTTGAATGGAGTATTTCTAATTGCTATAGCTAAGGTTAGTAAATTTAAAAGTACAAAATATATGTATTTTATCGGAATTTTTATAGAGCTTCTTTTAAGAAATTTTGGATTTACTGTGTAGCCTTACATTACTTATATTGGAATAGCCACATTATTCCAAATCTCAAAAATTGTTGAAATCATCGGTTTCATCGATAATAATACCAAATTTCTTAATATCGGAATTGTAGTTTTCATCGTCATACTCTTCGTCCGTTGGTCATGATCCTCTTGATTGTTCGTTTCTTCATCTCTAAATATAAAAACAATAATTTATAAATCGTAACATAATTGTTTTTATTTATTTGTTTTTTTTAATACTTTGATTTTCTTCGGAGTTTATTGAAATATCCTCAATTGAGTTTGGCAGTTGATCTCCATCGAACCATCGAATCCTGCCAACCATAGTCGGTGGGAGATAATTTCGTTGGTTGTGGGAGGTAAGCATAACTCCAAAGATGTGAAATATATGCTGTTCTGTTTAAATACTGCAGCTCCGCTTTACATAGTGGTCGTATTGCTCCGTCGAAATTTTTTGCATTTGCATGTCTTAAATATTTCGTCACCCTCATTGATTTTATACTTTTTATTAAATAGTCATACGAGTCTCGTTTGACTTTTATTGTGTTAAATAATTTTCAAACCATACATTTGGCAAAGAAATTCCTCCAGTACTGCATGGACTCCAGGTATATTGCTGAGTCTTTCAAAGGCATATACGTATTTTTCAGAGTGGACGAGTTTTACTTTGCGGTAAAACGATGGATTGTAAACACATTCAGTGAAGGCGTGGAAAGCTGACAGCTTATTACACGGTTTCGAACCTAATTTGTTAGAGAGCTCTGTAAACATTAACAAATATTTGTGCATTCCCCAAGCCAACATGGATCCATACCATAACCTAACATCCTTCCTGAAAGACTGATAAATATTTTCCAACAATATAATAAGATTATCAGTACCATCTCACGATTAATAATAATATTTTTCAATTCAGAAAAAAAATCTTCTGGGCGCCTTTGATCTAAACCTTGCATCTGAAAAGGACGATCTTTTTTTGACCCTTTTAACGTTCAGTATCTTTTACAGATGGCGAAATATATTGTTTAAATGCAACGACAATTGTGTGTACTCCCTCAGTGATGAACTAAGGAATTTTTCCGATATTCCACTAAAAATAGGAAAATTATCCTTCATTAGGTGTAGTAATAAAAAAACCATAGTGTATAATATTTGTATTCCGCGGTTAATCCTTCCCTGTTATATTTTCCAATAATTTAAACAATGCTGACGTGTCAGTCTTACAAATGGAGCCATCAACATGGCAGAGCGAAGAAGAGATTGGCGTAAGTATATACGCCAGCATTTTACCGACATCCAAAGTTTTCTCCAGGGAAATTTTTAGAATATGGTCAAATAAATGTCGTTGCATATGCATTTCTACAACTTTTCCTGAGATAGATTTTTTTTTGAACTGCCCAGGCAAAATTAAGGAATGTTTTTTACTAGTTTCGAATCTCTCAGCATCTTCGTTACATTCTTTTAAAAAATATTGTTGTTGCTTATTTTTATTTTCTTCAACGTTCAGTAAATTTTTAATTTCCCCTTTAGCTACCTGTCTAGTTGAAATATTACACAAAAATGTATAAATCCACTGCAGATTAACGTTTTGCTGTATGTTTGCAATTAATCTTTGTATTTGACTTGAATTGATTAAGATTCGACGCTTTTTTAAATCAGCGGTTAAATCTTACAAATCTTATATTGTTGCTTTTGTAACAACGCTGTCTAGCTGACAATAAATTAGTCGTATGAACAATCCTTGTCAATCTATAAGCAGCCATGGGCACCACCTAATTTTATAGAACAAACTCGAACTAAGAAATTGACTGTTTGAAAAAAACATTTTCTTTTACGACTCCTATTTGAAATCTGAGCTGCTTGAAGTTTCCAACGCATACAGAGAGCAATACGACATATATAAGATTAAGGAAATAGTTTTACGCTTACCACCGTATCACTGCGAACTTAACCCTAAGAGATGATATGGAATCAGGTAAAACAAAAAACAACTTTGATTTTAAGACACAGGATATTCGTTCATTGACAGATGAAGCATTTGAACATGTCATTAAACAAAATTGGCGTAATTGCGTTGCAGATATCAGAGAAGAAATGGGAAAAAATGTGGGTCGGTGATAATCTCCAAGACAACGTTGATGAACACTAAAAGTGAATTTTGGCCACAGTTAGAGTGAGATTTCAGACCACGACGATGATTTACAAAGACTTATCTATTGTGTAAAGTTTGTTAACTTATAAATTTGTAATTTTGAAGTTCATTGTTTATTATTTAAAATTGTGCCAGCATAGCGACGGCTTCATAAGACTTCACAGTGCATTCTAAGTGTGTCTCGTACTATACGTATCGTATTTAGAAAGAACATTTAAGTTGTTACATAATTATCATTAATTATCATCGATTATAGTATAGATAACTTAGGTATTTGTTTTGAATTTTTTGTATAGAATCTAAATATATTTGCGGTTGTTGCTCCCAAATCATACAATTAAAATCTAATTTTGACCGGACTAATGGTTTATATAAAATCAATTGTTTTCAAATTTTAAAAGAGTGCAGTTTATCTTATAAATAAAACTTAAAGTATGATTTGTATTATAAACAGTATCTTTTAAAGGAAGCAAATGACATCTGATAATTATACGGATCTTGTAGGACTTTCCACAACTTTTAAATATTGCTTGTTCATATTTCGTAATATAATTGAAAATAATAGTATTTTTTCGACATACTGGCATTACATAACACTTAAAAATTATTAAAAAAATAACGACACAAATATTATAGTAAACATTGTAAAAAGAAAATAGTTATTTTGATTTACTTCGTTTAATAAAATACTAATAAAATACTAAAGATGATGAGAATCTTTTTTTAAATACTATTTTACAAAAGCCATGAAATTAATATTGGAAATTCGTAATAACAAGCCAAAATGACAAAACGTAGACTTTAATAAATATATTCCTCCATTCTTCCATGATTCTACTTAGAGCAATATTTTATAGCTAGAAACAAACGTAAAGATTACTCTCTTTACATATCGCGATATCACAGACGAAAAATTAAATAAATAAAAATGAGTTTCAGGACTTTTCAATTAGTTTTATTAATGTATGTAGTTTCCAATTAGTTGAATAATTAGGCATTTCAACGTCCCGGTCATCGAAAACTTTTCACCTAGCTTTTTTTGTATTAATACAGAAACCAAAACGCTGGTTTATTTAAGTTTGGAGAAGGATATTTTTGGCCACATCAGCACTTCAACTCTCGAGCAATTTAAATAGGAAAAGTACATTATTTAACAGGTAAGCAATTTGATAGATAATTTAGCAATAATATTATTCATTGCGTTACATTTAATTTAAGCTTAATAAATAGTAGTTCTTTTGCGATCATTATCCAAAATAGGCTTTTGAGCTTCGAAATCCAACCGAAAAGTTGACGTTTTCCGCAAAACAACATTAAGTGACAGTTTTTAAAGTTGACTTTGTTGCTCGCCCAATTTAAATTACCTATAATATAATATTTCTTTTTAATAAATTATTTTAAAGTCATTTGTACCTAGTAACATGGTTTCTGTTATATTATCGAAGTTAACATGGACTTTGACTATCAAGTAATTCTTTCATACTAAACGTAGGTATAGGCAACACATTTTCAATTTATATATCTATTTATTAAAAAAGTGTGACAGTAGTAAAACTCTTATGTCTATTTGGAGTAAAAAGTTTGTTTCCGCTTTCGATTGATTGCCGGGCAACTTCGGGCCTCGAGCGGCAAAGTATCACTTTTTGCTCTTAATACACAAATTGCTTTTGTGCAACAAGAGTGGATATGATGGCCATATCGCTCTAAGTGCAATACGAACAAGGCAGTTACATAATGTTAAGATTGATTTAGCATCAGGGCATTTTTTTTTAATAAAGCCTAGCATTCGGGAAGCTTTACAAATAATGGAATCAATGTGTTCTCGAAAGGATAATTCCATATCAAAGATCATTTCAAAATAAGTCACTGATGTGACGTTTTGCGGCACAGTATCATCATTCTTTTATCAGTTTAGAAGAGGGGTTAAAGTTCTAGTGAACTGGATGGTTTTTCAATTACTGGTATTTAATGAGAGATAGTTCACAGTGCACCACTCATTTAAACTATCTAGATCACCTTGAAAGGCAGTATTGTTATGTGTGACTGTGCTGAAAAATCATCGGCATATAGAAGACAAATAATGTTTAAAAAGCAGGAAGTTACGTTGATAATAAAAATCTGATGTGTCCAACACATGACTTTCCTATCTAGTTATTATAGGCTTTTCGCGGTTATTTTGTACAACCTATTGCAGCACCTCTATAAATGTTTAGAGGATAAACTAAATATATACATTTTCCACATACATCTACCTCGAAACATTTTTCTATAGATATTAATTGAAAACGAAAATACTGAAAAATTTAAATTTAGCACTTTTCCTACAATTTTTTTTCCATTATGGTCCATTTTAGAAAAATCATGTATAACTAAAAATTATAGAGATCGATATCGCAAACAATTTTTAGCTCAAAAATTTTCATAAATATCAGAATTTTGCACATTTTGTCAAATTTCTCGAATACACACCATTTTAGGAAATTTTGATATAAAACAAAAATTATAGATAATAATATAAGAAGTAACTTTTATTTGAACAATTTTTTTCTCCAAACATAAATAACAAATATATTTCATAAAATATAAAAACGGCCTCCCATAAAGTACCCCCCTCCCCCAGATGTTCCAACTTTGTCCAAAATCTAATCGTTTCAGGTCAGACCGAAATAAAACTTAAGTTTTCTTCAAAATTCGGAATTTACACATTTTCTCAAATATCTCGACTACGGTTCATGTTAGAGAAATTATGTATTATATATTATTGTATTATGTATTATAGAAAATTATATTACAAACAATTTTTATTTAAACAATTTTTTTAAAAAATTATTTTTTTTACATTTTGTCAAAATTCTGGAATACGGACCATTTTAGGAAATTATAGATAATTATATTGTAAGTAACTTTTATTTGAAGAATTTTCTACTCCAAACGTAAATAACAGATATATTCCATAAAATATAAAAATGACCACGTATAAAGTACCTCTTAGATGCTCTGGCTCTGCTCAAAATCGAATCAGTTTATTGTACGCAGGAATAAAGCTTAAGTTTAAAATTTGGTGTGTTTTTCTGTGAATCGGTTCATGAGTTATGGTGGATACAGACACACAGACAGACACACATATACACACACACACACACACACACAGACAGACACACACACACATACACACACACACACACACACACACACACACACACACACACACACACACACACACACAGACACACACACACACACACACACCACACACACACACACACACACACACACACACACACACACACACACACACACACACACACACACACACACACACACACACACACACACGCGCGCGCATGCACACACGCATGCACACACGCATGCACACACGCATGCACACACGCATGCACACACGCATGCACACACGCATGCACGCACGCACGCGCACACACACACACACACACACAAAACAAACCCCAAATGCTTATTGACAGCTGTGCCTCTATTTAAAACGATTCACAACAAAGACCTAGGAAATAGAAAAAAGGTATATACTGACTTCAAACACACCAACACACAGACATCATCGCGAAAATAGTCAAAACGGATTCAGGGGACCTCAAAACGTAAAAATCCGTCGAAAACTCGAGGTCGAAAAAATCATGATTCCTATACTTTCCTTATATCTGTATACAGATAGGAAAGTAAAAATGAGAAAATGACAGGTACAAGGTGTGACCCTTGTGGAACACTCCAGAGAGATTAATAGATAGTCCTGGAAACAACAAAGGTTGGTAGCGAAATTTCTTTTAAAAGAATTTAGTGGTCGATCGTCATGGACCACTAAATTATGCCTAGTTATTATTTTATAGAACCTTTCTATTGTGTTAAATAATTTAAGAAATAATTTAAAAAAGATCATGATAATTCTATTATCCAAGACATTTTGCTCACTGTAGAATGTGAGATCAGAATCCCGGTTACATTCTTCCGCGTTGGCAAGGACAATACCAAATTTCCTAAAATGATTAAACTGATAATGCATAACGAATATGACGCAAGGCATAGTTTGCGAAACAAAAAGAAACTTCTAGAAAAAGCCTCCACTAAAAAAATAACTATTATCGATGATAAAACGCCCAATCAAATTGAATGCCTAAAAGAACTAAGGACCAAACTTGAGTTAAAGAAAAATAACGGAGAGCAGGACTTAACTATAAAATATATATACATGGTGTCCCAAAGATCGTGAAATTTCGTCAATAATCTCGATAAATTTTGTTTTTACGACTGGTTATTTTTATATACGAACTTGGCAACCCTCAACTTTAAATTTAATGAATTATTATGCTCTGTACAAAATTTAAAACCGAAGATTATTCTTATCACAGAAATATGGTTAACTTTAAATGATTCTGATTCGATATATGATATTTTGAATTATTCTCTATACAGATGCGATCGAAGAGACCGTCACGGTGGAGGTGTCAGTATTTATTTATCATCAGATATTACACAACATTTTTTTGTTACTCCTCTTGACATTATTGTCCCTAATATGGAATTATTAGGTTTAAAAATTTATTCTAGCTCTATTACTATTCATTTAGTCTGTATTTATCGTCCTGGAGACTCTCAACTAGCTGACGACACAATCCCTATTGAAAAACTTGAATATCTGTCTTCACTAGAAAATGTTATTATTATTGGTGATTTCAATTTCCGAGATATTTCGTGGCCAGTTACTCTCACTCCAAGTGATGTAAATTCAAAAAATTAATTTTTGAACGTTGTTTTAGGCTCTAATTTACAACAACTTCTAACAGATCCAATACGATTCCGAGTCAACAATATTCCTTCCATGCTAGATTTGTTATTTGTAAATGATAAACAATTATTAACTAACCCTATCATTCAATCTCCGATAGGAATATCGGATCATGCAGTCATCATAAGTCGTATACAGTTTATCATAGAGAACTAATCTCACAAAGATTAAACTACATCATATAAAATCATCAATTTCGATAACTTAAATCGTCATTTATCTACCATCGACTGGATAGAAACATTGGGTGACTCGGAAGATCCGGCAGAAGTATGGTTCGCAACCGTTATTGCTACTCATAAAATCCAATACTCTAAAAAGAAGGTGTTTTACAAAAATAAATTAAAACCGTGGATCAACGGAGAACTAATATCCTTGATTAGACATAAAATTAAATTATGGCGTAAATATAAGGGATCAAATAATATTGTCGATCTAGAATATCACAAGGACCTAAAGAAATTTATAAAAGAGGCCCGAGAAGAATGTGAAGAGTCGATAGCATGCAGCCAAAACTGTAAAAAATTATACAAATATATTAGATCTTCACTGTCATCAAAAGTATCCATTCCTTTACTAAACAAAGAAGATGGAAGTCCCTGTCAAAATAATTTCGAAACAGCTGAACTTTAAGCTAATACCTTTACAAAAGTTTTCACCAATGAACCTCCCCAGGATCATTTACCAGATATATCACCCGAAAAATCCCTTCTTCCTTAGAACGGCTCAATTATACTGCTGAAATTGTCAAATGTCACCTTTTAAAATTAAAAAACAACTCCTCTCCGGGTCTATATCAAATATCTTCTCTATTATTTAAAAAATGCTCTAATACCATATCAGTTTCTTTATCTATTATAATGTCTTTGTGGAAGAAATCATTCCTAAACAGCAACATGGATTTGTAAAAGGGCGATCAACCATGACCAATTTGCTTTGGTGTGTAAATGAGTTGACAGTTTCATTAGACAGGAAAAAACCTATAGACATTATTTACCTGGGTTTTGCGAAAGCTTTTAATCGTGTGCCGAAACGAAGATTACTACATAAGTTAGAACACCTTGGTATAAGTGCTGACTTATTTAAATGGATCGAGTCATTCTTAACTAATACAAAGTACTGTGTTAAAGTTGGAAATTCGCATTCACTTAAAAGATTAGTCTTAAGTGTGGTTTCTCAGGGATCAGTTCTGGGTCCACTCTTATTTATAATATATGCCAGTGACCTTCAATTCCATATCAAGTGCAGCAATATTTTTTTTACGCAGATGACACTAAAATATTTAGTGACCCGTCTTTGAACTTCCAACAGCATCTATAACTGGTGCTCAGATTGGATGCTACCTCTAAATACAAATAAAAGTGTAGTTCTCCATATTGGTAAAAATAATCCTCGTCATAATTATTTTCTAAACGGTCATACGTTAGATAAAGTTAAATATTACACTGATCTAGGTGTTATAATTAATGAAAATCTCAGCTGGTCTGAGCACGTTCTTCACTTGTCAAAAAAGGCGAACCCGAAAATGTACTTATTAAAGAAAAAATTGGCAAAAGTGTCTTTTCAAAATTCGATCCGGCTGTATAAATTATACATTCGTCCGATCATCGAGTACTGCGGAGCTGCGTGGTGTCCGGAACTAGTGCGGGATAATAATATTCTTGAAAATGTGCAGCGCCGATCAGCCAGACTATTTTTCGGATGTATGAGACCTAATTACGCAGAGAGACTACATACGGCTAAACTACAAACGTTTGAACATTGCTGTCTGCGGGGTGATATGATAATTTGTTTTCGTATTTTAAAATATAATTTTTGAAATTTAAAAAGTATGTTTATCGTGGACAGTGAAAATCGACTACGTGGCCATAAATGAAAGCTGAAGAAAGAACAATTTTTTACGAAAACGAGGCAAAATTTTTTATTTAATCGAATATCCTACACTTAGAATTCTCTACCGAAGAATGTTGTAAATGCTCTATCTGTCAATGTTTTCAAGAACAAACTTGATAATTTTCTATTTTTTAATTAACATTTCATTTATTTCATTGTTTATTCATCGGTTGTACTTATTATTGATTTAGTTTTTAGTATTATTGTTTTATATTCAGTTAATATGGGCTTATGGGTCTTATGGCCCCTGCTCTTATCAAATAATAATAATAATAATAATAATAATAATAATAATAATAATAATAATAATAATAATAATAAATAATAATAATAATGATATTTGTTAAAACATTAAAGTATAAGTAATATTTTTTCTCCTTGATGGTCCAGAATTAAAAGAAAAGGATTTTAACATTAATAGAAATTCTGCACAACTTTCTAAATATTGCGAAAAATTAGTCTTACTTTAAACTTTGCTAAAAAATAACACTAAACATTGGCTAAAATTAAAATTTACACTACACCATGTGCAGTATTGCAATTTTAGTACCCCAAGAGAATATTCTTATCCCCCTTTAGTATTGGCATATTGTCATGGTTAAAATTTTTGGTCTCGAAAATCTCAATAACTAAAAAGGATAAATGTAATTGTCTCCTGTAATCAATTTATATCACTTTTGCCACAGCGATTTTTCCCACTCGTGTGATTTTTGCACTTGGCTTCCGCCTCATGCGATATTTCCTACTCATATGAAAAGAGTCACTTTTTGTACTCGTAATAAAATATATTATTACTTTACCCTATTTATCAAATTGGAATAATTAAAACAACGTATCCATTTATGAGATTAAGTCTGTTACACGCCAATAAGTGGCACGGTATTACGTTGGGCCTAAAATTATTCAAGGTACAAATTAATCCAAAGGCAACATTTTTAGGCCCCTTACTATAGTAGAAATTACAAAAATATCTGTTTTCAGATTTTTCCTAACCGAAATGAAAACATTAAGATGTTTCCTGGGAATTGGAAATGCAAATTTTATATGGCGCACTCGCGGAATAAGAGTAATCTTCCTACTTTGAATACAATTTGGATAGATAAAACAAATTTATACTTTCCCATAGAACTAAAGTCTTTTGGGAACTTGGCTCGATCCAAAAAAAAATGGTAGCGATCAGAGGTGTTACTACAAACTTTCTTTTGTAACGAGTTTCATAAAGTTTAAAAGAACTGAAGCACATTATACGGATAGACTGATTGGATGAAAAATTGATTAAACGCTAACAAATGAATATCAAATCAGAGCAGAACTATTACCACTGTACATTATTTGACACTTCCGATTTTTTTAATATGTCTGGTGGTGAAGTAACCTACAAAATGTCCTAAATAACTTTCAGAGGGAAATTGCTTAAAATTATACTTTAAAAAAATTATTTATTAATAAAATTTCATCTATTGCGGTTACACAAGTTTCGGTTGTTCCGGTGTCCACCTTCGGGCCTTCGACGGGTCGTGCATAAAATATTGTATGTTTTTCGGGCGTAATCAGCGTTTATGGACCTTACGTGTTAATATTCCTCGCCTAGCGACTCGGGCTCTTACTTACACGTTGCGGTCCATAAACGCCTATTTTACGCCCTTAATAAATAAATAACTATTAGTTAACTGGGAACCATATATTTTAAATGAGTTTTAAATGATTTAAAATAATAGTTTATCTACTCCTATAAATTTATATATTAATTATTCAACTACTTTTGAGCAATTAATGGTATCAATAAACAAATAGCGTGAGTTTTAATATTGAGTTATTATAAATCACGCTGGGCTCCTACGATAATTTGGTATGTAAATAGTGTGCGCAGTAAATTCTTGAAAATTTTAAAGTCGATAAATACCGTTCCATTGGCGTAAAATGTAAGAAAGATTTGTTAACAACTGCAAAGGAATGATTAATTATTATATTTTAAAATTATTAAATTGTCAACACCTCTCAGTAGGCGGAACAGTCAATTATTACATTGAGGGGAGTAATGTCATTTGGTATTGTAACAAGATAATTTTGACGTTTTCAAATCAATTTCTAATAATAGTGCTAAAAAAGATGAATTTAGATAGTGAAGATAAGTTATTATGTACACCTTCAGAAATAAGAAAGATAGCTAATAATGCACTACATAATTTATTACCAAAAAAATCAAAAAACAAGTATAAAGGTGTATACTAAAATTTTTAAGATTGGTGTAACTCGTTTACAGAAAATGTACTTTTGGCATATTTTAATGAACTTAGCAATAAATATAAAGCATCGTCTCTATGGACTTTCTACTACTTGCTAAGAAACACATTCAACAAAAATAATGGAATTATTCAAACGTACGTGCGTTTCTTAAACGTCAATCAGAGAAATATATACCTAATAAATACCCAGGCAGCACACATTAGTATAACTAACGTATTTTATACGTAATACTCGTTTAATTTTGGTATTGGTTAATTCCGTATACGTTTACAGTTTACGATTATTATACATACCGTGTTTTAAACGATATATTATACGTTTTTTATATACATCCTATGGTATATAATTGTAAATTTGTCTACGTTTAAATATAGTTAACAATATACGACTATTTTTAGTTTGCCATGAACTATTTATATACAGTGGGCCTAAATATACGTTTAGGTTTATTTAAATAAAATTCGTATAAATTTACATTATTATACAATATGTTTTTTTCGTTTATAATTCCCGTTTAAATTTCATCTTCGTTGTTTTTTAAACGTTTACCATCTACCATTTTTATACTTAACTTTTTTTAACAGATAAATTAAACGCTTTTGTTTCTCGATACTAGTTAATATACCTATATTATTCTACGTTTAAATATGTCACCTTAAACGCATAATACCAGTTTACGATGAACTAGTAGACAGAAGTAAATAATATGTATATATTTGGGTTTATTTAAATTAAAAGCTTATAGGTATATTTATTTACATTACATCCACATTTTTTTAATTATATTACCTGTAATATTTATAACAAATTCCCCATACACATGGAACTATTTTTAGATGGCGGATGGAGGATGACGTACTAGTGGTACGGTCTTTTCTCATTTCTACTCATGCGTATGTGTAGTATTATTGTTCAGTGTAGGGAATAGTTTGTGGGAGCAGGTTCATTGGTTCGTCAATTTTCATTTATGTACACGTTTTGTGGCATGTTGGTTTGGCGTCCTAGCTTTTACGATATTGAATAAAAGCATAGGTAAGTTTCTATTAATGTTTTAATTTAGCTACTCCTTTAATAATTGTTGAATTTTACAACAACTACTGTTTTATAGGTACGCACAGTGTGTTAAATGATTATAGAAACTTCAAAACATAACCTTACTTTTGTTTCTTTTATTTTTTTACGTATTTTTTAGGTTACCTAGTTATTTCAAGCATACTTATTATACTTATTTTCCTTTTTTTTGGTCAGTTGTTTTTTATTTAATAAAATTTCTAAAATAACTCTATCTCTGCGTCATCTACGTAGAAAAATAGCGCAAAATGTTCAAGATGCTTTAAAGTCAAATCAATTTTTTTTATTCCCAATGAAGATAACATTAATAAGGCTTCGGACATTAATAGAACATCTGATTCTATTATTTATAATAATTTCCAAGAAAATAATACGAATTTAATTTCGGAGCTTTTAGAAAATATTTCACCTGAAATTGAGTTAGATTTTCGTTATAGGAATGGGGGTGGACCAAGCGACTTAACCGACCGAACGATTAGGTGTGCCATGCAAGATTAGCTTAAGTTAGCTAAGGCCCGTCCAAAGTGTTAAGCTAAGATTTTTATTTTCATATATATTTTTTGTTAGTTAAAGAAAAGTTTCGTTTAGTTTGTTATTCAGTATTTTAGTGTTCATTTTTTTGTATTTATTTATTTTTAAGTATTTTATTGTTTATTTTTTTTAATTAAATATTGTTCTGTACATATAACAAGTGATCAAAAAAATTTTATAAATATTTAGGCCAATTACAACCAAAATATAAATACGAGTAATGCCTATTTCTGGTGTATACACACACCTGCTATGGATAAAATCCAAACTATCATTTAAGAAATATTAATATTTTTCCATGGCCTCTTTTAGAAATTTTGTTTTGATCACTTTATTTAATTTGTGTTTGAAATACATTTAAAACAATATCAGGTAGATGCATTTTACACATTAATAAAAATCATACAAATATATCTAATATAGACGTATAGTAAAACAGGATAATTAAAGGTAGATAAAGTAGTAATATTAGACGTATAAAAAATAAAAAAAATATACGTTTATAGGACGGACATTTTCACGTATATATTGGGTAGCATATCAACAGTATCCATACGTATATTGTAGTACATAAAAAAACGTATTTTATACCAAAGTGAATTCGTATAAATATACTACAACTATAAATCTAATATAAACGTATAGTAAAAATGTTTAATTATAGAGGATAAATTCTTAGTAATCGACGTTTATAAGGCGGACATTTTCACGAATATATTTGGTAGTACATCAACCGTATTCATACGTATGGTAGTACCTAAAAAAATACGTAATTTATACCAAAGTGTGCTGCCTGGGTATAGTTTAAAAAAACTAAAAAACACGCTTTTATAATACATCGAACTAAAAAGTGAAAAATAAATATAGTTTAAAAAAACAAAAAAACACGCTTTTAGAGCATATCAAACTAAAAAGTTAAAACTATTTTTTCAAATAAGCTTAAAACAATAATAAATGGAAAATACTAGTATTTTCACAAAAACACGCTTTTAGAGCATATCAAACTAAAAAGTTAAAAATAATTTTTCAAATAAGCTTAAAACAATAATAAATGAAAAATACTAGTATTTTTACAATAAAAAGCGTTTTTTCTAGTTTTTTTAAACTATATTTATTTTTCACTTTTTAGTTCGATGTATCATAAAAGCGTTTTTTTAAGTTTTTTTAAACTATATTTATTTTTTAATTTTTAGTTCGATTAATTATTAAAAAAAATATTTGTAAGTTGAAATTGCTGAAAAAAAAACAATTATTTTTTTTTCAGCCGTGGACAGGATTAGAACCCACGATCTGGCGATCGACGTGACCGCGCCTTAGACCGCTCGGCCAACGAACAAACTTGAGGTAGTGGGATATACTGACAGTAATAAGCCATTTTCTTTTAGTCCAAAGGAGAGTTACAAACATACATACATACAGGTGAAGCTAATAAAAGCGTGTTAAAAAGGCAAAAACATTTACGCCAGAACAACTTAATAATTTCATAAATGAAGCTCCTGATGAGAAATATCTGGCGACAAAGGTAATAGCTTTTACAAAGATTCAAACGTTTTTATCATCTAGTCAATTATATAATTCATTCTCGATACTTGTATCTTTGTACCTTATTGTTATAGTCGTAGATAAAGTATAGTATTCAACTTGCGGTAATGGTCATAACTCACTTGATGAATTACCGCTCGTTAAATAATATACTATTAAGTCTAAAAATATCGAAGAGAAAAATTTCTGGTTTGCTATTTTAGATAGGTGTGATGCAAATTTCATAAAGAAATTATTATTTGATTATCATTGTGTCAGTTTAAATGTATATTTTACCTAGATTTATTTAACATTTATATAAAAAAAATGTTTCTTTATACTTACTGTCATACTATATAGTTAATGTCACTACACGCAAACACCAATATCTTCAGCTGGACATAACAAGTATTATAGAATTTATTCATTATTTGTAATACGGTTGAGTATTTTCAATACTCAAAACGTAGCATCTCTGTAATCTCTAAAGCTTCATAAAAAAAAGACACGTAAAGGATCTATCCCCGAATCCGTGTATGTGTGTAATCAAAATTTTTTTTAGTCTTATTTAAACCCAAATCCGGGCTTTTTAGCTTAATCTTCTTATATCCACGCTTTCGTATTTCGTAGCTGGGAGTGCCGGTAAATTGAATGAAACGTGGCATTTGAATGTCGAAATGGAAAAAGGGGGAGCAAAAATGTGTAGGGTTTAGATTTTTTAATGTAGAATCAATCTCACATAAAGAGCGCTGAACTGACGGGAGTGGCGAATGTTTGGTTTATTTACACGTGTTATCGGTTTAAACAAGCCTCCGCCTCATCCTAAAGAACTAGCGTACCCATGAGTCACAAAATTGTTTTCTGAAGTAAGCCATGATCGAGAAAGAGAGAGATACAAGTCATGTATGGAATAAATTAAATAAATCATAGAGAAAAATTGTTATTTATGTCTAGATTATTGAGAAATTTTCTGTTAACCGTAACTCACTCGTTATAATGGTTGTGGGTTTTCTATGGTATAGGTAAGCTGAGCTTATGGATTAGTGGTATTAAGTGGAGGGAATAAAGTCTTTCAACTTGCATATTGTTTGTGTTATAGTACTATTATTGACACACAGTGACAAAATAGGTAAATCGTCTGCAATACTTGAACTGTAGCACAAACAGTAGGAATACTCTAAAGTGCCAATTTTGTTTAGATAAGAAAAGCGTCCATAATTTAGTTTAAGTAACGTTATAATCAAAAATAGGTTTCTTGAGGGCGATTTTATAGAGGCTTTTTCTTATTTTAAGGTATTTCTTTGTTGTTTATGATTAGAGAAGAAAATTATTTGAATAACAGTTGTTTGTGATGCAATTCTCTATTTTTGTGATATAAATTATTGTTCTACCATGGACCGTAATGAAAAAATTTGAATAAATGCGCAAAGTTTTATTTTTTCAGTAATATCATTGAAAGAAAAAATATGTCGAATAAAATTTGCGTGAAAAATATTTATCTATAATTAACTTTTATACACTTATATATTTGAACACTATTGTCGTTGGTGGGCGAATTGTAGTTAAAGAATGATTACTTTTTGTATAGGAATTATACCTCATTTTCTGTTAGTCAACAATAGATATTTTCATATTTTGTTTTTCTGGGAGCCATACACATTTTTAAAATAGTCATTTTAGGTATTTTACATAATAATATTAACAATAAATGAAAAATATAAAATAAAATAATAATGCCAGTTTGAAATAAAGACATTTTTATAAAAATAATTATTGTAAATATATTATATTGCAGAAAGTAATAATTAAAATTATCATTACATTTGGGTTGCAATCAGATCAAATTACTAATTAAAATATTGAATTCCTAATAAAATAAATAGGAAATAATTTTGTTTTATTGTTGAATTCGTTGTTCAATATATTTTATACGTTTATTTTATTAATTAGTAAAATACATTCATACGTTCATTCTGCTTCCGAATTGAAGGAAAATTTTCACTTACCTGAAATTAAAAAATATATTAGAATATTAATACTAATGCAATTTAAAAATATTTTCGTCTGCGGCTTCACTCGTTTATATTGTAATGTTTTTTGAGAAACGTAGAATTTTAGGTTGCTGAAATAGACTAATTCACAAAGTAAACCATGACTGGCCAATACAGTGATAAGCACGCATGTCTCTGAATTAAATCCAAACTGCCATTTAAAAACGAAGAAGATTTGTATGGTCCGACATTTATAATTAATTTTATAGCCTACTTTTTCCTTGGCTCATTCTATAAACATTTTTTTTTTTTTTTTGGATCGCTCCAAGTATCATTATCAATTATTTGGATTAATCAACTTATTGAAAAATAGTAAAATTTATGTTTTTATTTTTGCAGACGTGTTTGCATATACATTTTTACTTTCCTATCTGTATACAGATATAAGGAAAGTATAGGAATCATGATTTTTTTCGACCTCGAGTTTTCGACGGATTTTTACGTTTTGAGGTCCCCTGAATCCGTTTTGACTATTTTCGCGATGATGTCTGTGTGTGTGTGTGTCTGTGTGTCTGTGTGTCTGTGTGTCTGTGTGTCTGTGTGTGTGTGTGTGTGTGTGTGTGTGTGTGTGTGTGTGTGTGTGTGTGTGTGTGTCTGTATAACGCATAACTCATGAACCGATACACAGAAAAACACCAAATTTTAAACTTAAGCTTTGTTTCAGCGTCCAATGAGCTGATTAGATTTTGGGCAGAGTCGGAACATCTGGGGGGGTACTTTATAGGTGGTCATTTTTATATTTTATGGAATATATCTGTTATTTACGTTTGGAGAAGAAAATTCTTCAAATAAAAGTTACTTCTATATAATTATCTATAATTTTTGTTATATGCAAAATTTTCCTAAAATGGTCCGTATTCGAGAAATTTGACAAAATGTAAAAAAAAATATTTTTTATAAAAATTGTTCAAATAAAAGTTGTTTGTAATATAATTCTCTATAATTTTTATTTTATACATAATTTCTCTAAAATGGACCGTATTCGATATATTTGAGAAAATGTGTAAATTTCGAATTTTGAAGAAAACTCAAAAACGGATATAGAAAAAACATTAAATTTTAAACTTAAGGTTTATTTCGGCCTGACGTGCAATGATTAGATTTTGGACAAAGTCGGAACATCTGGGGGGGTACTTTATGGGAGACCGTTTTTATATTTTATGGAATATATCTGTTATTTATGTTTGGAGAAGAAAATTGTTCAATTAACAGTTACTTCTAATATTATTTTCTATAATTTTTGTTTTATGTCAAAATTTCCTGAAATTCGAGAAATTTGACAAAATGTGCAAAATTCTGATTTTTTTTGTTTTTACGTAATAACTAGATAGGAAAGTCATGTGTTGGACACATCAGATTTTTAAGTATGTATCAATACCAGTGTTGATTTATTTTTAATTGAAATTTCAATTACTACTAAAACTACCAACTACTACTATCTCTGTCTTTTTAACCGTTGACCACCGTAGTGCGGTACCGGTAACCGCTGACCATATTTGAGATCTCAAATTCAAATACAAATTTATTTTCTTTAAATATTAAAATACATTACGTAATAGTAAAAATAGTTATTTCTACGAGCTATCCCAAACACTCATTATTGTACTTTGATGCAGCCCCCTTGCAGAAGTTGTTAGCGGATCCAATTAATTTATTCCTTTGAGCAGAATAATATATTTAAATAATACTGGATGGTCTCCACAAATCAAACAATGGTATCATTGGTTATTTGGATGGATTATTTTTGGTCACATTGCCGCCTTAAAAACTGAATTAATGAAGATACCTTAAATCCAACGATGGTATCATTGGATTATTGCGGGTGACATTGCCGTCTTAAAAACTGAAATAATAAAGATTAAAAGCATGGCAGCATGCACCGAAAAAGATAAGATGTTAACCAAATTCTGGGAAATCGAAAAAGTTGGTCATCTACAATACTTAAACCCGAACAACCAAGTTTTTGAGGAATATTACCAACAATCCACTAAAAGATGGAACATATAAAATATTCATACCATTTAAAACTGCAAATCTTGAACTGGGAGACTTCAAGAAAAGAGTAACTGCGAGATCATTACAACTGGAATAAAAACTCGAAAAATATAAGAATTTAAAAACTCAATACCACCAGTTTATGGACGAATACATAAAACTGAGGCACATGAAGAAAGTGCCGTTTCACAAATACGAACAGGGGAAGCATTACATGCCACATTAATCCGTACTCAGAGAAGGCAGACAACCAAATTAAGAGTAGTTTTCAAAGCATCCAGAAAAGTTATATTGACAGATAAAAATCGATGAAGACAGTATTCCTCACAAACATATTCTATGAAGATTCGGCCAATCTCAGAACATCTAAGAATACGACTTGACGACTGTCATATATGAAACATCAGCTGCTCCATTTTTAGCCATAAAAACGTAAAACCAATTGGCTTTGGATGAAAAATCTAAATATCCTGAAGCATCAAAACTCCTGTTCGCAGTTTTAATTTTAAGAAAATGGTCGAGCAACCATACATAACTCCTACAGTCTCTCCCAGAAAACTTCCATAGACAAACTAATTGCAGATTAAACCAGAAAATCGCTTGGAGTGACGATGTGGGCTCCATTCCAAATAGAATTTAAAATCGACTCCAAAACAGGAGCTGTTTCAAAACCACATATTCTGCCTGAAACCGCTAAACTATTCGACCCATTAGGATGGTTATCACCAGTGGTAATTTAAGTTAAATTACTCTTTTAAGAGTTATGGCTCGAAAAACCAAAGTCAGCTAAACAATTCAAAGATGGAAAAAAAAACATATATGGCGCCGTAATTTACAGAAAAACACTAATACATTAAATACCACATATCAGTATGTTACATCCAAAGTCAAAAGTCGCTCCATAAAAAGTGAAAACAAGACTCCCAAAGTTGGAAATATGTACTGCAGTTCTCCTAGGAAAACTTAAGAAGAAAACGATACAAGCCTCAAAGATGGAGAAACCAAAAATATTTGCAGAAACAGACTCTATGATAATCTTAGGATGGATCCGCGGAGATGCCATGAAATGGAAAACCCGAGTGTCAATAATCTAAAAGTTGATACCAAAAGATAACTGAAATTACGTTAAAACTCATGACAACCTTGCTGATGCCCTATCAAGAGGTATTAATATTAAAAAAATTCAAAGAAAATTTACTATGGTAATTAAGACCAAAATGGCTGCAAAAGGTCTAGAAATAGCCTTATGACAAAACAGCGCACGAAAAAATGGCATGGAACAAAATAGCGCAGGACAAAATTGCACAAGGACAAAATAGCGCCAGGACAAAATAACGCAGGACAAAATAGTGCAGCCCAAAATGATGCATGAACAAAATAGCGCATGGACAAAATAGCGCAAGTACAAAATAGCCAACGACAAAATGGATTAAGGACAAAATAGCGCGCAACGTACAAGATATGTTTTTTAATTAAAGAAATTCATTGAAGTAATGCGCAACAAATACTGTTCCAACGACGCCTATGTACAGACTGTTTGAAGTGTAGCTTCGTTTCTCTCATATTTTAGGATCAACACAAATACATGAGAGACAAACAAGTAAGCGCCTGATATAAATAAAGTGAGACCCATTAACGCCTAGTCTAATTATAGTGAGTTAAGTTATCACTTTTGCAAAAAAGAGTGAAACAAATTAGCGCGTGACAAAATATGCCAGTATTCTAATAAAAATAGAAAAACTTAAACTAATTTACCAATCCTGGGCGGCCTGGAGCCATGGCGGGTTTCTGTATCAGGCCGCACAGATTAGGTTAATTAGTTACGATTTTTGTAATTTTTCTGTTGTTAAATCATTTTTTTACAGTAACATGCGATGGCCCAGTTTAGGTAAATTAGTTTTAGTTTTTTTTTTTTATTTTAATTAGATTACTGCAATATTTTGACACGAACTTTTATATCGATATTTTATCTTACGCTATTTTGTCCTTGCACCATTTTATCCTGCGCTATTTTGTCCTTGCGTTATTTTGTTTAGCGCTATTTTGTCCTTGCGCTATTTTGTCCTTGCGTTATTTTTTCCTGCGCTATTTTATCTAAAATATTTTGTCTTGCGCCATTTTGTTCTGGGCTGTTTTGTCATGGAGCCCTAGAAATAACCCCGAGCAATGAATAAACCAAGGTAATAAAAATGTGCCACCCCATTAATACAGCAAACAATTCACAAATATGGCACAGATTCTCAGAATAATTAACAAGAATGGGTCGAGTTTTGTAATACTGCACAAGACTAAGAAATCATATAAAAGGTCCATTAACAATTAAAGAAACATGTATCACATTGAAAGAAGTAATAAAGGTACTACAGTTAAAACACTTTTACAAATAAATACCAAACCCTGACTCTCAAGAGACTGATTAACAACATGTGACAGTACCAATAAAAAATTAAGCTTTGAATACTTATTATGGTCCTTCGAGCAAAGTTTAATAATTTGCAAAACCCTATGGAAGAAGCAAACTTCAGCATGAAAAAAAAAAACAAGAAAATGAGGTACTTCTGCCAACCTCAGTGACACTGGTTCGACAAAATCCAAGCCAAAACTAAAGGAGCAAACGCTTTAAAACAAAATCGAAGCACGTATCAAGCGAATTTGATAGTTGTACAACCAAAGCACTTCTGCCCTATTGAAGTTTTTCATATTTAAATCCAAGAAGCATCAACGCATCAAAATCAAATAAAATATCGTATCAAGCGAATTCGACAACCATACAACCAACGCACTTCCCCTTGATTGAATTTCTACATACATCTGTAATATTATAAATTAAGATAAAAATGAGAATGAGATTGATTAACAACAAAATTATCATGAAAACAAATCTTAAGGTATTACTTATAAAATTCATCTTTGAATTCTAATCATTTATAATTATCGGTGCTTATACTGCCGAATTGTTTTTATGATAAATTAGAATGTAAAATTTTTCATAAACATTTAAATTAGTAGATCCCATTATAACGCTAACGTAACATTGGCAGATTGTTTGCGGAAGTTTGCTAAAACACTCTAATGTCAAGCTCAAGTACAATAAAAATAGATTATGAACAGATTAGTGAATTTAAATAATAAACTGTCTGTGGTAGGGCATGTTGTCTGGTAAATTTATTTAAAAATCAGAATAATTATTTTGCTACTAGACTCACATCTGCCAAGATAATAAAAATTCACTTGTTATTTGTTACAGGATTATTTATCACTTTATAATACCGCAGTTATTAGTCATTTTCCGCGTTATTTTCGTGAGCAGACAAAAGTCAGCGGTCTCAAAATTCTCATCATGTATGTTGTTGTTTCCGTATTGGCGCTACATACAAATGTAGGTGTCAGAAATCTCATTTTGTAAGAAGACGGAAAACATGTGGTTCATAAATCAGCCGGAGTGAATTTACTTAACAAAAACCTGGCTGGTAATATGCTATCCGTACTTTATCATATATACAGAGTGATTTCGGAATCTTTTTATTAGTGGATGGCAATAAAATTTATAACTAAAAGGTTTATTCATAGACGCCAGTAAGCACGCCACACCAAAGTAATTAGTGAATTAAAATGGTAAAACCGAAGTCGATGTCAAAAACCAAAGTCACAAGGAAATAAAATAAAAAACAATGAGCAACACTATCTTTGGAAGACCACAAATAGCCGAATATTTTTTATGGATTGTGGTTTGATAATTTGTAATGCAGACAATAATTAATGTAACGTTTATTTATTTTAAATAGTATATTAATTTAATTTAATATATTCAGTATTTACACTAATATATTTTACTAGCTATTGCCCGCGGCTTTGCTCGCGACTTTGCTCGCATATAGTCGTGTTATTAATATAAAAAAATACATGACTTCCTTTTTTATTAATTTTTATTAGTTTTATTGATTTTCATTAATTGTTTTTATATTTATTCATATTTATTCATTTTTTTAATTTTTATTCATGTTTATTAATTTTTATTAATTAAAATTGGACTAGTTGAAATAGTAGTTTTTTTTTTTGTTAGTTAGTTTGCATTGCACCAGCCAACCAGCAATTTCTCTTTATTATAAAGATAAGTAAACTTAAGAAGCTTAACACTAAGAGTTCCCCCAATTGTATCTTCTCCTTTCTGTTCTGATAACAATACGCTGCAAACGGGCACTATGCTATGCTTTAACACGCTTTTACATCACTAATTCGAATAGTTTGGTCCTTCTGAGCCTTCACATTATGTATCGGTGGTCCAGGAACTATAGAACTTCAATGTTGACGTGAACATGCAGTTTTTTTTCATGTTTTTTTTTCGATCGTTTTCCTCTCTTCTTCGACTGTAGGCATTCTGTGTAGGTCTGAGTTTCTAATACACCAAGGGGCGTTCTGGAAACGTTGTACTATTCGATTGAAAGTTTTGATTTTCTATTCATCAACCTGTATAATTTTCTATATTTAATACCCGACTCCTCCCCTTTTTTCTTTATGTGTTCTTTCCGCTTTAATTTAATATCTAGGTTCATTCTTAAGTATTTCGTTAATATGATCGCCTTTTCACACCTACAGTGGTCAGATTTGATAATTTAACTCACAAGACATTGTTAAATATTCGAATACATAAGACTTAAAAAACCGGTTTTAACAAGACACCTCTACTTTCACTGTTGTCATCCATGTAACCGTAAATCGATAAAGCACACAATTTTCTACGACAAACAATACAATGTATTTTTAGAATTAATAAGTACGGTGACTAATTATTCCCTCATTTATTAAAAAACTAGGTTAAACACGTCGGTACTCTATAGGATTATATTTACTATCCAACATTTCTACCTTGATTTAATATTCTTAACATGATCAGGAAAATGCAATACAGACAATCTATTAACACAGCAATTTTTCTTAAAAGCCTATGTGGTCCTAATATTCCCAATTTTCTATTCGATAAAAATCTTCGACACACTCTGTCAGTAATGTTGATTCCATGATATTTTCTCAAATATTACTAAAAAACAACTTTTGAGGAGGAGGGAGGAGGAGGAGGAGGAGGAGGAGGAGGAGGAGGAGGAGGAGGAGGAGGAGGAGGAGGAGGAGGAGGAGGAGGAGGAGGAGGAGGAGGAGGAGGAGGAGGAGGAGGAGGAGGAGGAGGAGGAGGAGGAGGAGGAGGAGGAGGAGGAGGAGGAGGAGGAGGAGGAGGAGGAGGAGGAGGAGGAGGAGGAGGAGGAGGAGGAGGAGGAGGAGGAGGAGGAGAGGAGGAGGAGGAGGAGGAGGAGGAGGAGGAGGAGGAGGAGGAGGAGGAGGAGGAGGAGGAGGAGGAGGAGGAGGAGGAGGAGGAGGAGGAGGAGGAGGAGGAGGAGGAGGAGGAGGAGGAGGAGGAGGAGGAGGAGGAGGAGGAGGAGGAGGAGGAGGAGGAGGAGGAGGAGGAGGAGGAGGAGGAGGAGGAGGAGGAGGAGGAGGAGGAGGAGGAGGAGGAGGAGGAGGAGGAGGAGGAGGAGGAGGAGGAGGAGGAGGAGGAGGAGGAGGAGGAGGAGGAGGAGGAGGAGGAGGAGGAGGAGGAGGAGGAGGAGGAGGAGGAGGAGGAGGAGGAGGAGGAGGAGGAGGAGGAGGAGGAGGAGGAGGAGGAGGAGGAGGAGGAGGAGGAGGAGGAGGAGGAGGAGGAGGAGGAGGAGGAGGAGGAGGAGGAGGAGGAGGAGGAGGAGGAGAAGGAGAGGAGGAGGAGAGGAGGAGAGGAGGAGGAGGAGGAGGAGGAGGAGGAGGAGGAGGAGGAGGAGGAGGAGGAGGAGGAGGAGGAGGAGGAGGAGGAGGAGGAGGAGGAGGAGGAGGAGGAGGAGGAGGAGGAGGAGGAGGAGGAGGAGGAGGAGGAGGAGGAGGAGGAGGAGGAGGAGGAGGAGGAGGAGGAGGAGGAGGAGGAGGAGGAGGAGGAGGAGGAGGAGGAGGAGGAGGAGGAGGAGGAGGAGGAGGAGGAGGAGGAGGAGGAGGAGGAGGAGGAGGAGGAGGAGGAGGAGGAGGAGGAGGAGGAGGAGGAGGAGGAGGAGGAGGAGGAGGAGGAGGAGGAGGAGGAGGAGGAGGAGGAGGAGGAGGAGGAGGAGGAGGAGGAGGAGGAGGAGGAGGAGGAGGAGGAGGAGGAGAGGAGGAGGAGGAGGAGGAGGAGGAGGAGGAGGAGGAGGAGGAGGAGGAGGAGGAGGAGGAGGAGGAGGAGGAGGAGGAGGAGGAGGAGGAGGAGGAGGAGGAGGAGGAGGAGGAGGAGGAGGAGGAGGAGGAGGAGGAGGAGGAGGAGGAGGAGGAGGAGGAGGAGGAGGAGGAGGAGGAGGAGGAGGAGGAGGAGGAGGAGGAGGAGGAGGAGGAGGAGGAGGAGGAGGAGGAGGAGGAGGAGGAGGAGGAGGAGGAGGAGGAGGAGGAGGAGGAGGAGGAGGAGGAGGAGGAGGAGGAGGAGGAGGAGGAGGAGGAGGAGGAGGAGGAGGAGGAGGAGGAGGAGGAGGAGGAGGAGAGGAGGAGGAGGAGGAGGAGGAGGAGGAGGAGGAGGAGAGGAGGAGGAGGAGGAGGAGGAGGAGGAGGAGGAGGAGGAGGAGGAGGAGGAGGAGGAGGAGGAGGAGGAGGAGGAGGAGGAGGAGGAGGAGGAGGAGGAGGAGGAGGAGGAGGAGGAGGAGGAGGAGGAGGAGGAGGAGGAGGAGGAGGAGGAGGAGGAGGAGGAGGAGGAGGAGGAGGAGGAGGAGGAGGAGGAGGAGGAGGAGGAGGAGGAGGAGGAGGAGGAGGAGGAGGAGGAGGAGGAGGAGGAGGAGGAGGAGGAGGAGGAGGAGGAGGAGGAGGAGGAGGAGGAGGAGGAGGAGGAGGAGGAGGAGGAGGAGGAGGACTTTATTAATTCAATAGTATAAGCATCGTACATAATGTATGGATTTATCGTTCTTTACAGTTGTGATTTTAAGGGACCGAAGACACAAGTTTTGGAGTCTTAATACAAGACGCAAATATTATTCTGTAGAATTGCTGTTTAAGACAGTTCATTTTTTGATATCTGATTTATAGTTTTAATTTTGCAGTTTCTCAAATAGCTTCCAGGAACACCCGTACATTTCACTTGAATACACCCAGAACTGACGTTCTCTTAAAATCCCCTATACACACCATGTCTAATAATTATGAATCAGTAAGTTGCTTGATTTGTTTTATAGTTAAATTCATAATATTAGGTGTTATTTCTATAATAATGTTCTCTTTAGTTGTTTGCATATTCATGAAATGCTAGAAAAATAATTTTCTTAGCTTTTTTTCTCACCTGCTGTTCAATCAATTAGTATATTATTTCTTAATTAGTAGTATTTATATATTATTGTACTTTTACTCTATATTTGGGTCTTGACCTGATAAGTAATGTAATAATAAATAAATAAATAAATATATTAAGTACCTATCCGTAAATATTTCCATTTTTCAAAGACTTTGTATTATTATTTTCCTCTTTATATTATACTATGGCAGCTGCTAGAAAAAATATGGATATGTGCCAAATATGAACTGAAAAATATAATAAGATAAAAGCTTGAATTATTTGCTAACAACAAAAATTGTGTATACCTATATTTCGAAGCATTTTGCGAAATAAATCTGAAATTATAGTTTAGTTTTATTTATATATATTTTTTTAATTTCCTCTTAATCAATATACTTCTCCTTTGCTCTACTTGACCTAATAATTTTTTGCCTCTGTATGGTA
The DNA here is from genome assembly GCA_927349885.1 of Psylliodes chrysocephalus. NCBI lineage: Eukaryota > Metazoa > Arthropoda > Insecta > Coleoptera > Chrysomelidae > Psylliodes > Psylliodes chrysocephalus. The sequence continues at coordinate 75,887,402 of OV651813.1, forward strand.
TAACAAAAAATATCACAAACTTATATCAGTTTGACCATAATATACTCGAAATAAATTATTCCTTTAATAAAGTCGTTGGGCGTCTTTATCAGCTTTTTGAGTCTTAACTTTTGGTTTTTATACGTTGGTTTTTTATGGTGGGCGCGTGTGAAATGGACATTTCCACTTTGAGAAAGAACAGGCGAGGTCCTTAATCCTATTTAATGGTGTCAGGCGAGACTTGTTAGAAGAAATAAGATTTTTATTTTATTGGCTGGAGGTCGTACGTTATTGGGAATATGGACTCAGTTTCGTGCATGGTTAACCCAAGTTACTTCTTATTATCCAGAAAAATAATATAACCGGACATGCAATGGGTGCGAGAATCAGAAATAATGAACGAGACTAAAGTAGGAATTGAATTCAATTTATTTAATATGCTTTTTTATTTAAAAAAGTAGAGTCCTTCAAACCTCTGTTATTAATCATTACAGTTACAAGATAAGTGACTGACTATTAGTGGATTTTATTTGTTGCACTAGGTGTAAGTTTTCTGCACTAATCGCATTTGATTTTTTCAGTGAAGCTTGAAATATTTGACACATACTTAAGTGTAGCAAATACTTTTGACAAGTATGACAGTTCGAATACAGTATTGAGCGTAACACTAGTGCAACAAATAAAATCCATTATAAAATTATTCGTATAAAGTGTAACACAGTGGCGGATTTAGGATTCATTCTAGGAAGGGAGGGGCTTGGTAAGATTAATAAAATACAAAATATAAAACCTATGTTTAAACATAGCCTATGAAATAATTACGATAAAACATTACAAGAAGGAACAAGAACCAATAATATTGTAAAATCGTGACATAACACTTTAAAAAGTAACTTCAAGGTTAAAAATCCGTTAACTTGGATTTTTAAAAGGTATTATAACGATTGTTTAATATAAAAATAAATTAATTTATTTCAAACAATTTATTTATAATTTATTTACACTACGTACTTATTAATTTATTCACTTAAGCACTTTTTTTTTAATTTATTTAACACATTTACTTATACTAATTGACATAACCTATAAAGCAGACCACATGTGATTGCTGTTATGTGCAAAGTTTTTCGTGAATTTGGACAAACCATTTGCCTTCAATTATTGATTACGATAGTTTTAGAGTAGTACTTCACGGTGTGATATAAGCTAATCCGTAGTTTCCACTAATTATTATATTTTAAGTGTTTTTATTAAAGTGAGGTTAAGATGCCTCGTGCAAAATACTTAAAATGTGATGTTTCCTTAACTAAAGAGGATAAGGTAAAAAATTGCGATAGCTGTGTAGATCCTTTTCATCTGGAAGAATGTTCTGGTCTATGTGCCAGCGAAGTAAGGGCTATTGTACTACAAAAACGTGAAAATTTTTTTTTCTGTGATGAGTGCGTATTCGCCTTTAAAAAATCCCCTTGTAGCTCAACAAGATTAGTAAGTTAGAAAACGAAGTGAAAACTCTAAAGGAAGATATGAAAAAACTTAATGAAGTAACGAAACTCGATACTCAAGAAATTTTCAACGAAGTTCAAGAGCTACTTGGGCCTCAAATGTTATGTTGTAAAATGTTCCTGAACCTGTTTCTACCACGCTGAATAATAAAATTGAAGAGGATAAAAATAAATGTGCTAGAGTTTTGAATAGTGTTGGTATTGGCAAGGCTGCGAGTGGGAAAAATTGGAACCAAACCTAGGCCAATCAAAAATGTACTATCCTCAACTCGTAAACCAAGTGTTAAAACTAAAGAAAAATGTAACATCTACTATTAAAATTGGCATGGATAAGAGCAAGATGCAACAAGAACAATTTGGGGAAGTTTAAGATGAGTTGAAATCTAGACTAGAGCACGGCAAAAAGGATTTAGTCTTAAAATTTGCTAGAGGTGTCCCCAAAATAATAAATAAAACAAAAAATGCTTAAACGGGAATACGCTGAATAAACTCACAGTGTTTTATCCCAATAACGGCGGTAGTAGGAATAAGTTGTCTACTTTAAGGTCTGCCGCAATTACTAGTAGTTTCGATGTTATAGTACTATCTGAAACGTGGTTGCATGAAAATTATTCAGATACGGAAATCGGTTTGCGTGGATATAATGTTTTTCGTGCTGATCGTAACCAGTTTATATCTCGGCAACTGAAAGAATAGAACACAAATTTTTGAGATATGCAGGGTATAAAATGCACTTACAGGTTGGCAATTACAGTTATCAGGAAGTTTTGAATATACTTAACTTATTTACATTAGAAAACCGTAGAATATTTATAGAAATGACTTTGTTATTCAAACTATTGTCAGGGGATATTTGTTGCCCAGAACTTATGTCCCTTTTTTCACTTAGGAATCAGAATAGAACCACTCGTAACCACAGTTTATTGGCTGTTCCATTTCATTACACAAATTATGGATATCACACTCCTGTCTCTCGCTTATCAAGAACAGCCAATATGCTTGGTGAACAAGGCATTGATTTTATGGGTCCTTCCCTGAGCACCTTTAAAGCTAAGTTGAGGTCAAAGCTTTAAAAACAGGATGTCTGTGATTCGATAATAAATGTATTTATTGTTTGTATCTATGTAGGTTAAATACTACTGTATTATTTTACTATAAAGGGGTTTTTGAGTTAAATAAATAAATAAAATTTATATCACATTTATTTTATCTATGTTCTCATTGCTATGACTCGTCTTCGACTGACAACTTCCAGTGCAACACAGCCCATAATTTATACCGGCTCTCTGTGTCCATAGACGTCCCTATAATTGGGTGAAGGGGGTATATCTTCTCCATCAAATATTCCTGGATTTAAGGACAAGTGGGGTCGTAACAAAGCCCAAACAAGACAGAGGGACCCACAGGATCAGTGCATGAGCAGATTGGTCGTAAATGACTTACAGTATTTTAACAGAGAAAACTTATCAATAATTGAAGTTAAACCAGCAAATGGCAGGCTATTAAAAGGAACCTCTCGAGCAAAAAGAAACAAAAGCAGTTTCAAAATTAATTTTGAAGACTATTTTATGAACTATTTATCAGAAATTTTTTTACATTTTTAATTTTTTTAATTATTCTTCTGGATGTTTTGTGTTAATTGTGCTGGTATGTTATTTATCATTATATATAAATCTTTTCATTCACAAATGTTTTATAATTCGACTCTTTTGCCTGTTTGAAATTGATATTTTACAGTTCCTAACTTTTGTCATTATATATTTTATATTTGACATTATTTTCATTTATTTTCATGCCCTATTATTTTGCGTTATATTGCACTTTCCAACATTTGTTATTCCATATTTTCTATTTTCGGGTCTAGTTTTCTACCTATTTTTCGATCTAGCATCTTTCGACTTAATATTTTTCATTATTTTGTTTTTCTATCTATTATTTTTTGATATTTTAATAATTATCGAGCCCTATAAGCACAAAACCGGGTCCAAGAATTTTGATCTGTTTAGTTAGCAAAATCAAATAAAAATTATTTTATCTCTGCTGTTTCTCAAATAGGCGTTTGTTGCGGTAGGTAGTAGCTAAACAGTCATTTGTATTACTATGTGAAAAATGACGTGGACAATTTCCTATTTTTTTTTATTCTACATCTTGGCCACATTTGAGTTCATAATTATTTTCATTTTATTAACCGACTTCAAAAAAGAAGGAGGTTCTCAATTCGTCGTAATTTTTTTTATGTATGTTCAGCGACAATTCTTTAACACGGTGTCCCATATTAATTTGGTCAAAATCTAATAACTGGGTCCATGAAAAAATCCTCAAACTTTTCATTTTTAATGTATGTTTAGCGGTAATTCTTTACCACGTTGTCTCAGGGATGGTCCCATATAAATTTGGTTAAGATGTGGTGACGGCATCTCCACGAGTTTGAAGTCGTTTTTTTAAATTAGTTTTAATACTTGTAAAAAATCTTAATTTTCATTTTTTCAATAACAAAATCAACTAAAAAATATATTTTCAAAATCTCGCCTATCAAAAACTGTATCAATCTTGCCATATTCACAATCCAATTACATTCAGAACTAGAGCTCAAACTGAATTTAAATGATTAAAATATATATGTTGGTTCAGAAGATATGAGGTCTGACATAATTTTTGTATAGAAAAGTTATGTAACTAATTAATAATTCATTTGTGGAAGGATGGCTGCGTATAAATTCAGAAATCAAATAATTCCCCAGCTAAGACCAAGCTGAAGAATAAATTCGTATCAACGCATATACTCATCCTGAATCTCTTTATATAATATAGGTAAACTTATTAATCCATAACTAAAACCTCTTTTTGCAATTAATAGTATATTTAGTTCTTATTAAGTTTGTATTAAAATAATGACGGGGTTTAGTATCACTTAAATGGCATATTAAAAATAAATTCCCATTGGAAAGGAACTACTCTACGTTGGGCACCATTTGTTATAATAATAGTTATGCTTCCTTGTAATTTTACAATTAATTATATTAAAATTGCTTCCTAATTTATCTAATTAGCTATTTCTTATCTTGTGTCTAAATAAGATGATAAAACAGAGCCATCCTTTTCTATTCAACTAGCTTTTGAAGTCACAAATTTACAACCCAATATTATCTTTAGATAGAAAGAAGAAACCACATGACATTTAAGCAAGTTTTTAAAACCCCAATAACTGAATCATCCTAACAACAAAATAACTTGTCTCTGTGAGATAGAAAGGATTTCTCTTTATAACCTTCGTACTCAATTCCAACCACTCATATATGGCTACCCTTACTCCTAAACAAAATACTACCCTGGTATATATATTTCGACCATATACACGGTGTCTTGAAATGAGACGGTCATATTTTAACAGCGTAATCTACATCGTGAAATAGGAGTAAAAGTTCATATAAACATAGGTCCGAAAACGTTTTGTTTTCGAGACACAGAGTGATACCAGTGAAGTCCTGATGGCACATTGTTGTAAATATTTTCTAACATTTTATAGTTAAAAATGTTAAAAACTGTCAACAAAAAAAACTTTTATTATAAGCCCCCCTAATTTACCCACCTATGAGGATGATCAAAAACTGGGGTTTAGTCCATTAAATAGAGCGTAAAATGGTAAACGTTTAGAAAATATTTACAAAAGTGTGTCATCAGAACTTCACTTTTAACACTCTGTATCTCAGAAAATAAATGTTTTCGGACCTATGTTTATATAAACTTTAACTTCTATTTTAGGATATAGATTACACCGTTAAAATATGACCGTCTAATTTCGGGGTATTTGCGATCAAAAATTTTAACTTGGATAAGATACAGGATTTTTAGATTTCATCAAAAATATCTACCCTAAAATTAAATTTACCTTTGAACTTGAAGCTAATAACTCAAATTAAGTCGAAGAACTTATTTTTCTTTCATATTTTAGTTTCCATTGTTTGTATAAAAAAGTATTAATTTTTAGTCTTCTCTATTAGTCGCAATGACAATAAACTAGAGTTTGACATCTACTTAATATTCAACTCTCTGATCTTAACTTCAATAAGGAAATCAATGTGATAAAACAATTGAGGCGTGTTTTGCAAAAACCTTATATGTCATTTTTTCTGGAATTTGGACATCGTATTAATTTAAATAATCATAATTTCAGTCCTCTAGCAGCTATTCTCAACCGCTGGTCCGGCGGACCATTAGTGGTCCGCGGAGAAATTTTACTGTCACGCAATTTACTGTCCGCAGTTTTTTTTAACAAATCTACTGGTCCGCGGGCCAAAAAAGGTTGAGAAACACTGCTCTAGAGAATGCAACCATCCTTCACAATATTTTTAACTGTAACTTCAAATTAAATTTACTTGAAGATCTTGAGATCCACAGAGAACCTTGCAAACCCACTACTAATTCTGTTAACATTCAAATTCACCTCAATAGCCAAGTTCTATTTAGAGTATTGGCAACGATTAATTTCCTTCAACGGTTTGTTGGAAGAACTGGTCTAGTTGCGACTCTGGCTGCTGCTGGTATCGACAGAGCCAACTGTAGTTTAAAAAAAAAAAAAATACAATAGTAAATCTCTCGATGGTGTGGAGGTAGAACATTTGTGTACAGATGAAATGCCTTTTTTTTTCAAATCGCCAAGTACGTTTTTTCACCTTTGAGGTATGGGGATGGTCTTGTTAATTTATAGACGGATTTTTACGATTTTTTCCGAATTTTCAAATTACTTCAGCCATTTATTTTTCAGATATACTGATTTTTCGGATTTCCATTTGTGATTTCTCTATATTAAATTATAATTTTCATACATACGTCTCTTATACTACATTAAAAACTTAACTTAAACAGACGAAGATATGAATAAATGCATTTCTCATATACACCAATGTGTATAGAGGCATTTGAAGATTTGAGAACGAACCTGAAACGGCGCTTGGCCCGAATTAGTTCATCAAACGCCCGCTAGGAATCTCGACAGTCAATTTTGCGATGGTCTAGATGTAGTGCATTTGTGTACAATACCAAAATGTCTGGGTTAGAGTCCCAGCGACGACAGGCATTTTTTCAAATCTCCAAGTATGTATTTTCACCTTTGGGGTTCAGGGATGATCTTAATAATTCGTAGGCGGATTTTTGAGATTTGTTTCCGAATTTTCTAATTATTTCAGCTAAACAAAAATAATTTCAGAACTATATCAAGGGTACTACCACGAGTCCTACAAATTTTATCGATTACATTTTTAGTTTCCACGAAATAGTCTTTATTTGGAAAACCAAGAAAACAAAACGATTGATAAAATCACAAGTCCGCAGGACGAGTAACTATAACTTAAATCTTGCATGGCCCATCATTATAATATTTATTTGTTTTGCAAAAACATTGAATTCCTTTATCTTTTGAAGTGCTAAATCAAGGGTAGATCCCTTATACAGTTAAGGGCAAGAAACCAAGCATAAAGTAATATTGTTTAAACTATATAGAAAACCTTATTTACATATTTCTTAATTAATACACTGAGGGTTAGTGTAATCATTTCTTCGACAATGAACTAGAGTAAGTCAAATAAATTTTACCTCAGTCACACCCTTTTACACAAAAATCACGCAATATTATCGAAATGTGTGTAAAATTAAATGACTAAAGTTATATTCTAATACGATTTAATAGCAGTATAATTAATTAATGAACATTTTTTAGAAAATTACATATAACTTTATATATTATATATTTATACCCGAAATTTAATTAAATGTAATCATTTAACAGGGATGCCGTTACAAGGCAATGCATTTAAATTATCAGTGAGTTGATTTTTGTCGCCGATTTAATGGTCTATGAGAATCTATGTTTATTTATAAGGATTGCTCATAAATGTCTGAAGTTTCAAGATTTTTTCACTAGAGATGATTTGACAAAAAATATTTATTATTATAGACTCCATAGAGAGCGAAATGTGTCAAATTTTCGGAGCCACCACGAACTCTAATAAAAAAAACAGAGAATATGTAGAGGTTTCAAGTATAAAATTAACCAGAAAAAATATCTATATCTGCAAAACTGTAAACCTCAATATGTTATTCAAGTGTCTCTAAATCAACATCGAACACTTAACATTTTAAACACAACAAAATTTTGGTGGCATTCTAAGTACTTAACATTAATTCGATTACTGACTATGTTTAGAACGCGTAACTGAAGTGTGTTCAAGGGTTTTCTGTCATGTAACGAGTCATCAAATTTTGTTTCAACGAGCATTATACATACATTACCAGGTGAATTTCAAATAACAATTGACCTACATAGCGGAGAAAATGTATTTTATTCGCATTTTCCAAGCGATTTTCGTGTATACAAAATTTAAAAAATGTCAAATGTATTACAAGGTTTTTATTATTAACCACATACAATCAACTACTTAATAAAATATTTCATTCTATAAACTTTTTAAAGAGTAAGTGCTTACCAAAAAAATTACAATAATGTAGTTTACAGTTTTTCAAGTCAGTTAAATACAATATTTTTAACAATATCCCTATCCTAGGTGGACACTACAAATTTTATCGTAAGTACACTTTTTATTAACATTTGTGACGGCTGTTGTCAATTGTCAGTTCTGTCAATTATGCCACTTGCATTTATTTGGGGATTGGAGAATTTATAGGTCATTGGTTTTTTTACATGTTTCTACAACTACTTTCATCAAAGACTAGATTTATGATTCTAAAGTATGTCTTCTCATGCCATTTTATTGGCTTATTTTGGGCTTGATTCTTTGATTGTAATAGTAATAAACATAAACTATTATAAATCATTATTACGTAATTAACTCATTTCATCAATAGAAACAATAGTTTTTAATCGGTGTAATATCGTTAGATAAAATATTACTGCCACACAGATATTTAAATGCTTTTTCAACAGAGACGGTTGGAATAAAAGAAAGCTGAACATTTTACATTAAGTTGGAATTCATTATCTGTATCATACTTTGGTTTAAGTCCGAAATTTAAAATGTTTTTGTAAACAGCTTTTTCAAAATTCTTGTTCAAAACTTTTTATATAAATTTGTTCAGTTTTTGTTTTTGTTAATATTGCGTATATAAGAGGATAATGGGCACCAATAACTTCACTGTGAATTGAAAATAATTAGTAAAATAAACTTGGCAGTGTTTTAAAGGTGCCGTCAACATAACATTGCTGACTGTTTAAAGTGCTTGTTTGTGGCAAATATTAAAACTATGTCATTGTCATTAGAATCACAAATCAAAAATTGATTTGATCTATTAGTTTTTATATAATTTTCAGGTATTTTCAGTTTTTCTAGTAAAGAAGGTGTGGAAAGCCCACATTTTATTTGCTAATTCTGTTTAGAGAACTTACAAAAGGACATGACTTGAAAGCATTTTCGCTTTGATTAGTTGCGACAGAAACAGTACTAGCTTGAAGTGAATACTTGCTTATTTTGGCTTGTTTCCTTAATGACGTCACCATTTTGGTAACGTCTAACTTAACGGTATTACTTTCGTGGTTATGGTCATTTTTTAACGACGTCATTTTTCATCGTCAGACAAGTCTTATATATAGACTTGTTTTTTTCACATTTCCAATATGAACTTATTATTAAAGATACAATAAACCATCTTTATAATTATTTTTTTCCTTTTGGCCCAGAATAAATTCATCTAAATATTTGCCATTTTAAAATGTTGGTAATTATATGATTTTGGCAACTAGTCAGTTTATTTGATTGATATTCGTTTGCACATAAATAACATTTTGACAAGTCCGCTATAAAATACAGGATGATCTGCAGAGAAGAGTAAAAATAATAAAATCTGCTTTTTATGATGGATGGATAATATATTATACCTGAGCGTATCAACTTGTCTTTAACCGCTTAACGTGTTTACCCGAGTTAACTCGGGCCAGTCCATACTGAAAATTCTTCCTCAACCGAGTTAAGTCGGGCAAATAACAAATTGTACGTATATCGCGCGCCGGCTCGAGTTTACTCGTTTTTACTGCGGTAGTGGGGTCTGTGTGGTGTGTTTTGTGGCTATTTTGAAGGTCACAAAATTTGGCTAAAGACACACACGGCTATTTTCGCCGACTCGGCCACCGCCCCGGCGGATGGTGTAATATAAATAAATGTAGTTGTTCATACTATACTGCGCTGCGAGAAAGCGACGCTATACCGCCGCGCGTACCGTCGTTCGACTCAAATGCATTACTTTTGTGAACCGCTTCGTGTGTTTTGTGTTTTGGCAGAGGCGGCCAGCCAAGTCGGCGGCCGACTCGACGAAAACAGCCGTGTGAGTCTTTAGCCTTAGAGTACACGCTGCGTCAGGCGACTGCCGCTCGCATTCATGCTTCCGCGTCAGCGCGTGTGTTTAAGTTTGAACTAGCGTCTTGTAGAAATACGAATTTTTCTTCTTTATTCTTACATATAATGGATTCCGACAGCGATAGTAGTTTTACTGGTTCAGATACATAGGACAAAATTGACGAAAGCGGGTCAGACACAAAGCTTGATATTTTAAGAAGTTCAGATTTCAGCGATTCTTCTGACATTGCACTTGCTCGTATTTGGTGCAAATTACAGACAGATGCCCTAGTACCACCTGAATTTCCATTTATTTCTTCACCCACCGTGTATTTACAGCCAAGTAATGATTTTAATGATGTACATCAGTCTTTTGAACAGTTTCTTTACGACGCCCTCATTGAACACATTGTATGTGAAACCAACGAATACCAAATCAAAAGAAATTCAAGAACTGGTCATCTACAACTTCTAACGAATTGAGAGTTTTTCTGGGTCTCATAATATTGTAGAACGTTGTCAAGAAACCTGAAATAAGACAGTATTGGTCAAAAAATATCTTATTGGTCACTCCATTTTTTGCCAAATGTCTGAGCAATAAAAGATTTGAAGCAATTATGTCTAATTTACATTTTTCCAATAATAAAGATTTTGATCCTGATCAGCATCCAAATCCTAAATTAAATAAAATTTGACCCGTGTATGAATATTTAGTAAAAAAAATTTGCGAATTAGTTAGGCCTGTAAAACACATTGCGATTGATGAGAGTCTTTTGTTGTACAAAGGACGAATTGGTTGGATTCACTAAATACCAGTGAAGAGGGCACGTTTTGACATTAAAACATATAAACATATATGTTATGTGAATCCAAAAGTGGCTATGTGACGAATTTTATTATATGCGGACAAATATTGACCAGGAATTTGAAAACCTTCTAGTTTCCTCTCAATTAGTTATGACGCTGTCAAAAGGCCTACTAAATCAAGGATACTGCCTAACCATAGACAACTTCTACAACTGTCCACAGCTTGCTGACCTCTTGATTTCGAAGAAAACGGAAGTTTACGGCACAGTAAAGTTAACGCAAAAAGAAATACCTAAAGAACTATAAGAGATAAAATTGAAAAAAAGAGAAGTCATTGGTTTCCAAAGGGGAAGGTATCCCTTATCAAGTGGAAAGATAAAAAAGACATTGCTCTGATATCGACTGTACATACGAACAATTGTTTGGAAGTGCAAACAAAAAAATAAAAGAAGATCAAGCCAAAAGTTGTCGCGGATTACAACGATACGATGGGTGGTGTAGATCGAGTTGACCAACACTTGAATGACTATAATGTACCCTTTGAGCATTTCATATATACTCGAAGAATATACTAAGAAAAACAGAAAAGAAATATTACAAAAAAATATTTTTCCACCTTTTAGATTTGGCCTTATGGAATTCTTTTTTTATTTACCACAAGAAGGGCGGAACGAGATCATCACTTATATACAGGTTGGAACTTATCAAGCAAATAATGCAAAGTATCACGTAGCTGAGTTTACACCCAGGTCAGGACGTCCTTCTTCAAATATTACACCTCTCCGTTTGACAGGCCGCCATTTTCCAGAGTAGATTCCAGCAACTGAAAAAAAGACAAATCCAACCAGTGTGGAATTTGCAGCAGGGTTCGTGATGCTCGCGGAATGACAATTAGAAGATAGACGTGGTACTACTGTCCAAATTGTGACATGCCCTTATGCGTGACGCCGTGCTTTAGAGATTATTACACTGTAACAAACATTTAAATTTACATAACATTAGAAAGTGCCTTTTTTTTGTTTGCCATTTTTTTTATGTTTATACTACCGTTTTTTAATTTTGTTGCATTTAGGGAAAAAATATATGCTTCCTGTAACCGCCCGAGATAACTCGGGTAAGCGCATGCGCGAAAATAAAAGTCTACTTTTTTACAAAAAAATGTGTTTTTTGGGTTGTGATAAAAAATATGCAATGGAACCTATTTATAGAGTCAAAATTACAAATAAAAAAATACGGCATTCTTTTGACAGCTTTTGTAAAAAAAAGTCGCTTGTTAAGCAGTTAACAGACATTTTCGATATTTTTAAAAATAAAGGTTCTTTATTCTTGCATCAAATTCATATTTTTTATCAAACCTCGTACAATACTAAAAAAATTGATATATGATTGTTGCATATTATGTTTTAGACTAAGCATGACTTTTTATGAAGAATAACTTTTTGTCATAATTCTAACTTTAAAAAAGTTCCCCATTTGTGCTGATTTATGCAGACACACTGTATATGTTTAGCGAATTTCAGTTTCTGAGATTAAATTAAATTTTTTAACATTAGCCTATTTTTTTCAACGGCCTATTGGAGTTCAAACAATTGTTTGTCCGATTTTTTGTTTTTCGAACACTTGTTATTCGATCTTTTGTTTTTCGACCTTTTGTTCCTTGATTTATTATTGATCGATATTTTAGAACTATTACGTTTTCTCATTCGATAGTTAGTTTTTCGATATTTTCAGTTAGATAATTATTCGCATTCGACCTTTTATTTTCGACATTTTCTCCGGGTCCCGTGCTAATCAGGACTCATCATCGATCATCGAGATATTTTTGGCATGTACAAACCCTTATGAAACCTGCAGAAGCGTTAAATTCACTCTCCTACATAAACAATGGAAGTTGAGCAAAAAAATTTCCCGCCTGGATATTAATTTCACCCAGTTTTTAAACTGGATACTGCTGCTAAGTACAGACGAAGTTTTTTTTTCACCCTTTCAGGTATCCCTTTACTCTCTTTCGATGGATTTCGGTAGAAATCAGGCTTATTGGGACCAGCCACTGGCTCCCTTCAATGAGTCTTGGGTCCAGTCTGCTTTCCCTCAACTTTGGGTTCGTATGACGGCACTGAGACGCAGATGGCCCATTTCCTTATTTTCGCATACAAACCTCGAAGAAGATAGAAAAGCACATCGGTTGAGTAAAATGAAAGGAAATTTATGAGTGGCTCTTGGGGATAACACATACGCTTTTCCTCAAGATAAATATTTTCCGATCCCAAAATGCACTTATTCGTTCTGGTCATTAAAGCCAAAATGTTTTTTGGACTAGTGACGATGTACATTTTCATACATTCAATGGGCTTGGTTAAAATCTTAACTTTTTTCTTACAAGAATACTCTCTTATTTTAACACATTGCAACATTAAAGCTTAGTTCTATTAGTTAATTATTTAGTGAAAACGTCTTGCGTGAATATAAGGGCAAAAAATACCTTTAATTTTTGTTGAGGAAAATCGAATTTTCCATATATTATCCCCAAGAGCAACTCATAAATTTCCTTTCATTCTACTCGAAATCGATGTAATTTTCAAACCCCTTCGGAGCTTGTATGCGAAAATGGGGCACTTAAACCTGTCACTATCTGATGGTTTAACAGAAAGTCTGGCAGTTGGTATAATCAAAAACAATTTACATTTAAAACTTAGGATCACTTTTTTCAAAATGGATAGTACATCATTAAAATATCATTTCATTTAGAAAATAATCGATCTGAAAGTTTTTATTAGAACTAACTTTCCCATTTGCTTAAAAAGTAAAAAGAAAGTAACGCCATACGGTGATAAAACATTTTTATTTGAAGAACTGCACTGCAACAGCGTTGAAAACTATTTAATTCTGGATAAATGAGTTTACACTTGGACCGTACATGTACCGAATATAAAGCGCTGACAGAATTCCCAGGTGAAGTGAGGTCATCGCAAAAATGGAAAACTGCCGAACAAAAATTTGTGCGTTTGCTAGGGGTAAAAACATAGTCGATCAGTTTAAATTGCCGCATCACTGGCCTTGTATATTGCCGTGCAAGCTGCAGCGCTTCGGCACTCGCCTCTTTGAAACTAAAGGTCTGTTCCAACGACGAGAAACTACTACAGTGCAACCTCTTTAATCCGAACTCCTAATTGTCAGACCTTGTTCGGATTATCTAATTGTTCGGATTAACGAATATACAATAAAACACCTCTTACACATTTTTAGACCTTTAGATCTATGTATGTATATTGATTTTTGTACATTTAAATGCATTATCAAACTACATATGTGCGACGCGGGCCGCGCTGAGGGTCTTTTCCTGTCAGCGCAGCGTTCGGATTACAGAGGCGGCGCATAGTGGGGCAAATCCACTTTTTAGTGGTCAAAAATAATTTTAATGATAATTTTGATTATGGGCATCATTTTGGATGGATAGCAGCCCACATTGCATAAATTAGGTTGTATACAAGAAAATTACACATAGTTTACAATAAAAATGTTTTTATTAGGCGCCGTTTACTCTAAGGGTATATAAGATAAACGGTGTATATTGTAAACGATATACGATATGCGACTCACACAGACATATACTTGAATTCTAAGGGAAGGCGATAAAAATAGGTTCACAGCAGCTCGATATGTTGTGCATTTGCGCGATATGCAGTTCTTAATGTTCTAGAAAAACAGAAATTTGCAATTTATTTTGTGAAAAGTTTTCGAAAATAACATTTAATTTTTTATTTTAATTTGATCAAAATATTGAAACTTTTCTCTGCACATACGAAATTTCTTATCAGTGGCGGCTCGTGACCAAAATATTGGGTGTTCACAATGACAGAATATAGGTCTCAGTATAGTTGTAAGTAAAAAAACTTTCAGTATGACCTATATTCTGTCATTGTGAACCCCAATATTTTGATTACAAGCCGCCACTGATACGGATCCACTACGTATTTCCGGCAAGGCAATAACACATTGTTTTAAATTGGAATGTTCACATATGCATATGCGTAGAATACGCAACCACGTGGCATGCTGCCGGAAATATGCACCTACGCATGCACGTGCCGAGATCTGTCTACCGGGATTCCTAATGCTTTTTCAAGATTAACAGATTATTTAGTTGATTTTTATATTTCGGGAACATCTGTATTTCCTCCTTCGGTATGGGCTTCCAAAACGAGTAATTTATTTTTAACAACCAACCCCTGTGAATCCTTTCACTCTCATTTTTCAAAAAGTTTTTACCAAACGCACCCCAATATTCACGTTTTTGTTAAAACTCTTATTGAATTTCAATGCTCAGTTTATAATAAAATTCAAAGTATTGTAACTTTATTGTTGTAAAAACGAAAACAGAGATGCGGAAAAGTTTTTAAATCAGAAGATTTTGGAGCTAGAAAATAAGCTATTGTCAGAATATGATTTTGTGAAGTTAGTTGCTCATAGATACAAACTATAATATTATTTACTGTAAAATTATTATTATTACTATTACACAGGTCTGCGAAAAAATACTTCTTAAACATTGTTTTGACCCCATGATTTTTTTTTTAATAAATAAATGCCAACTATTATATTCTGATTTTTATTTCACCGAGAAATAACTGTTTGCATTAATTCAGTAGGTACCTGATAATTCGTTAATGAACAAACTAGTAATAAAGTGCGCAATTGGCTAGTCATAAAGTGCTCAATTGGCCGGTCTCTGTTTGGTCCTTGGTGCTCAATTGGCGTGTCCGGCTACGGTATCAATTTTACCTGAGGGTAATAAAGTGCTCAATTGGCGTCCGTCCATGAAAGTAGCGGTTTTCTAACACCTCGGCATCATGGGATTTAATCAGGTACTTGATAACTACATTCCCTAAAAATGTCAGTTTTTTCAAACGCACCCCTAAAACGATATTATTTTTTTAAAAGAAAATAATGCGTTTTGTCAAATTCTAGTTATGTTATGAGATCTACTTTCTCTAAAAAGAGTGGTTTTCTAGAACATCGGCGTCATAGGTCAAGACACCCCTTAAATATTATTTTCTTACGAGGAAACGGTGCTCTGTGCCATATTCTATGTGTCTAAAACCCCGGCGCTTTAGGTTAAAACGCACCCTTAGAAAAGTATTATTTTATGCTAGAAGACTATGCGTTGTGGCAGATTCTGATTATCGGGTACTTGAGTACTACTTTGTCTAAAAATAGCGGTTTTCTAAAACCCCGGCGTCATAGGTTAAAAAGCACCTCTAAAAGATTATTATTTTTTAAGAGGAAACGGTACTTTGTGCCAAATGCTGACTATTTAGGATTTAATCGAGCATTTAAAGACTACTGTCCCTAAAAATATGTGTTTTTTAAAACCTCTGCGTCATAGAATAAAATGCCCCCCTAAAATATTATTTTTTTTACAAGGGAAATGTGCTTTGTTGCCACATTCTAATTATGTGGGACTTAATCAAGTACGTAATGACTACTTTCCCTAAAAATATCAGTTTTCTAAAAGCTGGGATTTTAGGTTAAAATGCACTCTTAAAAGAGTTTTTTTTTAAGTGGAAATTATGCTTTCTATCAAATTCTGACTATGTGCGATTTAATCAGGTACCTGGTATCTACTTTCGCTGAAAATATCAGTTTTCTAAAACTCCGGCGTCATAGGTTAAAACGTAATGTACCCCTATAAAGGCAAGTTTATTAGCGAATAAATTTTGAGAGATGAAAAAAATAATGAATAAAGAATGAAATTAATTAAATTAAGAATAACAAAAAGCAGTAATCTTGAGTCCCTCAAATAAGAAAACCAATATAAAACATAGTAAACTACTTTATTTAATGAAATTAATTTAAAAACAATATGACAAAATGCAGTAAGCGAAATATCATAAAAATAAATAGACTTATGATAAATTATTTAGTATGTTAGTGTGGCGCTACAGCAGAACGCCTGCATTGTGAGCAGAGGACCCACATTTAAAGCCCCGTCAAGTTAGTTTCTTATTTTTTTTGTTTTTGAATAACTTTTCATAATCATTAAGTAATCGATTAAATAATTGTTATGAAATAATATTAAGTGTATCTTTTTACATAATTATCGTGTACATTTCTAAGTTTTAGTCACTGCGGTACAAAAATTAGCGTATGTACCACGATACTAAAGTGCGTTTTAATCCCTCGAGTATTCATTCTCTGGATTAAAAGTGGCACTTTAGTCCCTTGGTACATAATATACTAGAAAGAACTTATCGAGATAAGCACACTACAATAATTATCATTTAATAGAATATGTTCAGTTCGTCTCTGCTAAAGTGAAATATAATAATATGTTGATGGACATCGAACCGTTGCAGTTGGAACGAATAATGCAATTTTATATATTCGTTTATTTTTAGTGGTTTAAAGGTACCACATGGACGACAATTATTAGACATGATTTAGAAATGATTTTGATAATTAAATAAAAACACTAATTTCGTTCCCTAAGCACTTAAGGTTTGGGCATTTTCAAAGTGTTTCACATCCTATTTTTCACACCTAAAAATTCTATTTTAAAATGGGTATTCACTTTCTCCAATAATTTTATCATTTGTAAGATCGGTTCAAAACTTTGAAAAAGAGACAATATCGCTGTTTTCTTTATTATCGAGTTTGTATTAATTTTAATTATTATTATCAATATCATACTGTTTTCAAGCACTACAACTATAAATGAACGAATAAATAAATATTTTAATTATTGTAATATTTGTTCTGTTTTTAATACGTTGAAAACCATCTATTAACATTATTAGTCAACTAACTTTTCTTCATGTTTTGAGATTATATTTAAACACATATCAGGTTATGTACAAAACGTTATAATGATCTTTGTGTACAAAATATTATTATATGAAACTTTGCCTACCATTTTTCAGTCTTTATTTTAAATTTAATCAATTTAACAATTTGTCACACATGTCAAATAAATTAATAAATTTCTTAAATAGGTACCTTTTATTGGCAAATAAAACAAGTGAACTAAAATGTTTATTTTTTAAGATCAGTCCCATCGCAATACATAATATTACACAAATTCAAACTAGAATGAAGATATATAATGTGTGACATTCTGAATTATACTCTTCACAGTTTAACAGACCCCCTTTTCAATCAGATTTTTTTTAGAATTAATAAACTTCATCGCCTTGTAGACCTTGATTTTTACTAATAATTTCATGTTTTTTAATTTTAACCCCCCTTAAGCCGCCCATTTTAAATCAGATTTTTTCAAAATCAAAGGGTTTCTTCTCCTTTTAGACCTTGATGTTTGCTAAAAATTTGAAGTTGATATCGTTTTTAGTTTTTGAAATATCGTGCAGACAAAAAACGTGACATCGGACAGACGGACAAAGTAAACCTATAATACTATTCACAGACTACTCTATGATGAGTAGAAAAATAATTTATAAGGTAAAATAAACAGTTTAAAGATTAGATTAAATTAGGATCATGGGCTATGTGGCCTCCCCACCCCGACCTTTTCAGATCTATTGTAAATATTCTGTAATTGTTGTTAAAAGTACCTTATCTAATTCGGTCTTTTGTAGTAGACTCCATAGACTTGGAAGTAAGTTATCCGGTATAGCTAGTTACTGTTGGTTTTTCTTCTCCAAGTGTAAGGAATATAAATCTTGCTAGACCTTCACAGTAGCACAACTCGTGTTCTGCCCTTTCCTCCTCTTCCTGACAGAATCGGTACCAGGCCTCTTCTGTCAGACCGATATCATACATATGTTTATTAAGCTTACGATGCCATTAATAGACCTACTAATACTCTAGTATTTTTCCAATTAAGACTTAGTAGATTCTCGGTGATTTTAGGCGATGGTCATGTTAACAACTATTTGGCCTGTCTCTGTCCTGTTGAGTTTTCGACCACTCCTAAGATTTTTTAAACATCCACTGCTTTGTAAATGTTCTGATAGTTGCCTTTGTGACACCACAGAAGGGTTCTGAACCAATATGAGCCTTTGAGGCTCCTTCTCGTGCTATTAAAACAGCCTTTTTTCATTACCCTTATGTTCTCTGTGGTACCCACGCTAAGGTTAGTTTGTTTTAACTACCCAGCTCTGTTATGGCTTCCAATCAGTTCCACTTAAGCTTTGAGTGTACCTGCATAGAAATAATGATTAACAAGTATGAAAATAAAAATATTAAAATTAAATTTATATTTTTATGTTATTTATGTAATTTTAAAATGTGTTTTTATGAAATTTGACTGGGTGTTCACTTAACAAATTTATAAATCCCCCCTGGTACCAGGAAAAAATAAATAATTGAAAAAGTTAGTAAATATAACCAAAGTATATATTTATAATTACTCAAAACTATTTCTATGACTATAGTTCCGAAAAGTAAATTGTATTCTAAATGTTAAGGAAATATTATTTTAACCCAAAAGAATTGCATAAAATCTATAAAAAAATCTCATAATTTTTAGAAATGTTGTTTTATTACCTTCTAAAAAAATAAAAAAAGCTGTATCCAGAAAAATCACAGTCCTTAGATACCTACATTTAACGCAATAAAATATCTATCGTGATTACAGAATAACGAGCTGTTATATTTATCACCTTGCTTCCAAATTATTTCTGAATATTTTTTTTTGTCAAAAATTATTAATTTCAGACAACTATAAGCGTGATTTTAAATTAATTACAGCACCTTATAATTTTCAAAAAATTATATCTCAAAAAGTTATTTTGTTAAAAAATTTAATTTTTTGGAAAATAAATTATCTAGTAATGATCATGCTCATATTTTTAAAATTTAAATTCTTTTAGTTTCCGAGAAAAACAATCAAGGAGCTTTAAATTTCAAAATATTACAAAAATCACTAAATAACACCATTTTAAATATAATCCCCACATTTGAGCTTTTAATGAATTCTAAAAATTGATTAAAATTAGCTACTAAAATGCCACGTTTTTTAATTGATTGTATTTTTTTATCATTACAATAAGATTGCAAATAGTAAAATGTTTATTTTATTGCGAGTGTATATAATACAAATATAATTTGTGTTTTGAATACATAAATATTATAAATATTGGTCACTAAATAATTATTTATTACGCATCAATTTTAAATTTAGAAAACAAATTTAGTTTTAAAAATGAGAAAACTAAAATAATATTTAATTTGTTTCGATGATCGATTGTTTTATTTACACCAAAAATATATTATTAGTATTCTATAATCATTCAAATAGATAAAATAAAATTAAAATATTTTAAACCAATTCTTTTCTGAATCATTAATTTTCGATCAAATTATATTTCAATTTGGATGTAGATAATTACCATCGAATATTCCGTGGAATAGAAATGTCACATCAAAAGTTAATGGCACGTGGCTAATTTTAAAGACACGTTGATATAAAATCAATACAGGATTATCTAATAGAGTGTACAGCTGCAGGGGTTTGAAACTGGAAATTGGAAGATGATGTACCAAAACGCCATCGAGATTAGTAACAGCTTAGTTTGAATGTCCGCTCAACTGTCTAGTGGTGTATCTAGATAAAATAATTGCAAGGATAAATAAACGCAATAAAAAATTAAAAACGAAAGCAAATTTTATTTGTTCGCTTTATGTATGACTCCGTTTGTACTTTGTATTTCATGAATTAGATTAGTACTAATTTGCTCGATTTATTGGAATCAAATGTAAAAGCTGCTCTGGACACCATCTATATAATATAATGTGATATTTTTTCTACGACCACCATCCAAAGTAGGCCTTTGCGCTTCGAAATACAACCGCAAAGTTGACGTTTCCTGCGAACTGACATTAAGTAAAAGCTTTGTCGCTCGCAGAGCGAAAAAATTGGCAGTTTTGTTGCTCACCTAGTTTAAATTAGATATAATATAATACTATGTATTTTTAATAAATTATTTCCACGTTATTTGTACGTAATTTTATGTTTTTTGTCTTATTATCTAGGTTAACATTGACTTTGAATATTAACTCCTTTTTTCATAACGTAGATATAGGCAACACATTATACACTACTTAAGTCAAATTTTAAGTTTTCATATTTATTTCCCAAAATAATGTAATCGAATAAAAATCTTGTGTGCATGTTGAGAGAAAAGTATGTCGCCGCTTTCGAAAGATTGCCGCGCTCCGCTAAGCGACGCGCGTCAACTTTCTTTCTCAAGCGGCAAAGAATCACTTGTCGCTCTTAATACACAAATAGCTATTAGCACTTCAAAATTTAAAAAATATAAGATGTATAAAACTTGTATAAAGAAAATTATTTATAAATGAGAAGATGTTTAAGCACTTATGACAAAAGAAGGTACCTCAAATAATTGCACGAAAATATGTGTGTTGATATTAAATGTTTTTTGAATTATACGTTAATTTTAGAAGAGCAAATTGAAATGATTGTTTAATTTGAAGATGTTTATTTTTTACTTTTAGATAGTAATGTATTATATTTCGATGTAAGTTTATTTGTGTGTGTGAAAACATATATAGTAACTTTTCGTTACTACGTATTCATATTATTTTATTGTATTTTCGTTTATTTATAAATTATCAATTTTGTTGTACTTTACATTTTTATACAAATAAACATTAATATTATTACTATTAACCTGTATAGTAAATAGTTATTTTATGTATAAAGGAAATAATATAGTGAAAGATAAAATGTTTTTGGTCTTTTATCTATAATATTAATAAAGCAGTTTACAAGTTAAATTTTAACAATGAGGTGTATAATTGCGATTTTGTTTTAATTAGAAATGTTATTTATATTAATTATCTGTATCTTTGAATCTGTAGCGTGTGGAGGGTGGAACACCCCACGGCACTTAAGCCTCATTAGGCCCATTGTGCATCCTCCTAAGAAGATAGGCACCTCCTAGCTCGTGAGCCAGACTATAGATTTAATGTAGTTGACAACGTCGCCAAAGAGGTGATTCTCTTATATCGGCCGGTATTAGCCGATATTCGCCGAACACCAATCTTCCAATAAATGAGAGCGTCGAGCAATCGTAAAGGATATGCTTGATGGTCTCATTTTCTTGTTCGCACCCTCTGCAGAGTGCGGATTCTGACAGTCCCATGATATGGAGATGCTTTCGTACTTGGCAATGACCAGTCAGAATGCCTGTAACTAGGCGCAGATTCTGTCTAGTCATAGTTAAGTATTTGTTTGCTGCAGTATTGTCAGGATAACTTAAGAGCTCCCTGGCAACTCTGCAGTTTCTTGTTTCATCCCATCTTTCCTTCAATTTCACATAAGAATGTTCTTTGATTAGGTCTGTCACTACCGATTTTGTCAGACCAATAGAAGGGCTAGGTCCAAATTGTATTTGGTTGGCTGCTTTCTTGGCTAGTGAATCAGCAAGACGGTTACCTTTCGATGTGGCGTGACCTTTAATCCATCTTAAGGTGACCATATTGTTGATGAATACTTCGGCCAAAGCTTCGTGACATTCTAGTACTAACCCTGAGTAAAATCGTGGTATGTTCAGGGTGAGTAGTGTTTGTCTGCTATCTGTATAGATAAGCATGTTCCTTCCAGTGATTTATTTATTATAATAACGTGGTCAAAAAATTGAAGCCAAAAAAAGCTGAAGGTGCACAAATGGTATTTTAAAAGGCTGTATTACTTATATTTTTAGTTTAATTATCAAGACTAAAGTTTTTGAAGTGTAATGGAAAAAATTACCGGAGACTACAGCAATTTATAGGTCTGGTAGGAAATCAAATATAGAAAAATCTAGCAGGTAAGCTTGTCAAATTTTTGATTGCTTTTATATTTTTGTAAATTATTGAGCTGTCATATTTAAATTTTTCGTAATATCTATTAAAAACAATTTTTGATATTGGTTCTATGAATATTTAAATAAATTAACATACTCAACGTGTTATCAAATGAATTTCTCTCGTCCTTCAGCACATGAAATTAATTTTTAAAAACATGTTTCGTGCATATGAAATTGAACTGAGATTGTCATAAATTTTTTTAAATTTTTGCTGCTGATATTTATCAGAAATAGTATGTAACGGATTTGTTTTGTAGTCGCTGTTATTTTTCTGTTTGTTTGCTTTGTCATTCTAAAATGTGATGTAATAATATCTACTTTTTCAATAATTATAATTATTTACTGTTGGCGATAAAAGTTTGCATGGACCACGTCAGCAAAAGTATCTACCAAATACGCCTGTTACTCGCCTCGCTCGTTTTTCTCGCTCGGTTCATAATCTCAGAATGGCTCGGCAAAGAACCACTTTGTTGACTTGGTACATAAATAACTATTGTATACAGATAAGGAGAGTATAGGAATCATGATTTTTTTCGACCTCGAGTTTTCGACGGATTTTTACGTTTTGCGGTCCCCTGAATCCGTTTTGACTATTTCCGCGATGATGTCTGTGTGTGTGTGTGTGTGTGTGTGTGTGTGTGTGTGTGTGTGTGTGTGTGTGTGTGTGTGTGTGTGTGTGTGTGTGTGTGTGTGTGTGTGTGTGTGTGTGTCTGTGTGTGAGAGTCTATGTGTGTGTCTGTATCCACGATAACTCATGAACATATATAAAGAAAAACATTAAATTTTAAACTTGAGCTTTATTCTGGCCTGCGGTGGAAATGATAAGATTTTGGGCAGAGTCGAAACATCTGGGGGGCTACTTTATAGGAGATCATTTTTATATTTTATGAAATACAACTCTTATTTACGTTTAGAGAAGAAAAATTTTAAAATAAAAATTACTTATTATGTTATTTTCTATAATTTTTGTTTTATACAAAATTTTCCTAAAATGGTCCGTATTCGAGAAATTTGACAAAATGTAAAAAATTAAATTTTTAGGAAAATTGTTCAAATAAAAGTTATTTGTGATATAATTAATTCTCTATAATTCGGTCCTATACATAATTTCTCTAAAATGGACCGTATTCGAGATATTTGAGAAAAAGTGCAAATTTTGAAGATAACTCAAAAAAAGGATAAAGATAAAGATTTAAATGTAAGCTTTAGTCCATGCTGCAGTAAACTGATTACATTTTGGACATAGTCAGAACTTCTGGATGTACTTTATAGAGGGCCGTTTATCTACTTTATAGAATGTACCTGTTATTTACGCTTGGAGAAGAAAATTCTTCAAATATAAGTTGCATCGACTACGGTAGTGTAGGTTGTCTATGGCGTTCGTATTTAGTTGGGAGCCAATTTTGTGGTCCCAAGGGGGTAATGATACACAATAGATCTGAAAAGGTCGAGGTTATAGATGCCATGGCTCACAATTAAATATACTATAAGGGGCGAAGACAAACGTATGCAATAAATTGAAAAATCGGTCACATTCCTGCGATTTAGTAAGTAATGTAACTCAATTTTTGGTAATCTAACCTAGCAATATATAAAATTTTACTTACATAGTCAATTCATGATGACATCTCCTGGTTAGTATGTAGGAAAGTTACTCACCTGGAAACAAAAATTATGCAATTAACACATATTTCAATCCAATTTAAAGATAATTCTTGCTTAATATAAGCTATTTCATACTGTACAATATACAGGGTAAATTCTAAGTAAATATTTTTTTAAACTGCATAGAGAAGTCGTTAAAATAAACACCTTTTTTAAATACCTTAAAAAAAAACAAAAATAAAAGATAAAAAATTAATTACGGATCTTGAATGGTGTATTAAAATTTAGCTAAATAATAAGCCTGTTTACATTTTTCACTTTTTCTTTTCGGTAATGAATCACGTTGGATTGTCTACCGTATTATAACTCAGTCGTGATTACAGTGGTGTATTTATCTGAAGTAATTAGTGAATTTAATTTGTTTAGTACGGTTAATTATGACAATAATGAACTTTGTGGATATATGTTACTTATTTTTAACGAGTGTCTTCAGCTGCAGCTGCTGCGTTGGTATTGTTCAGTAACCGCTTTTCCTTGAAAAGTGTGGACAACTGTTAACTAACGAATGAACAAATGATACCTCAATCACAGAAACTATTTTTATAGTCATACAATGAGAGACAATTCAAAATACTAAAAAATGTCTGACATGACAATCTCAATATATCCACATGCTTGTCACCTGTTTAATCCTTGTAGACGATGTTTGAATTTATTAATAACTAGCTGTTGTCCGCGGTTTTGCACGCGCGGAGTTATGTTTTTTAATATAAAAATGCATGACTATACGTCTTCCAGAATTTTGTTATATATTTATTATTTCTAGGTGTATCTAAAATAATTTTTGCTCTTTAATACTTTTATAATAAGGCAAATTATTAAATATTGTACAGTTGCAGACTATTTCAAAGTTCCCTAAAACTTAAAATCGAGGAATAACCTCGATTGTACCTTTCATATCTGATTAGTTATATCAGTAAAATGCCCGGAATTGCTCAAACGATGATAACCTCTTGCGAAAAGCTCTCAATCTCTCCATTAGCCTAATTGAATTTGCCCATACATAAGCTGTTAATATAACATCTTGTCTACTGGCTAACAGTAATCGAATCAAGTCAAACAGAAACTTGTTGCCTCGTAAGAGTTCAAGAAAAAGTTAAAAGTATTATTTCTGAAAATAGTATATTGTTTAATGAGTGATGAAAGTAGCATTTTCAAACAGTAAAACACTATATTTTTTCTATAACCATGGCTTACTATATAGGATGTTCAAGAAGTTTGAATGAGTTAACTATCTTTAAAGTGATCTCAAATAAATCTGCGATTTAGGGGTAAACCTCGTTTTACCTTGTTTGTTTTGGCATCTACTTTTATATTATAATTGAACTTTTCCTTTATAAGATCCTAAAAATGAATTCTATGAATGCAACAATAATTTTATAATATCTGAAATTGCAACCAGTTATTTTCGTCATGTTGTTGATTTTTAAATGGTTATAGAAAAAATTATTAATCATCTGTAATTGTATCAACATACGATATTTCAAATAAAAAAAACAATATTCTCTTCTTTTAAATTAAGTTTTTTTGGTCTTTTGTAAGATATATTTCAGCAAACCAGTTATTTTTCTTTATTATAAACTTAAGTCAAATCAAGAGTCTTAAAACTAAGAGTTTACTTAATGGTACCTTCTCTTCCGACTATCTTCAAAAAATAAAGAACATTTTTGAAAACATTCGCCCCAGCAAGACTCGTCATTGCATACCAGAAGTTTTTTATCACCCAGATTTAGATAAAACTTCTCATGTTTATCTTAGAAATTATTAGGTTAGACTGTCCTTACAAAAACCTTATTCAGGACCGCATCCTGTTATTTCTTCAAAGTTCAAAACTTTTGACATATTAGTAAGAAATAAACGCATAACTGTTTTAAGAAACAGGGTTAAATTAACAAGAAACGAAAATATTGCAAAGCAAAAAGTAGAGAAGTTAGCAAACAAACGTTCAGTACATTTTCTTTTGGTAAGTTTTTTTGTAAAGGGGGATGATATAGAGGACTTATTATTTATTTTAATTACTTTGTACATTTTTAAAATAAATATTTGTTAATATCAGTGGCGACTCGTGGTAATTTAAAAACGGTATTCACTTTTTTTCAATAATTCTATCGTTTGTAAGTTTGTAAGCGCCAATATCGCTGTTTGGGTGTACTTATTATTATCATCAATATCATACTGTTTGCAAGCACTACAACTATTAATGAATATTTTAGTTATATATTGTAATATTTGTTTTGTTTTTAATACGTTGAAAACCATTTAAAAACATTATTAGTTATAGTACAAAGCTTAATAGTGATTTTTGTGTAAAAAATATTATATGAAACTTTCGGTTTTTAATGTAAATTTATTCATTTTCACAATTTGTCACACATGTCAAATAAAGTAATATATTTTTTAAATACCTTTTAAAAAAATGTTTATTTTATTAGATCAGTCCCATCACAATACATAACCATTACCCAGATACAAACTAGAATGAAGATATATATAATGCGTGGCATTCTAAATTATATTCTTCACAGTTTAACAAACCCCCCCTTGACTCCCATTTTTAATCGGATTTTTGTCAGAACCAATAGGCTTCGTCCCCTTATTGAGCTTGATTTTTTTCAAAAAGTTCAAATTGATATTATTGTTCGTTGTTGAGTTGGAAATATTTCAACCTCTTTTAACCCCCCTCACTTTTATTCAAATTTTTTTCACAATCAATAGGCCTCTGCTTCTTATAGAGCTTGATGTTTGCTAAAAATTTCATGTTGATATCGCTTTTTGTTTTTCGTTTTCAATGTAGGATTTGTTTTTAATCCCATCTTAACCAGCTATTTTTAATCAGATTTTTTAAAATTAAATAGGCTTTGTACCCTTATAGAGCTTGTTTTTTGCTTAAAATTTTCAAGTTGATATAATTTGTTGGTTTCACAGTGTCTAGGTACACGCTAACTTGTACGCAATTCAAACATTTATAAACACGCGAAACGTCTTGATAGAGTAGGCCGTTGGTGTTTACGCCGGTCGTAGCTAGGTATGGATTGAAATTTTTTTGTGGCGGCGAAGCCGCCACCCTACGAGAAGTCGTTCCTTCATTTTCTTGTTGTCACGGCATTATCATTATTTGTTCATGCATGTGAAATTTGCTTCTATGGTTTCTAAAATACTACTGTGCTAGTCACGGCGTAAATGGAAACAAACAAGACGCATTCACACAAACACCTCCCACCACAGCAATATGACGTTTCGGGTGTATATATTTTTTTGATTTGTGTACACTTTAGCGTGTACCTAGCAACAGCGTTTTGTTTTTGACTTATCGTGTAGACAAAAAACGTGTCATCGGAGAGACGGACAAAATGCCTCGGAGATGAACTGCAGTCATTACAGTCAACTTTTTAATAGAGCAGACTGAATGTTGTTTGGACACTTTTGTG
Source organism: Psylliodes chrysocephalus (assembly GCA_927349885.1). Lineage (NCBI taxonomy): Eukaryota > Metazoa > Arthropoda > Insecta > Coleoptera > Chrysomelidae > Psylliodes > Psylliodes chrysocephalus. The sequence continues at coordinate 75,914,953 of OV651813.1, forward strand.
TTCTACATTTACATATATCAGTTAAATTTAGACAAGAAATGCAGTTAGTCCCAATTATTGTCAAAATATTTATTTTTTACTATTAATCTAACTATTAAAACTTTTTTTTACACCCACATGGATATTAGCTTATCTAAGCACAGATTACAAAACGAAAAAGTATGCATTGCCTTCAATTGAACTTATCTATTTCATATCTATAGATAGTAAGAACACTGCAAAAAAAATGAAATCCACCAATTTTTCTGACAGTGTCATATACATCCAACATGCCTCTATAAATAGTACGACATAGTTCAGTTTACCTTCCAGGTACTGGTATCGGTAAATATTTAATTATGACCTCATGATATAGGTACATACTGTTACGAATAAATATAATACCCTGTATATAGGTATATTATGATTTGTAAAGTTTTGTCCAAGGGCAGGCGCGCTAAACAAATATTCAATAAAATAATAAAACGTGTTGTTGGACAAGGTTTTATTAAATCATAATATTAAAGTACAGGGTCAAGAAAGATCAACAAGGGCACTCTTGAAATATGACAAGTGAATATTCTGGGAGTTCCGTTTGGTCTTCGTTGACGAGCGGTCGAAATTATTCGAATTAAGTACATTCCTTTTTTTGTGTCCGAAAGTAGAGTCACGGGTCCCGATTAGTTGTTTTTGTAGAACCATAGTGATAAAAGTAACGTGTGCTTCCGCCAGTCTTGCAGCCCAACAGATACAATACAATGCTTATGTAAGTAAATAGTTTTAAGTAGTTATATTTAGTTATTGTGTAGTCAGTAAAAACTACGTGATTGCGAAAGCAATATTAGTTATTTTGATTTGTTAAATAAACCACAGTTATTTGTTTTACGCTTGTTTCAATTTTCTTTGGTTTAGGAAAACTTACGATTATTTAAAGGCGGGGGTATTGGCTTAATCCGATCTCTGAGAGAGAGAGAGAGAGAGAGAGAGAGAGAGAGAGAGAGAGAGAGAGAGAGAGAGAGAGAGAGAGAGAGAGAGAGAGAGAGAGAGAGAGATACTGCCAAAGAGAATAGTTCCTGTAGGGCAAACCCTTTCCTTGTCCTCTGAATCATCGTCAGGAAATTAGGATTCCTTCTGAACTTAACCCCCTAGCCGTGTGTTGTCTAGAGGACAATTTAAATACAAATTGGGCCCCTCTATACAACTCGTATTTACCGCTAGGAGTGGACTTAAGGGTCAGTCAAAAAGGCCTACAATCTCACTCTTAACATATGGTGGAGGCGCACAACTATTTAATTTCTTGAATTAATTTAGCTAAGTGCAATATTTATTTTTTATATCGTAACTGTAATGTAAGTTTAGCTTCCATTTTTTTGTAAATGCATGTGATACCATCATTCGAGTTAAATCTTCACCGCTACATCAGTCTGACACTGTTATTAGTACCTCTAGGATTTAAAGATATGACATATTTCTATGCCTTCAAATTCATTAGGGACAACCTACTAGGGTCAAGAAATTATTCTTGTTCAAATTAATATCTTCTGGTAATAATTTTTCTTGGCTAACAACGTTAATCTAAGATGTGTTTAAAATTAGGTAGTTGCCATAAGAGCTCATTTGAGCGTTTTCCTATAACAAAATACCAATGACATTGTATCCATTTACGCAGTCTGTTTTTGAGTTGGGTATAAAACACATGACTATTTTGTAGAAGCTCGAATAAAACAAAATATGAACGTAACCTAAAAATAATAGTAATGTTTTACCTGGAGCTTGGAGACGTGTTTGGTTAATAATCATTGAACTGTCACACATACTTCCGATTTATTAAATTCGCAGTTTTACTTAAACATGGTTTTTAAACAACGAATTATAGCGAATTTTAGAGTTTGACAGCTTGATTGGAAACATCAAGATAAAATATTGTAAAGAGGACATAAACTATTTTGCGATGTGACAAGTGAACGTACTTTGAGTCGTATTTTGATTAATTTGACGTTAGTAATTTTATATTTGAAGAGTAACTGAATGAAAATGTTTTTATATCATTTAAGTTATCCTATTTAAAAGAAAGTTGTATTTATTCTTACTAAAACTGACTAAATCCATTTGCTCTAGTTTGACACATAACGTAAAATGGTGCGGACACTTTTAGTATCGTAATAGCATCTCCTCTTTATTGTATATCAATTATTGGAAAGTTCTTATGCCCGTCATACCTTCTGACTTCACTGTGTGCGTTACGCAAATTAAGATGATTTAAGTGATTTTATGTTTGTTTTACTACGTTTCAAGGATCTGTAAACGTGTGACATCTCTTTTTAGCTAAAAACTTTCGAGAACACTTTTCATTCCTTCGGGCTCACTTATAAAAGAGCGCCACGGAAACGAGATTATCCAGAGCGCAGTACTCAATAATAGATATTAACACATATGAAAACAATAAAATTATTAAAATTGAATTAATATTTTTCTTATTTATTTTAAAATAATGTGTTTCTATGAAATGTAACTGGATATTCACTGCACAAATGAACCAATGGAGAAAACGCCCCTGTTTATAGTAATAATTGTTATTTAAGTAGGATTTTGACTTTTCTGGAGACAGAAATAATTGTAATGTTAGATAATAAAAGTTCCAACTAACATGTTTTAATTTTAATAATAAAAGACTAAAGATATGTTTATATTAATTCATTTTTAATAGTGATTATTTTTGTTTTTAGTTATTGTTTTAGTTCTGTTCAGAACTAGTTTATCGTTGGGGAATCTTGTGATTTGCCATTTTTTTTACTTTTCTCTTCTTATTAATTTCTCTAGCCTGCCTACGTTTTTTCTTGCAATATATGGTGTATTGTTCTACGATTTTGAAACAAGTAAAAACATATTTCTGAATTATGAATGAAATACTATTTTGAATATTACGATTTATTTAAAATGATAAAAGCATTGTTAACCACGCAATCCTCAATGCCATTTATTGTTTACGTCCACGATGCAGATAAAGCGCCTTTAATCCCACTGATTTTGTTTAATTTGCTCCATGTTCAATAATATAGAATGAACGTCCTGGGAATTTGCTCTACTACGATTGGCCAAAACATTCGCTTTTGGCAATTGTACTGAAATTGAAAACACGAAATTGAATGTTACAATATATTCCCGTCGACAAACATCACTGGAGGATTAAATATTAAATTTCACTGGTAGTATTCCCAGGTGTACAGAATTTCTAAATTTAATAATATGGATATGTTCGAGCCTATTTTATTTAGACAAGGCGTTCGTTCTTTCAGGAATGAAATGTGCTCAAATATTTAAGTACATTTATTTATGTCTGCAAAGTGAATTTTTTTAGTTATTGAGTTGATGTTGATGGGAAATAGAGGTGTGTATTTGAGTTTCTGAGTATGTCCCACTTCTATGCCTAAAATATGAAATAACGAGTAAATAGCAATAAAATTTTTTCTCTCATACTAAATATAACGAGTGATCTAAGGATAATGTTTCTAAAGTAGGCATTTGATAGATTAACGTATGTCTAAGAATATAATTTTTCTTCTTTTTGAGTGTCATTTTGGATTTAATTCATAGCCGTGCGTAGTTTTCTCAGTTTCTATGTACTGTCGGTCATTGCCAACTTAAAAAACATTTTTTCCTACCAAAGGTTCTAAAACGTGTTAGCTCTTTTCTTCTCAACCCCTAGGTTGGAGACAGAGAGGGTTAACAGTGTAGGATCTTTAATTTTACATAAATGAAACAAACAAATTCGTGTTGAAAGAAGTTCTATCAGATCTATATTTTAATGAAACAAAAGTAACTGTAAACATTTGGACAATGTCAAGTATATTAAGTGAAATACTTTAAATAAATAAAGCTGCAATGTACCAGTTACCCAATCTAATGGTGGTTTACAATCAAGGGTCATACAAGGGTCATATAACAAAAAGGTAGGTTATAAATGGTACCACATATTCTGGGCTCAAAAATAACTCGAATAAAAATAGATTTTTTCTAATATTTCATGACCTGTTCAACATTTTGTATAGAGAATAAATACATGGCTTTCCTATCGTAAGAGCATTTTTTTCATATAAAATTACGAAATCTGTATAGAGGTTTTCAACCTCTTAAATCCCCCAAATTTTTCTATGCGTTACAATTATATTAATATTGTGACACCATTGGTTTAATACATCATTTTTTAAATTTTTTTTTTCTTCTAGTACTTTTTTTAAAACGTCAGTTTTTATCGAAATGCGGTTTCTTTTTCATTATCCTACAAAAATTTTGAGTAATAAAAAGTAAGTTATGACTGAGTATTTATGTTGTTCGCATGTATAAAAAATATGTACAAATGTGTAATATTTACTAAAATAAATGTTTAAAATATCCTCCATATTCGTGAGTACACATTCGGCACCATTTTAAAAAGGAATACCAAATTTTTTGGAAGATCATTGGTTCTAACGAAAAAGATTTGCACTTTCAATGATTCCATGCCTCAGTTGTTGTTTGTCGAATATTTCAACAAACTACAGGTCCTCTGTCATAAAACCCTAGAAGCGAAAGTCAATATGGTTAGGATCTGGACTTCTGGCTGAATAAGAAATAGGTGCATCAGGGCTCCTTCCCATCCAACGTCCAGGGTACAGACCGAAAAGATATTCGTTATCGAAATGCGCTCGAGCTCCATCTTGTAAATACCACATATTTTGCATTATTCCTAAATTTACCTCTTCCAAGTACTCTGGCAAATCATTTTTTAAGAAATGCAATTAATTTGCACTATTTAAATTATTTAGAAGAAATGCTGGTCCTAATAAATTATTATTCACAATGCCTGCCCAAAAATTGACTTTAAAAGTCCTTTGGTGATAAGTCACTTTTTTGAGGATTTTCTGTGGCCCATTTGTGTTCGTTATGGTAATTCGTAATGCCATTTTTATTGAAGGTAGATTCATCGGTAAACAAAATATGAATAATGAAATTGATATATTCTTTTAGAATAATCCAGTAATTCTTGAACGGTTGTTAAGTGTAATTGGAGCTGCCGTTCCTTCAATTTTCTCCAAACCATCAAGTGACCAACATTTAATTAAGTAGCTATTACCTTATTTCCAGGGTTTTCTTTGACTAAATCTAAAATCTCACCATCTTTTGTATTCATGTTTGGACGACCACTATTTTCAGCAAGTTTCGGTCGTAAAGTACCCGTCTTCCGTAAACGATGATCAATAGAAAGAAATAATACTCTGTCTAGTATATTCCGATTGAGATATTTTTACGCATTACGCCTTGCAGCTGCTGCACTTTTCACTTGGCACCTGTGATCACCAAAATTACAGATAATTATCTGAAACCTTGTTTGTAATAGAACAGCTTATTGACTTTACCTGCAAATTTTAGCTTATAACGAGTAATTATTTGGATTAAAGATTTGCAAAATTTCTTACAATTGACAATATCATGTAACTTTTGTTAATGAAAGATTTAATTTTTAAAATAATGTCAAATAACGCCGTGAAATTCCTTACAAGGTAATTTTTTTTGACAGATTATTTATTCTTGCATAAGTAAAGAAGACGTATAAAGAAAACTTAGGCAGACGGTTGTATTCAAAAGACAGACGAGCCTAAATTGATTGCTATCAATACAATAAATTACGCAAGATATAATTTTTTCAAAAGCCCTTGGGAGTATTCACTCATTGCGAAGTCACGGTAGGTAAAGCAAAAGCGATACTAGCGGAAGCTGCGGATAATTTGAGAACTTTGGGCGATATTTTTGTAATTTTGGCGTATCAAATACACGTATGTATTTTACATTATTTTTTTAAACACTAGGTAGTAACAATACTATGAGCAACCGGAGTTGCTGTGTTGTAAATTGTAAAATACTAGTAAAAAACCGTGTAAATTATATAACTTTTCAGTAGCAAAGTGGAAATTAAATCGAAGAAATAAATGAATGGTTGTACTTACAATAAGAAGAAAAAAGTACATTTACTATTGTAATAATATCAGTATTATTCGAAATAGTAGATATCAGAAAGTAGAAAGGTTTTATTTAAACAATTTAACCATATTCTTCAACACCCCTTAAATGGTTAATGTTCAACAAGGACTAGATTTCTGCATTGTGGTATGTGGCTGGATTGAAATTTTTTGACTTCTTGATATGAAACCAGTTTTAATCAATAATTCTATGTTTTCTTATGAACAAAAAATTAAGAAAATAAATTACAAATTTACAATTATTTTTCTTTTGATTCCACGTTATTATTTATTGGTAATTTTTTATTCTGACATTATTTAACTTATTCTTTAATGACAACTTATCGGGCTTTTTTTTTCTTTTCTTCTCCTGGGCTCGTCTGACTATGTCTCCGAATAACACTGAAGCCTATTGGCTTATTGTATTTTACCCCATGTTTGTTCATAGCACCCACTCTGTCACCTTTGTACCTTGTAGAAGTTTCTACAGATCCTGAGGTGAGTGGGTTCTATACGTTGTCGGATAAACCTGGGGTTGTCCAAAAAGTGCCTGTCTTTTGCGATCTAGAGCTTCGCATTCGCACAGTATGCGTTTGGCCGTTTCTGGTTTCTTGTGACATAGTCGGCACATGAGTTCCCCATTGTACTGCCAATTATGTTCAAGTGACCATTTACTGAGGCGTGCCCAGTCATGAACCCTGTTATCACTTTCAATTGGTTCCTATTCATAAAGAGTAGTTCTTCAGTTCTTTTGGGACATGGAGATGCCTATAAAGGCTTTTCCATGTGCCGGTTTTGGGGTGCTTAGGCAACTTCTCATTCATTTTCTCATAAATACTGTTGCCTGCCTTTGTTTTCTTATTAATTCATATTGATTACACTTACTTCTTTAGCTAAAGCAATAAAAATATATAATGATAATTAAATATTTTTTTTTACTTGTTTTACAAATCCATTTACTTCTCTTACGAATTCTACTGCTATCACGCACGGTGCCTGGAGTTCTTTAAGCAAAATAAAAAACATAAAAAAAAAGATATAAAAAAAAGCCAGTGATATACTTGCAATGTACTAGTACTATTTATATTCATCACTACTTGCATTGTAAAATACTTCATCTTCGTCTAAGTAGTCAGAAGCTGAGATTTTGCAAATCTCATCAAGTTTGTATTAAAACTTTTGTATTTTCTGGTAGTTTAGATATATAAAACATAGTTCTAATATCAGCGTGATGATGACAAGAATATAAAACCTCATAAATTTCACAATTTACATATACATAAATCTCGTAAAATATGTAACAAATATTTCTACAATTTACTCGAAGAATTTTGTCTTCCAAAATACCCGGTAAAATATTTATTTTTCGGTGTTTCACTCAAAACTGCACGCCAAATTTAAAATAGACACTTCTCAATTTTTCAATGATTTAAAAAAAATCGTAGGGTCACTTCTGCTCTTCTTCAATAACATTAAGCACATTATTACTTTCTGATATCCCTACTCTTCTGTTTTTTGTTTTGTTTTATTTAATGATGGCACTATACACTTATCAAAAATTAGGTATATTTTTTTCCTTGATGTTCTCCCTAGCTTCTTAATGATGTAGATTGCCAATCTGCCATAAGTAAAAAGAGCATCACGTAAAGATACAAAGAAAGCACCCATCAAAAATCGTACAATCCATTTGATTTGGAATTGAAGAAGTTGATACACGTTTTTCTAATAATGTATTTAATAATTTTGGTTTATATGGTTTATTTAGGTTCCTCTCGAGATGGCTCAGTAACAAAGGAACAGTTGTCAAATAGAGTGCATATTTGGATAGTAACTAGACTTTATCATTTGATGGAAAAGGTAGAATGAAGCCTTTTAACATTATTGACAAATAGCTAAATATTGCCAAAATGTTTGCTTCATTCGGCCATTCGTAGAATATATCAAAGGAGCAAATTCATTGCATTGAAAAATTTATATGATGGATGTATGGTAGACATATTGTAAGACAAGGCTTAATTTGTTTTTTAGGGACCATGGTTGTACCGTGTCCCAAGGAAAAAATCCATTAAATAAAATTAAAAATTTTGATGTTAGCCTTCTATGTCACCTTGTCGAAAGATATTAATAAATAAAATTTAATCAAGTTTGCGCTGTCTGGAGTTATGAAACCGAGCCTAATCCAATTTGTTTTCTGAGGGGCATGGCTAGCTTTTATTCGATAGAAGATACCAACTGGAACGGTTTACTGGACCACAAACACCTTCTACACTTGATGAGATTTGGAAAATCCCGGCTCCGGATACACATGAAGATGAAGTATTTTACGATGCAAGTGGTGGTAAAGTTGAATAGTATGAGTACATTGTCAAACAAAAGTAACTTGTTTTTCGACATTATGTTATAGCGCTTATTTTAAAAATTCATTCTCTAATAGAAAAGTTACAAGAGATTGTCAATTATAAGAAATTTTGAATTTTTTTTCCAAATAAGAACTCTTTATGAGATAAAATTTGCAGTTGGCGTAAATATTTTTTTTTTACGTTTCAACTTTAAACCAATTTATAGTTTGAATGCAAGCGTCTGCCGAATTTTTTTTTTAACTTTAATTAGTAACATATCATTTAGTATTATTTTGTCACAAAAATAACGGTCATAATTTATGAGGAACTTAATGGCGTTTTTTGACGTAGCTGACAGTGTTCGCTGCGAAATAGCGACCACTTTCACGTCAGACGTCTATGATTTCAATTCAGTTAGAATTTTAGGCCACTTTCATCAAATATTTATGTTGATAATAATTCGGTAGTTTTGAGAGATTTTAAAAAGCGACCACTTACGACTGGCAGACAGACCGTTTTAAAATTACAACCCAAAGTAGTACATACATGTTATTTCAAAACTTTGGTAGTTGTTTTTACTGCCATCTCTCGAACTACTAGTCTGAAGATTTTAGGTTTGATCCCTGATCGATGCATTCTTTTTCTTTCCTTTAATTCTCCCCTTTGTCTTCACTTTAGGAAGATGAGCATGAGGATTTTTTTCAATTTCGCAGGAAGGATTGGGGATTATGTATTTTGATGTTTCCAAAATTAACTAGTATAAAATTTTCATCGTATCAATCACCAATTGTGATAGATAAGTAACGTGTTAACTTAATAGACATCTTCAACTAGTCAATTATTGTGAAGCTCCCCAGATGATAATTTATTAAAAAATGAAGTTTTTTACTCTCTATACCAAAATATATGCGTACATGCAAGTACGAATTATTCTATGGAAGCCTTAATTATGAACATAAAATTTTTTTACTGTCAGTCATTAACATTAATTCTTATTTTGTTTCATACTTAACTGGTGGATTTACTACCATAGCTACAGGTTACGCATTTATAGCGTATAATCTAAAAAAAAAACGCCATTTTCATTTGCAATTCCCATCAGGATGAAACGAGGGATACCAAATGGGCGTCTAAAACTAATAAACAACGAGTTCGCGGCCAGGATTATGTTATTAAAGTCTGTGAGGTGCGAAATTAGCTCTCTAATGGTCGACAGGGTGTGTGCGAATGCATAAATGCACTTACTGATTTTAACTTTGATCCAGTTTATGTGTTCAGCATTACTGCCCGATGCTGTTTTTCGATTAAAATTCTAGTAGGTGTGTAGTGGATTTTGCTGACCTAATTACATTTGAATCAATGAGGATCTGCATAATTTAAGGATTCTACGCCAGGACGAAATACATAATTGCTAAGGATGGTTATTGTTCTGTTAATTTTAAATTGAATATATATAAGTAGTAAGTATTGTTGGTAATTTTTATTCAAATTCAAGGACTTTTCATGAAAAAATAAGTAAATACACTTTTCCAAATTATGTAGAAAATATTAATTGTATCTTTGTTTTGGAGTAAGTTTAAGTCTTTCCAGTGTCTACCCTGTATTTCAGCAGTAGGAAGAGACTGGTCTGCTCACTCAGCAACCTGGTTCAGAACGAGGAAGGACTGCAACAGCTAGAGACGATTGCTTTTTCGTTTTTATTGCTTTGAGAAACCGAATGGTTACGGCAGTTTCCCTTCGAAATAATCTACAAGAAGATAGAAATGTAAACGTAAGTGGACAGTTAGGAGGCGACTTTATGCTGCTGGATTATTTTCTTAAACTTAGGCTACCGGACTGTTCCATAAACACTGGATTAAAAGGTTCAATTTTCCACGAGAACACATGGCTTGGACAATAGAGAATGATAGTCGCGTACTGTTCTCAGCTGGATCGCCATTTTGTCTTATGGACTCAGGCACACGTGTTTATTGCCCAATTACTCCATTTGGTGAAGGCTCAGTTGTAGAATGGGAAGGCTTATATTTTCAAGTTTGCACGGAGTTAGTATATATCCAGTATGGGAAGTTGACTACGCATAGGTACCTGAAGACCATGATGTGTCGTTCATTGTTATTCTTAAAAAAGACGCAACTTTTATGCATGATAATGCACGGCTCCATACTGCTCGGATACTCACTGCTTATATTGACACGGTTCAAAGCACGCGATTTGTTTCGCGGAGTTGAATCCGATCGAAGTTTGGGTTGAGATGGGGAGACGTTTACGGAGACATTAGCCTGCAGAAATTCTAGGTGGGATCCAAAATCTAATTTAAATCATGCCTCGTCGTTTGCGAGAGCTATCACTTCGAAAGGAGGAAATACTCACTACTTAATTCTTTAATATTTCTTTTATTTGAACTAAAAGCATATCAAATAAAAATTTTCATTTACATTATTTTTAATCATTGAGGTAGTATTATAAGGAGACGCGATCACGTGGTCAAAGCGACATCATCCGCCATATTGCTGCGTAAAACAAATGCATTGGCGGTGGAATATCAGCAGTATATAGTAGGTACAGGAAAGGATTGAGGATGATTCCTTGGGGAACACCTGACTTTATGGGTTTTTAATTGGATAAACAGGTTTGAACTTTGACTTTGCAGCTTAGGTAAGATTTAGTAAAATGAAGTAATATCTGCTTTATTTTGTATAGTAGACCTTGGTGCCATAATTTGTCAAATGCCTGTTGAATGTCAAAAAATACAAATACACAAAATATTTCTTGTTCCAAAGTTTCTTTAATATAGTTTATATTCCTTTGGAATTGTTAGATTATCACAAATGTGAAGTTATCTACATCTACAAAGGTACACTAAGAAAAATATAGCTCTATCGTAATAGTTATATAACTTGGTTTAAATGAAATGTGGGGAGGTTTCAATATAAAACAACAAAAACCGCAATTAACTTCTGCTCCGTCTGGGGGGGTGCAATTGAGGATAAAATTAAAAAAAAATCATAGAAGCTACAAATGATATTGTACTCCTTTCTGCTTAAGATATGTTATGTAGTTTGCTCTTTTCTTCATCCCTGATATCATGTTGGAATTTGTCGAGCCGTCTGAGGGGTTACAATGAGGAGTGAAATTTACAAAATAATTGAAGCCACTAATGGCTTTGTACAACTTTCTGCTTCAGATATGTTATGTAGTTTGCTCTATTGTTCATTCATATTTAATATGTAAGAGCAAATATAGAGTAATTTGATAAATACTTTTTTTGTTAAAATTTTAGTGCCTACCTGCATATTCTATTCTATACATTTATTTTATTTTTTAATTTTTTATTCTAGAATTTTTACAAATTCAATATAATTATGAAAGATAAAATTTCTAGATATAGTGGAAAAACGTTTAAATCTAGTGGTGAGCCTAATATCTAACGGCAATAAATTGCATGCTTTTGGCAAAGTATGAAAAAAAAATCTATGACTAATATTTTTTCTAAATCTTCGGGTGGTTAGGAACTCATTAGCAGTACTGCGGGTTTGGTATACAGAAGGTACACTATTCTGGAAGAAATTGTGATCGAATATTGCAAATATCTTCTGTATATAATAAGTTTGTGTGATATCGTCTTTATTTCTTGAGTATAATTTTTAAAATGTAATTTTGCGTAATATTTATTTTCTGCAATGAGTTCCTGTACAATCCTCCCCATATAAAGATTCAATAACGGAAGAGTGATTCAGCTAAAGACTTGTAAATTAGTAATAACAATTATTTTCTCGAAAGAAACTCTCGTAGTGGATAGCATTTGTAGATGAGCTTCCTTACCTTTCTCGTCAGATAATCTATATGGTTACCCCATTTTAGATTTTTATCAATAATTATGCCCAAGTACTTGACTTCGTTTGTCTCTTTAATTTCATCTTGCATACCTGTGATTTTTATACTAGTGAAGTCTGGTCTATTAGTTTCAGTTAAAATAAAGGCGAGATAATTTGTTTTGTTTGCATTTAACGAAAGTTGATACTCATTGAGCCACCTGTTAACTTTTCCAATACCCAGTTGAACAGCAACTTTAGTTTCAGTCCATGAATTTTCACGAAATATTATAACTGTATCGTCCGCGTAGGATACAATAGTTGCCTCCTTTAATAATGATAAAAGAGTGTTGATATATGCCAAAAATAGAACTGGGCCGAGGACGGTACCCTGAGGCACCCCTATTTTACAATCTCAGGTTCACTTATCGTATCGTTAACTTTAACGCATTGTTCCCGATTTGTGAGGTAACTCCTAAAAACATCCAATACTATGCCACGAACGCCATAACATTCTAGAGTATTAAGGAGCTTTTCGTGGTTGACCGTGTCAAACGCTTTAGCGAGATTTAGAAAAACTGCTATATATTTTTTATTGTCATCTAAACCCTATGTAATGTCCTAAATAACTGAGCACATAGCATCAATGATTGCTTTGCCAGAGCAAAAACCAAACTACTGTTTACGTAATATATTATTGTGATCAAAAAATTTCACTTATCGAGTTTTCATACACTTTTCAAAAATCTTTTCAAAATTATTTGGTCTATAGTTTGAAATTTTTGATTCTTCTCCAGCTCTATGATTTGGTGTAATTATAGAAGATTTAAATTGTCTGGGGACAAGACCGTTATTCTATCTCTCTTCGTAGCGGTTATGCAAGTCTGTTTAATTTGTTTTTGTTCTCATCACTTCTCATTTTTCGCCATTCTTTTTGAGCCTTTTTGTTTGTTTTGTAATATTCCAAATATAAATTATCTTAGACGAAATACAATAATTATGAATGCAGATATGTTTCGAGCTTTTGAACTCCATTTATTATTAATCTAAAGATACTCCTTCTCTCTTTAGCCGCAACTCTAATTTTCAGAATACTGCTCTGGAGACAACGAAGAAAACTGTTTAAACAGTACTTAATTATTAACTTCTATAAAAAATTCAGAACGCTGCCACTGTAAAATTACGCCTTCCAACTTCTAGAGCAACTGATGTTTCAATTAAATTTTAATGGAAAATGGATTTAGCGAAGTTAGCACGCGTGATGGCATATAAAATAAAGTTATCCAATTACCAAGATTTTTCTGATTTCCGTCGCCGGATTCCGTTTAACTTACGTTTACGAAATATGCATGCGATGTGCAATCTATTTGGCAGTACATTAACCAATTCCATATACCTACGTTGCGCCCGAAGGCGCCATGGCTTTGTGAATAACTGATACGCGAAAATTGGCGGAGAAATTGGAAAGTTTCCAATTATATCTGTGTAACATCAGTTTGCACCTATGAACGATATAAACGGTTTTTCCACGGTGTCTATAAACGTAAATTATATTGTTATTTAATGCTTAGATAAGCAAATGAAATATAGACAAGTTATAAAAGTAGTTTTAAAATCGTGCAAATGCTATTACCCATGCGGCACCCACTGTCTAACAAAAAAAAAAGAATCATAAACATCGGACAACGTAAACGCTAAACGCTAAACATACATAAAAAATTAAGAGTTTGATGATTTTTGTATGGACGTGTTAATAGATCTTATCCAAATTTATATGAGACCAACCCCTAAGGTGCCCTCTTTCTGACAAAAAAAATAAAAATCGGACAATGTGGTAAAGAATTATTGCTAAACACATAAATAAAAAAATATTCCGACGAATTTATTGAAAACCTCTTTTTTGAAGTCGGTTAATAAGTAACGGTCTGGATTTATTTTAAGCCAGTAGGGTAAATGTCCCTGTTGTGACCACAGCATCAACTCTGGCCATTGATTTACAGATTAACAAATCATTCTGAAGCTTATTAAATAACGAATTACAAATAACTTTCCTTACTACTTCTATACGTCATACGGCCGAATATGTATGTGATATATTCTTAGGTTATATTATAACCTCAACTCAGTTTTGTTTACCAGTCACAATTTCAACAGGTTTGTTATAAAACATTTGTGCTAAGGATCACGTGATAAGTACCAACCACTTATCCGTAAAAATTGAATTATTCTGCCTTAAAATTGGATTATTTCTGCTAAATAGCATTTTTTCTGTTAGTAACCGAATATTTTTTTTATCTTTTTAATTCACAAGCTTGCTAGTGGCCACAACTGGAACATCTATTTACTTAATGGTTCGGCTATGGCCATCTGGTGGATACAATAGAAGCAGAAATTCTAGTTGTAGCCAGGTATTAAAAACAGAGAAACAATAATTTTTTCAAAATAAACAAAATTTGTATATTTTTTTTTAAATAGTGCCAAGAAAATTATTTCAGTATTTGGAAATATCAATGCAAGATGCCGTAAAAGTAACCAAAGAAGAATATGTCTGTTGCTTGCAAGGAATTTTATAACCAAGGACTTCTGTGCGTAATCGGCTCCCAGGAAAAACACCAGACACATTTCGGAAAGTTGGACCAGCGTCTGCTTTGGGCTATAATATTAAAAACAAGTTGGTCGAGTGGATCCTTGATGGTTCTGCAAGAGGTTTTTCTATAAATAAAGAAGGATTCATTCCAAAAACTTCTTGAAGAATGTGAAATAGAAACCAATTACTTTACGGGAGTTCCAGAAATAAAATGGTTCGATTTATTCTTAAAAAGGCACCCGGAAGTAAGCAAAATAAAAACAGAATTTATTAATAAAGGCAGAGCAGCCGTATCAGAAGAAATGTCGAAATTTTAAACCATCCTTAGCGGCTATTTAAAATAGACAAGACGGCAATTTTTTGTCCATAAATGAACTCCTTGTGCTAGGTCCCTAAGGACAAATATTTATGATGTCAGCACGTCTGCTAAAGATAATGTGACAACTTTAATCGCCCCGTTCCTCACAAAAATTGGTCAACTGGAATATCAGACAGTAGATGGATGTATGAAAGTAAGCAGTTTTTCGAATATTTTGCGAACGCTTTTATCCTAAACTTGGACTCAAAATTCAAAGATCAGTAATCGTATTTTTAGATGGTTATACATCCCATCTATCATTAAACCAAAGCAACTTGAGTCGTTCAAACGGTATTATCTTAGTTTTTCTTCCGCCTAACAGGACGCACCTTTTACATCTGCTTGACGTGGCGTTTTTCTTCGTATTAATTCATATTTTTCTTAATTTTAATTAATTATTTTAATCTGTACATAAAACTTTGTTTAATTATGTCGATAATATGTTTTGAGTAGCAATCATGTGTAAGGTTATAAAAGGAATCTCGAGGGGATGCATAGTGCTTTTTACAAAAGGCAGGATCCTCCCTATAGGAGGCCCCCCTAGTAGGAGATTCCCAGTAGCAGCTCCAGATCACTAAGACTCCGACCGAAAACTCAGGATCTCTATAGTGTGAGTTAAAAGTCTTTTTGTATTTTAAATAATTGGGTTTTTGAATAGTTAGCCAAGGGTTGTGACATGTGACCAAGATATTTATTGGAGTTGATAAAATTATAATTTATTGTCTATTGGTTATTATATTGAGTCTCTTATTTGTGTATGTCAAGTTAGGAAATATATATTGTATAATTATTTTAATTATAATATTATATTTGTTTTAAGAACACTGTGTTTTCATAAATTATGATTTTGTTATGGATTCCGCCGGAAAAGAAGAATATAAAGCTGGAAGCAATTCCTGTTTTCTTAAATTCTCAACTTGGTCGGTCTACATGTAAGTTTTACAACTAAATTATATATTACGTTATACCTTATTCTATAAATTATTCATACATTTTAAATAAAAAATGTATGCTATATATCCTCCTTTAAAAGTAAAAATAAATTAAGCCATAGTATCCTCCTTGACAAAGTATAATAAATCTTACCCCCTAGGAGGAAAATATTTTATGAACATATAAAATACTCCAAAAAGTATCTTCTGAAAAATAATAATGATTGTTTAGGCAAAAAAAAAAATTATACAAAATAAAAACAGATTGTATTTTATAACTCTTTTTAGGGAAGATTTACCTCCTAACTCATCAGAAAATTAATGTTGCTTTACCAAAATTGCTCCAGAAACTCTAAAATAAGCTATTCAATTTTTAAAAGTATCCAAATTCAGAGAAAAAAGTAAAAATAATAACTAAATTTGAAAATGTCCGTTTTTAGAAAATATTTATGGCACATATTGTTTTGTAGATTATTAAAAGATCTAAAATTACAAAAACTTTAAAAACATGTTAAAAGGCTGGTTGTAGAAGAAGGTGGCAATCTATAATATCTGGCAATATTCGCTTCTTACATATTATTTAAGGGACCAAAAATTACATAAGCGAAAATGCATCGGAAGCAGTTGAGATATTAATTTAATTTGGTGAAAGACATGTTGTTATTTAAATGTAGCTCATGCACAAATTCGGTTTCTACGGGATTTCCAAATATATCTTAGAAAATAGTGACTCAACTTATAAATTTTATTCTTTTTTTATAATTTATAATTACCACTTTTGATATTTTTATATTGGATTTTTAAATTTAATTATTGTATACTGTTTTTAAATTATTATATCATCTGCGTTAATTGTAAGTTTATACATTTTTGGATGAATCTTTGAAGCTTATATAAAAAATGTTATCACACACAAGTTGTATCTGGACAAATTTATGTTATTAAGATGTATAGAGGGTTTTTTTTAGACATTATGCATATAATCTAGGAATGAACTAGCTAGATACTAACTATCGTCAAATTTCTGAAATTAGTAATATTTTCTCTATTAAAAAGCGAACGCATGATGCGGATGTACTTTTCTTACATAAATTGTTGAATGGTTTATTATATTGTCCAGAATTGCTTGCTTTATTTTACTATAATTTTGTACCAAGAACTAGGTGGCGACCCTAACAAAACATGCTAGTAAAATGCGCTTCTAAAACCCTAAAGCTGATGTTAACTTGAAGAATGCTTAAAATTGTGTATGATGCAACAAAGTAAGATTGGTGTTTCATTAATATCACTTTTTATTTAATGCAGCCTATAACATTACCCCTTTCCATTTTATAAGGCCGGCTCTCAGTCGAAGTTATTTCTAATTGTCTGAAAGTAGCATGTGTTAACCATTTCCAGAAATATTAATAACTATGCCAGAATCACTAGACCATATCTGTTTTTATTTCAAATTCACTTTTGTTCCAGGAAAATCTAACGTAGTTGGATTGAAACGCTTGGCTCAGTGCCTGGCAATAAACCATCGCGCACAACTGAAAATTGTTTACCAGAAAGGTATAACAATATTTCTTGTTTTATGAAGTTTATTGCTGCATTTTGTGGACGCCCCGTGCTATGTAGAACTCTAAATAGCGTACCAACAGCTGCCAAAGTTAATATTTTTCCATTTTAGCGCAACGTTTGTGACTGCGGCTTGGTTATTTTATGATATCAATACGGGTTTTTATTAAAGGCGGCGATATGAGGTATGAGTGATACGGAATACGATCATGCTCGCTAAAATTTTATAACAAAACGGGATTATTTGCGACAGGTATATCAAAAGACCATAAATATTAATGAATATTTACAGTTCAATTTTATTAAAAAAATAAAATATCGTTAATCATATAGGGTGCGGAAAAATATACCCATCTATGTTTTGTTTCAAAATAAAAATAATTGTGCAAAAAAATTTTTTTTTTTGTCAAAACTATAGTAAGTGAAAGCAGCAGTGGATGATAGCTACAGCAGGTGAAGCAAATAGTATTATAAACATAAAAAGGCCTGCAAGCAGAAATTAAACTAGCTATAGCTACGTGCAATACCCTGTTGATTTTTTTAATAACTATTCCAATTAAAGCACTTACGCATATTACAATATGGTCATTAAGATCAATTAGCAGTTTTATTCTAACCTCATAAACTAAGATTCTTCTCACTAGTATACCTTAGAGTCTAATTATTAGGTTACACTATCGTTAACACTAAAGCGTGCTATTCTTTACTTTTATCTAACATCACTGAACTATTTCACAAGGCTTGGTTCTCTTGAGTCTTCTTATTAGATTGGATAACCTGAACGTTTCCATGTTGGAGCAGTCATTGCTTGTGTCTACTGGCTAATTTTGTTATTGTATTTCCGCTTTAAGGTTCCTATGAAGATTAGTACTTAATACTAGGTTCTTCACGGTTCATTTAAATATAAACTTTTTAGCGATGTCTAGCATCAAGTATTTTGCTGTATTGGCAAAAGGAATCTGAGTATCGTTTATTCTAAAATTCATTTTGTATATTGCTGAAGATGATATGGACAGAATTGGCTTCTTTTAATCTGATTTTCCATCTTTCCATCCAGGTGTCAATCTGGTCTATAGATTTTTGCAATTTTGTATGTGCGTTTTCGTCAGCCAGGATTGCAGTATCATCAGCAAATGTTGCGATAATATTGGGTTCAAGACTAGGAATCTCTTGTGTACAACAAGTAGAGTACTGGACCAAGGACAATACCTTGAGGTACGCCTGTCTTCATTTCTCTTAGGTCGGAATTGGCTTCTTTCTCTTACTTTTACTAGCACAGCCCCAAAGCTAAATGCAATAAGTCCATACGGATTTCAATATCTGCCTGTAAAGAAGCAGTTTGTTATATGTTGATAATTTGGAATTTTTTTGATAAAGGTATCAAAAATCCACAAGATCTGTACGAGCTCTTCACTTTACTGTTACAATTCTTTATGTACCTCATATAAATATGCCTGATGGAACTTTATTTTGGGTAGCATTATATTCGAAACTCAAAGCCCACATGACTCAAAAACTAACCTCAAAACGAAAGAGCCAGGAAAGACGAATACAATCTCAGGTACTTTGAAAAGAGAGAGGTATACGATTATGCAAGACAAAGATACACTAACTAATTTACATTTGAGTTTCTTTAGACAATAAGTTTCGATAATAAAAAAAATAAAATGAACTAAATGACCAATAATACTCTAAATTAACCTTAGAATATAAAGTAGCAAGAAAGGAGTGTGTGTCATATTTCCAATAGAAAACGTATGTGACAAAGCCGACCATTTTTGATAACCATTTATGACTCACTGATTGTTTATGTGTCATTTAAAAGTTGGTTTTTGTAATATATTTGGCAAGTTATTAGTTATTGATCTATTTTAAGTCGATAATAGAATAGTTAATGCATAAGCTCTTATTTTAGTTTAATAATACATAATCCTAGTGCAATAAATATAGTGATAAAGACAATGGATAGTTGTAGTGCTTGTAGATGCTCAAAGATTGCTAAAAACGACGTTTTGAAAATTAGTTGTTATCAGTTAGTACATATCGTAACACCATGAATTACAGGACTAAGTAATTTGTGTTTTACGTTAAATTTTAATGAATACATCATAGTTGTTTCTAACCTAAAATTGCCATTGACATGAGTGTATGTACAGTTTTTATTTTAAGTTAGGGTTATGGTTTGGATCATCGAACAGAACGTTTAATTTCAACTTGTCACTAATATTAAATAAATTGATGTACTACTTTGAGATTAGCATGTTCATTGAGCTTTTTTTAATTTTACACATATAAAAACAACTTTTTCATCAGAAAACATAAAATTTGTTAATAAATTAATTCTGTAACTGTATAATTACGTTTATTTTTAATTTAGTCCTATGTACCATTTTTCTCAGCGAATATATCATTTTCATAAATTTAAAATGTAAAAGTCATAATGCTGTACTATCATTAATAATATTATTACTAATAATAGTAATAACTAAATTACCAACAAACCTAAAATCTAATTTTATCAAAAAGTATTGATCATTTATGACACGGTTTTGTTGAATTTTCAGTTTTCCACATGATGAAAATAAGAGAAGAGAATAGGCCAAGATTGTAAATTAGGATGACTAGATTCCTGGAAAAATTGTATTCTATGCTCCAAATATTTTACAGAAAATTATTTTCATAGACTGCTGCCAAATACTGTATCTACTATTCAAATATGTAATTACATATTTACAATTATCTGTGTTTGTATTGATAAAATTGGACAAAATATACACACTACTTTTAAGCTTTTAGTCTTGAAACACAGGTCATGCTCAAGATTTGAGTAGCATATATGTAAACAAATAATATTCACATTATTATATAGATAAGTTTAAAAAATTAACTGTTGTATATAATTCACAATGTATTTACCATTAAGTAACCTATTATAAGTATAACATTCGTTTTTAATTAACTGGATCAACCCTTGTTCTTAAAGTTCACCGATTTTTAAACTATTATTTTCCGAAATTCCCGCGATTTGCAAATAATTATCGATTTTATGTTAAATCTCATATTGCTGTAAACTTATCGCGTCCCCCCTACCGTCCTCGCGCATTTGAAATAGACGCGAAAACCAGAGGATGTGGGCCAATAGAATATCGCGGAGATTCAATGAATTTTATCTGGTGGCCGCGAATAGTTTGTTTCAGACGTAGATAGTTTGAGCTCCGATCACGTTTCAATTCCGATATAATTTCAAAATCACTTTTGCTTTCCATTGTATACTTTTCCGATAGGTAATTAGATTATTTCTGTAAATTCATTTAGTCGTGTGTCCCGAAAAACAAAGTGAAACCAGCAAGAATCCGTTAAATTCCGGAGTTGTTTATATTTTCTTCTTATTCAATTTTTTATTTACAACCTTATCAGTATTTTGGAAGCAAATCCGGATTTTGTCTGCTAATTTTACAATAACGTTGAAAGCCGTATAAAATAATTTAGTTCATTTCAATTAAATATTAGCTCGATTTATTTTTATTTAACAAATAGAATTTGATTTATTTTAATAAATAGTAATACTGAGAAAACCGTTAAATTATACCGGGGTTGTACAATAATTAAGTTTCTGTAAATCTTGTAAATATTGGTTTGAAAAATATTTATACCGGGTGGGTGATTAACTTAGAAGTGGTTTGAACTTCTCCAAATATTTTGTTTAAAATTAATTATACCGGGTTGCCAAGAAATTAATCAATCGTAATGTCAAAGTTAATTTTTGAATTCTTTCGAATGGAGTAACATGAATTTCTTACACATTCATTAATCAACTAATTGAGTTGATTTCCGTCCCTTCCCTTTCCTGTTAAGCCGTGTTAGGGTTCCTAAGTTTTTCTTTTGTACATTCCGTTACAAAATTCCGTGAACTAGAGTATTGTCTTAGTTGCTATTGAAGACAGTGACTACTTCCGCAGTAGAATCGGCTAATTTGGTAACCAACTCAGATGATATGTTCCAGATTTGCTATGGAACAGAAGTGAAGCTTAGCTACCTTCACTGCCGTTTAGTACAAGTCTGCATCTCTCTTGTAGATACCTTTAGCTCCGCGATTAACGTTGTTTCGGTTTATTTTATTTCGATCCCTGTCCCCACCGTTAGTTAGATTTTTAGTAAATTCCCAACCAGTTGAGTGGACTCCAAATTGTAAGTCGATGTATAGTGACTATCCCGCGTGGTAGAATGGGTTGATTCGGCTTCGCTCCCAGAATCTGGTTTATACGAGCGTCATCCTCAGGGATTGCGGCACCAGGATATTAATCTTGTGATCCGTTAGATTGTAGCTAGGTTTGCAATTTCTCTGTTGCACGTTACTTCTGCTCCCGTCCGCTCCCCGCCGTGTCTCTGTATTTCCCGCTTTAGGGATAACCGACTAGTCAAAAGCTCTAAGGCGCTTAGAGAAGAAATTCATAAGATTCCGGAAGTTTACCTTACCCCACCGAAAAAGTAGATTTGCTACATTGCCGCGTAGTACTTGTGGTTTGACCGCTATTTTCCCGACATCGCTTTATTCAAAAACACCCGCATTTATCTGATAGAGTTTTATTTTGTTTTGATCACTAACTGCCCCTACGTTTTTTTGTTTATATTCATTTTTGTTCAGGGTTTGAATTAAATAAGTTGGGGAGGGCTTGTAAATACTTTTTTTAGCTTTACTGCATATCACCGAAAAGTTTTTAAATTCCGAACAATTTATATGTCAAATTGAAACCTGGCATTTCATTCCCTTGTTGTAAGTCTCTCTTTCAGGTACTACGTAACTACTGAAATATCGTTGACCGACTGAAATTTTCTTTCTTCACTGCAGCTACCTTCTTGTAATTAGTACCAATAGGTAAAGTGGAGCAAAGCGCTCTAAAACAAACTGACGCCCGAGCATACCCAGTTCGAATGTCACAAGTAAGAGTATTTCTAACCAGTTGAGAAAACCTTTCACATAAGTATACTTATAAAAGTTAATTATTGGTAAGAATTATTTCTGTCCCATAATAATTGTAGAATATCCTGGTGTCAGATCGTTTGAAATTGACGTTTTCTCTAGACTCCCGCTAGGCTTAATATTGGGTAAACTAATATTATTTATTATTGTTCAATTAGAGCAGGCCTGCACAACATACGCTTGCGGTTCGCCATTGTCGTTTTCTTGACCCTTTGTCCCATTACCAATTTAGCCCGCCTCCGTCAAACTATACATTTTTCAGTAACAAAATTGCCCTTTTTAAGAGCTCGATAGAAGGACCTGGTATATTATAACCTGTCAAACTTTTTTTTTGTTTTTTTTTTTTTTTATTTCTTTAGAATCTCGACAGAAGGAGTTGGTTTATAGATTATAAGCTGACGACCTTTTTTTTAGAAGCTCAACAGAAGACCTCGAACTGGTACTTCTCGTAGCAGTCTGTACGGAACACAGGCGTATCAACAAGGGGATGTCGGAAGTAAACTATTTATTAAAAGTAATACTGAAAATTCGATATTTTTAAATAACTATTTAAATTGTACCCATTTAAAAAATAGTATATTGTGCAACAAGTGGGGAAAGTTCAACTTTTCTCACGAGTGTAGAAGTTTGTGGCATGAGCCTGAAGGGCGAATGCTGCAAAAACACGAGTGAAAAAAGTACTTTCCCCACATGTTGCACACTATACTTCTTCTACAACTGCACAAATTTAAAGAATACAAGTTTTTGACATCTCTTAAAAGTATACCAAAAGTACACTCTCCGAAAAATATTTAATTTTTGTATTTCTTCTCCATTCCATAAATTTTTCGTATGCCAATTCATACTTTTTTCTTGAAATTATCGGCAACAAATCTAACGTTACTTTTTCAGCTTTATCCAATATATCTGGCAGAGTATTATCAAAAACATCTCTACTGTCAATATCCATATTATTTATTATTAATAGGTATCATATTGAAATAAAATTTAACAGAAATTTCGAGTTTTATCAAAGTACAAATGAAAACTTCCTTAAAAATTAAAAAAAAACTATAACCATCTTACAGTTGTGATAACTATTTAAAGCTGGACAGCAGCAAACTAAGTTTTTGTCTATTTCTGTTGATTCTCCATATAAATGTAGGTATGTGTTGTTGGCAAAGTGCCATGAGAAAAAATATTTCTCAGATTATTAGAAATACATGGTTTTGAAATTAAGTAACCTATGAGTAATACGCTACTTTTCATAGCAGTTGTATAAAAAAAGTTATTTCGCTTATATTATTATACTTGTTGATTTATTTTAAACGAATCCCAATTTAAACCACTATAAATAATATTATTCAATGTAGCACGTTTTCAAATTTTATAAAATATGTTCTTCCTCAATTTATTTTAAATCAAACAAAAATATTTGTCGTAATCAAATAATGTTAGAGAGGGTGAACTCAAAGGAATGTTCTCATGTAAAATTTAAGGTTTACTGGTCCAGGGGTTGGAGAAATTCAGCGATTAGTCATCTTTACAATATGGCCTTTTTGAGACCTTCGCAATTTCCGCCCCGGGAAACAGAAAATCCGGATCCATTAGAATTTGTGTTAACCAGTAATAAATACGTGTAAAGTTTTTGATCTCCTTGATAATATATTTCTTAATATTGCTCCTATTTAATTTTTTTAAGTGACATCATTAAGCAGCTAGCTAATTAAGGACAAATAAAAGGGAAAGAAGATAAGTTCAAGTGTCATGTTAATGGTCAAAAGTCATTAAGGAAGTTAAATATAAAAAATATACAATTATTTGAGAAAATTATTGGTAAAAATAATTGTTGTAGAATAAACAGTAATAATAATAATATAATATAACGGTATAGTTCATTAAAAGGTAAATTCAGAAAAAATCAGTTATCTTTAGGTTGAAGTTGTTAATTTAAATAAATCAATTATCTATTATTAATAAGTGTTTAATAATATTTATGGGATTCTATAGATACCTTTAGTACTGCTACCTACTTTCTGTGCCTAAGCACCTAAGGTGGGATTTATGTCAATCCAAAGTTGGGTGCTGACTAACTACAGTGAGGAAGGGGGTGAGTCGTAGAAAAAGTGATGTTTGTGAGTGGGCGCCAGGAGTTTAACCTCACATCCAACAATCCATGTGACGGTTCACTACCAAACTCCAAATAGGAAGCTATATCATCTCCTCTACAAGGCCATCAAGCTTAGCAAGTGGGGATAAATAATAAGTTAAGTTCAATATATATCCAAGTTTATTAATATAAATATAAATCGTGTTGACATGGGGGGGTCAACTTCGTTCACACTATAAAATATACTAATATTTACCAAATTAATAACAACTAAATCACTTAGTACATTACTATCAGATTCCCCAACCATTAACAGTAATCCAGTATCACTGGGAGTAATATTTACAACTAAAACGCTATATTAAACTTAAAAATCATTAAATGGGACTAAGGGTAATCGTAAAAATGTAACACATGAGGTGTGTACTGTATTTAGCAAATAAACAAATAATAGTGTACTATTTATGGACGCTAGGGGTAAAAACATGTAAAACTCCGTTACCTATTAAAAATATTAACTACCCTTAAGAATATACCCCACAAAGAGCTCTTGGTGACGTGTTTCGGGTTTAATAAAAATGTACTGTAAACCATACACCCCTAAACCTCGTTTACATTAGGTTTAGATTAAAACACGTACTAATAACACCCCCCAATAAAATAGATTAAATAGTAATAAGTAATATAAAATAAATAAGATAGCAAAACTTGCGGTACACCGTGACTTCTTCCCAGCTGCTCTAGTAGACGCTTGATGTCCTACTTCGGCATACAAATCAACCTGCCTGTCGTAAAGGTTGGTAGCTAGTCAGCCCGTCACAAGAAGTGTTGGCCATTCACAAGAAGTATTAGCCCATCACAAGAAGTATTAGCCCGTCACAAGAAGTGTTGGCCTTTCACAAGGACTGATACTCCGTCACATGAAGTGTGTGCCCGTCACAAGAACCCTAAAGAAAACGTATAAGATAAAACACAGCGATAAATATTTATCCCTGGTTTTATTAAGAAGTTTAAATTAAATAACCAGGTACCTACATAGCCTTCTTGTGAAACGAGGTCTAAAAATAGGTAATAACTACTCAACGTTTACTAGTTAATTAAAGGTCGGCTTATCAATTTATGTAGGTAATCTTCAGATTTACAAAATAACAGGATAGACGGCTCGTGAAGCAAGTTCTACCCAACAATTACATTTAATAAGCAAATTACACCCTTAGATTTCAAGATACTATCACTAATATTTCATCCCATATACTGAAAATATATACAACGAAAATAACATAACCTAGGGTTTCTAAGTAAGCATTCTAACTAAAATCAAAGCATATTTATCCCTTTTTTTTAATCCGCAAAAGGAGGAACAAGTGATGCACCAGATCAGCTTGAACGGCAAATTCGTGAACGACTTATTCAGAAAGACTACATATATATGTGGACACAATGAGATTCAACACGTGGTTGTATACATCCTCCCAAGAGCTCTTACAACATATGTTCACCAAAAAAATACTACCAAATCCACACTGTTGTAACTTAAAACAAAAAGGTTGTTTCTTAATATCCCAAATGGATTGAAACGACTTCCAATAAATTTTGAAACAGTACCTTCCAAATCAAAACCTCGTGTCGAATATGAACCTCGAAAATTTTCAGAAGGCGGAAACCGACGTCACTTCAAAAAAAAAACAGTAATACCAATATACCCCAGTGACAGATAGGTGTCCCATCAGCGCCCTCTATTACGAAATAAATTCTTAACAGAGAGGGCTAAAATAAGCAAACAAAGCCTCTAAAACGAAATAAATAGCCTAACTAAACTCAAATAGAGGTCCTATCTACCGCAAACTGATCATATACCCACAATTAACGTCAGAGCGGAAACGCTAGACCGACATCTTGAATACAGGGCAGCCACATGCTCACCCAGAGTGTCGCAGAAGGACCTCACTGTTCAAATATCGATCCCAAAAGCACAGTGGTTAAAATGCGGGTATAGAAGGACCCATTAAATAATTACTGAACAGGGATAAAAACTAGCTTATTCCTATTTTTATGAAAAACCGCTATAAGGCCAAATTTAAACGTTACAGTACTTACAGTTATATAATAAACTAGAATTTTTAGTTGAAGATAAATGTTTTTCAGTCAGAATGTGATTGGCGAATAAGAAAAAGATTACTCAGTATCTCTGTCTTTGTATTTATCAAAAAGGCCGAAGTGTTCATGTATTCGATTAGAGAGAAGCAGCCATATTTACCGATGTATACAACGTTAGAAGAGAAACAATTTTATAGATACCTGGCTTGTGAAGAACTGGAGTCGTGTCTATAATGTTAATAATAAAGCTATTGATATTAGATAGTTTTAAATTTTGTACAAATGCAAACACAAAATGTAATAATTGTGTATCTATCAGCTTAAATCATAGTTTAGTAAATGTGTACATGAATCAGATTCAAAGAGTAATCCATAAAAAATTAAACCAGATGAAAATGAATTATTTATATGAGTGTGATGATTTGTTTACCTAATCTATTGAAAATTTATGATTGAACTGTAAAGAGTATAATATAGAATGACAAGCATTTTATATCTTGATTATAATCTCTTTTTTCTTATTTTTATTTTCTTGTATTATATCTAATGTATTTTAATTCCATGTCTGTCGGGAATCTGCTTGTTATTTTAATACACATACTACGCCGCTTAGGAAGTAGTACTAAACACCTACGCAAAAAAACCTGTTTAGAGCCTTATGTATTTTAATTAGTAACTCACAGTGAGTTGGGGCATTTATTTTCTAGTTGTGGTCCAAAATGTTGTGTTTATATAAATCTGGGTAACAGTTAAATTTGAGTTACGGTTGACAAGTTTGTCACTCATGCGAATACTGTCAAGCTGAAAGATGAGTTTGTTTGTTCTAGGAGGTGTTCGTTTAGTTACAAGTGGCGTCAATGTTTTTTCGGTTGATTTTAGTTTTCGTGGTAAAATTGTTAGTGGTGAATATTTTGATTTGTCCGCCAGTTAAGCAATCCTTAGTTTCGGTTATGGTAGTTTCTAAAGGAGATCATGCAGTGATGTGATGTAGAGCGTACCTCTGTGTAGCGATTGTCATTGATTTGGAGTTTTTGCGGAGCGTGCTCGGAAGATAAGTACGATGTGAATTTCCTAAACCAATTTGTGTTTGATATTAATTTCCAGAATATTGGCAAGTTTTAAGGCTATCCATACAGGCACTATTCCGTATAAATATGTATGGCCTAAAGGATTTTTTTGTCTTCTGCTGGTGTTGAGATTTTAATATTTAGAAATTAACTTTTCATTGTCTTTTAGTTAGGAGGCTGTTGAATTTAATTTACAAGACGGAATTAGTGGTTTTTAGTTATTTATATTCTGGTATTTACATATTGTATAGGGCACATCCCCAGAACTGTATGCCATAAGTTCATACTGACTTTAGTACTTGTATAAAAGTTTATTTTGATTTTTTATTCGTCAACCAGTATAATAACATAACCAACAAAAAAATCGAAAGTGACCACAGATATAAACCAAAAAAGATAGGGAATATATCAAATGATCGAAATCACATATATTCGAAATTACAAATCATTAAAATTAGATATGATCGAAAGTACTAATGATAAAAATAAATAAATGATCTTAATGGTATAAGATCGAAAGCATTAAATAACGGAACTAGTAAATTAGTTATTGCTTACTTAAAATAGCGCGTAACAAAACAACGCCTGACCGAATAGCATTTATTACAAACTAGGGCCTGATTAAAACAGCAGTAGTTTTACTAATTTACCTTAACTGTGCGGCCTGGAGCCATTGCGGGTTATTTCGCAAAAAATGTTTACGTAAAATGTTTAACAAAAATTCACTAAATTATCTAACCAGTAAAAGTTAAAATGTTAGGAAAATTAGTTAAATTTTTTTATTTTCCTTTATTTTATGTGTCATTTTTTGCAAAGAAACTCACAAAGACTCCAGTTATTTTTTTTTACTTTTTCTCGTTTTATGTATATTTTTTTTTTTTGAAACAAATGATTGTTCTTTTCTTTTGTAGTTTTCGATCTCTTTTACGTTTGACTAAATTGTATTTTCGATCCTTTTAACTTTTGACAATTTTTAATTTCGACCAATTATATTGTCTATCATTTGCACTTTCAAAAATTTGTACTTTCGATCTTTTGACTGTCAATCATTTTTTCGCTCAACTTGTTAAGTATTCTGCCAATTTTTTTTAGCCTTGTTAACCTGAACTGTTCAGCTTAATGCAAAATCTTTTTTGTCCACTCGCATATTTTATTCGTTGCCTATTGAAGTTTTCTGGTCGATTTTTCTACGGTTTTACCATTTCACAATATTGCTCAAATAAAAGTTTACTTACGTTACATTCAAGGTACCTATTCTAATTATAATTTCGAAAGACTGAGCTATATATAGACAGAGTGAAGTGTAGATATTGTTTTCTTTTAGTGGGTTCTCTATTTCATTCAATTTTCTGTGGACTTGATCAACAGTGGAATGCTCGTTGTAAAACCAAACTGGTGTGATGTATATTTTTACTATCTACAATGCGTTTCAAACATTTTTTCTAAAAACTTTTCAGTAAAAGCTTTTTAAAAAGTTTAAGGAGCAACGGAAATGAAAAAAAAAATAATTATATACCAGTCTGTGTATTATCGCATAAATTTAATAGTGATTATTTAAAATTTACACGTATGTAACCAGTGGTGGCTCGTGGGCACTAGCGGCAGTGGGGCACACACTGGAAAGGAATCCCGGGATGTATTTTTCCCTTAGGAAAACAAGTTCTCCGCTTAATGATAATTAAATATATTTCAAAACAATTAGTTGGGGCAATAACGATTTCTGAATGTCACTACAGGGAACTAAATATGACCACTTAAAATGCATTTAACTATGTATGTGGCTATTTAATCAAAAAATAATTACATATCCACTCTTACGAAATTTGCGTTAATTTCTCAGAAGAATGCAATTTACTTAACAATTCTAACTTGTTAAAGCATTTTAAAGCATACGACTCTGAAGAAAAGGTGTTTGGCACATTAAAATCTTTCAGCGAAAAATTTCTCTTTTATATTTTCAAATTAGAAAAAATATTTATATCTCTATTTGATAGTTTGTCAACTAAGCCTGGAATTTCCAACGCATACCTTTTTGAGATGAGCAAAATAGAATTTGATCATTCTTGAAAACAATTTGCGAAAATGTACACCATTAAATTATTTATAAGACTCTCAAATATGCAAACAGAGATTTGAAATCCTCGAAAAAGTCAGACAAAACCAAAAGAAAAATTAAAATTTTGTCCCATTTATAAATATTATTGATTTTTTTTCATCATATTTTTCTTTCCAATGGTTTCGTAAAAACAATAAATACATTATTATTATCATGGTCCAACAAACGCGCACCTTAATCCGAAACCTACATCGCCTTTGTGAACGAGCCGGTAAAGATGCCACTGCATACATTCGTATTCGTATCTGGCATTGTGATCTGGTCTAGGTAATCTGTTCCATGGGTAAAGCACGTCACCATGAGGACAGCGCCCTGCTTGTGACGTATAACCCATCGCATGTGTTCATCTCTTGCTAAGCGATATTGTCCTTGTCCTTGTTTTTTGCATCATAATGAGAGAGGAAACAACAGAGGCACATATTTACTGTGCCCTGTGCCCATCTAATTTAGGAATTCTCGGAACGTCGCTCAACGCCAGGTGGTCCAGTGTCGTGCATTACAGGCATCAAGGAATATATAAAATATGTAAGTTATTTTTTTTGTTTATTATACTAGGGCACTTGCCCAAGTGCCCTTACGGGCAAACCGCCACTGTATGTAACGTGGTACGTTTAACGATTATTATAAATTGGGCGGTAGAGTGATAAACTTAACTGTACTAGCTTAAACATTAAAAACTGGACGAATATGTCTGGATTAAATTTTAATAACTATAAGGCCTGTACTTAGTTTATTTCTCCTATCAGAATAGCAGATAAAAAATGGACAAGAGAGATTTTTGCTGACCACCTACAGAATACGTAACAATTAGATTAACAAAAATACACTCCTAACGAGACGATTCATAATATGAAACATTTAAATTAGGCTAGTTGCCCCCAATGAAGTTTAATATACCAGATGCATAAAAAATAGATTAAGTTATCCCAATTCCTAAGCCAGGGAAACTTCCATCATATAGATCTATATCATTGTTACCAACAATAGTTATTTGAAAAGCTACTACTGAAACAACTAAAACCAATAATTGAAAATTCGACCATTCACTGTTGGGTACTAATTAACAGTTCTGTTCCTAAAGTGGCGCTGGGAAACAGTAACTAACAAAGCCTACATAGAACACGAGGCTAATAACCATAGCAGTTGATGCCGATGACACCCAAAAAAAAAACCTAATCCTTTCGCACTAATTTGGTTTTAGAAACAAACATTCCATAATAGGTTAAGTTCATAGTACACAAAAATCGATATGCTCAGGTATATTTCTTGACGTAGTCCAAGAATTTGACAATATTTGGCACGTTGACCTGATAAAAAAACTTGATGAAATGCTCCCTAGACAATACGTCGACATTTTTCAATCCTAGCTAACGGAAAGAATGTTTAGAGAAAAGCAAGGGGGACATACTACGAAATGAAAGAAATGAAAGTATGTGTCCCACAAGCCAGTGTTCGAGGACAAATTCTTTACTAATTATACACCAGCGATATCCCTCAACAACAATGTGTTAAAATAGCAACATTTGCGATGACACTGCAATATGGGTAGGTGTCTGAACTAATACAGAGACCTCAGAAAAACTCCAAGAAACTTGCAACAGAATCAATTGATAGACAAAAAAGTGGAAAATAAAAATAAATTAACATAAATCAGTGCATGTTGATTTTACTCTTCGACCAAATGAACAAAAACAAATAAAAATAATCAATAATGTTATTTCGGATCATGATTCGGCTAAATACGTAGGAATGAACCTAGATGTACGACTTAAATGGAAAGAGCACCTAAAAAAGCGTAAAGAACTTAAATTAAAAAAAAATATATTAGCTCCTAGGAAGAAAATCCAAGTTGTCAGTGTACAAAAAACTGCTGATTTATAAACAAATCCTAACACCAATCCGGATTGATGGCATTGATGGCATACAGCTAGGGGGATGTGCCAGCAAGAGTATTAATAACGTGATACAAGCTTTTCTAAGATGCATCGTATAATAAATCGTCACGCCAACTTGTGATGCTATAGAAACAATTAATACAGCCCAATGGGGATTTCTTAGATAAGTAATTAGTTCATAGGATTTTTATATCAAAATTGTAGGTTGTTAATAATGACTAGTAACAATATTCGAACAAAAATCTCCATTTTGTAATCACATTTAAACACCTTTAAAATACATTTTCTACCATTTAAAATTCAATTTGTATACCTTGTTGTATGCTGTAAATCTACAGGATTGTGTTTGGATTGTTAGATTTAAATGGACTATTACCATTTTAGGTACATTATGTATCGATTGTAGAAATGACAGACAAGTGCATCTGGAAAAAGACAGAAAGAACGCTACTAATTGTCAGTTACTAAATTAGTCGACCAAACAAGTGTCAGAAAGATTAAAGATTAAAAAAATATATTGAAGTAGAAACGATTTTATTATATATATTTTATTTTTTGTGACTCGTGTCGTGCACTCTAAATATGCAGGATTAAATCTTTCTAACTTAATATTCTGAAAAGGGCGAAAACAAAAATAATAGCAAATTAAAAAACTGAGTTTATTTTTCGTTTATGTGAACCCTAAAAATTGAAACCATTTCGCCATCTATGATTTCTGTTATTACTTTCCGTGCCATTTGAAAGTTCAAAATGAGAATTTTTTAGGTAATTTGAACGCTTGGCAGCAACCATTAAAATTGATTTTAAAACGCTTTCCAGTAGCCATTATATTGCCAAGGCGTTTATTGAAAATTAATTGCTACAGGATATGAAACCGTTTTATGCTATATTGAGAACCGATAAATATGAATTGTGCAATAAACATTTTTATATTGTGTCACGTGGTACCGGTATGTGCTACATGCTAGAGTCCGCAAATATCAAATACCATATATTATTAAATATGGATTGTAAGGTTTGGTTAAATAATTTTTCGATTTCTAACCGACTACAAAGGAAGGATGAGGTTTTTTATTTCGTTGGAATGTTTTTTTTTTATAAATTTTCAGCTATAATTCTTTACCACGTCCGATTTTTATGATTACTAGTGTTCGCCAAGTGGTCGAAAGTCGACCATATACAATATTGAAAATTTGAGGAAAATACATAATATGCATTATTTGCATGTTTCTAACATTTTTTCATTGTTATAGGTACATACATTCATTCATTGTATATCTGATACAATAAACCTTTATAAGTATGTACTTACAATACAACATACTTCAGTACCACTGTAATTAAATAAAAAAATAAATTCAATAAAATAGTAACTCCCAATTTAAAAACTCTTATTTTTTAATTATAGATACAAGTATTTCAAATTACCCGAATTATAAAAAAAAAATGTTTGGCCCTAAACTTAGGGGGAGGGGACAAAGTGACTTTTCCTTCGGGGGATCATAATGTTCCCTCCCAAAGAACGTCTAGAAATACCGTTTTAATCATTAATATCCGTTATATAATTTGTCCATTTTTTTGTAGGGAGAGAAAAGGTAGTAACAAAAATCGAATTTACGTCTTACATTTTGGTCCTCTATACAACCATGGGTCAATAAAGTATGAAGGTGGATATAAAATCTCCAGAACCCAAAGGAGTGAGACTTTGGAGTTTAATTTAAAAAAAAATATTTTAGTAGGGGGAGGAAAGTTGGGTGCTTTTTATAATCGTTTCAGACGGAGCCCATCGCCCTACTATAATGTTTTTTTCTATTTCTTACCATTTAATTATGATAGACTATTATTAATTATTATTATGAATTAATGGATTTTATATATCAAAGACAGAAAAAAAATACTATTTGCAAAAAGTATTCATTGATAGCACTAAAGCTCGTCAATAGTTAGTAAACAAAAATTAAAAAAAGAAAATCGGTTCACAAACAAAAGAGAAAATGGTACTGAACTGTTTTGTTATTGCCTATTTATATATACTGTTAAAAGGGGCACCTCAGGGATGGTCCCATATAAATTTGGTTAACATCTTTATGTGATCCATGAAAAATCATCAAACTCTTTATTTTAGGAGTCGATTTTTTTAAATTACTTTCCCCAGAGACAACATGAGATGGTTAAGTCGTCAATGAGAAAAATATATTCGAAGATAAAGATGCTTTCTCTCTCTAAGCCACGAAAGGTGGCAGGTGGCGCTGTACATTATTTAGCGAAAACCGCAGGAAATTTGAAATATCATATTTATTTGTACATTTTAAAGTGGGATATCAATTAAAAAACAAAATCATTTTTGCATTATTTTAGAAAATTGTGAAAATTGCTCAGATGCATCAAATTTTATTTTTCATGAAACAAATTATTTAAAAAACTCATGCCACATTTTAACCTCTGTCTTTGGTAGAGTCCGATTACAATAAGATAAACCCAGCTTCATCATCAATTGGCGGAGTATAATAATTTTAAACCAAACAACTCACATATTCTTTATTTATTCACAGTTATAGATGATATATTTTGGAAATTCGAAATAATAGTTATGACGCAGCGGTTTTCTTTTTTTTTGTAATCGGACTTTAGCTACCCTCCTAAATAATTTAAATAGCAATATCGATAGCTCATTTGAAAGGGTTTTTAATTCTCTATTGGATAGCGAAATAATTTTTACTTTTTTTCTAGAAGTAGGCATTTAGAATTTCAATATTTTAAATATTCGCTTTTGAAATAAATAATAAAATTTAAATAAAATTTACGGGATATTAACTAGAACATCTAAAACGTGAAATACGGCGCATTAAAAATGAGTCATCTGGCGAATAATTAAACAAATTAACTTAAAAAAGTACCTATTATTCTCCCTGGAAAGATACTATACATAACCCACAAATCAGAAGTAAAGATGGAAGTTGGGCTCGAAATAAAAAGAAACAGATATGCGGAATATTTAGAAAGTACCGTTCAACCGAATAATGGTGACGATCTTCAAGACTGGATGGAACTAGCACAAGAAGACATGGAAAGCTATTATCAAAATGCGCCCTTTAGAAGTACGTAACAATGATGTAGAATATGAATGATACCTAAACCAGGTTAACTTATTCATGAAGTTACATTATACATACCCATCACCTTGTTACCTGTTATCTCGAAACTATGAAAAAATGCTTCATAAGAGATTAAAACCTATAATAGAAGAAAAGGACAAAACATTCCCACCAGTTTGGCTTCAGAAAAACACTCGACCATCGACCAAGTTCATAGAATCACAGATATCATCGAGAAGTAGACAGACAAAAAAAGTTTGCTCCACCGTCTTTTTTGGATGTGGCTAATTCTTCCGACAAAATATGGCATAAATGACCTATTTTAAAATTTGAACATGTTCCTGCCACGTCAATACTCTGAACTATCCTATTTATTAGAGAGGTATTTCAGAAGTAAACAGGAAGAAGCCTATTTCGACCTAAAGAAATTAGTATTCTACTTGCTGTATACCAGAGATATTTCTATTCTTGAGCCTAAAACTATCGCAATATTTGCTGATGATACAGCAATCCTTGCTTTTGGAAAAAATCACAAAGACTAATAGAAAATTGCAAAAATCCATAGACCAGATTTACACCTGGACAACAAGATGGCGTACAAAATCGAATGAAGGCAAATCTGTCCATATCAACTTCAACAATAAACAAAATAAATATTAGAATAAACGATACTCCGATTAATTTTGCCAATACAGAAAAATATTTGGGTATGATACTTGATGCTAGACTTCGCTGGAAAGTCCATATTAAAAAGAAACCTGAAGAGATCAGATAAAAATACAAAATAATGTATTGGTTGCTAAGAAAAAATTCCAAATTATTCATATACAACAAACTACTTCTTTACAGTCTGATATTGAAACCCGTATGGCCATATGGTATTCAGCTTGGTGCTGTGCTAGTAAAAGTAACATCCAAGTTATTCAACGTTTCCAAAACAAAGTATTAAGGAACATCGTCGATGAACCCTGAAAAAGCCGGAATACTGATCTTCATATGGACCTTAAAGTGGAGAATGTTGAAAATAAAATAAAAAATTTGTCAGTAGTCACCAACAATGACTGCTCCAACATGGGAACATTGAAGTTGTCCAGCTCTTTAACCAACAGCTAATGCTTAACAGGTCGCTGGAATGCCTAATAATATAACAAGAAAGTTAAAAAAAAAACTATTGATACGAAGGTTAATTGTAATGTGTTGCATATATAACCAAAAAAATACTCAGGTCCAGCATTGCATTGTTTGAAAGGTTCTGGAGTTCATACGGATATTTTACCAGAAACCTGCAGAACCTTAGATGCACTTTCTTATAACGTTGAAAGGTTTTTATTATAGACTGAATCAAGTCTCTAAATAAAAAGAAGGAAATACCACTCACAATGACCACAGTTATACAGAATACATTAAAAGGTGCAAAGGTTTGAGAAAAAGTTATACATAACCTAAAATTTTGTTTTAAAAAAAGTGAAGTGGAAATATTATTTAATCAATGGGAGAAAACTTTTGCTGGAATGAAAAGAACGCTACAAAATATTATTATAATTTTTTATTTTATTTTTAATGCTATTTAAATCTTTATTTTATTTGTAGAGTAATATACAGATATTATTTATACAATCTATTTTATTCCATCTCTTATACATCCGGTTGCAAGAACGATTGTTAAAATCTAAATGGTAAATTTGGCAACGGCGATTTTCTAAATTACAGTATCAAGTAAAGTATACGATATTCGAGATACGTTCCTATCAAGAGTTTATCTCTGTCTCTGTCGACCCATTTAATAATACACAAGACAGGTGAAGACGAAATAAAAATTAAAAAGTTAATGGTGTTTTACTTTTTTATTATTAATAAAAACAAGATAAATGTTAAAATTCCTAAGCATAATTTATTTTCATTACCTATTTAGGTATTAAAATATGAGGGTTTGAATGTGGTCATTTTAATAAACAAAAATAAATTTAGGCAGGTTAGTTCTAAAAGTCTATATCACAAAATGTTTTTTACTGTTTAAAATGTTTCGGTTTCGGCCAAAGGGGTGTCTTCAGGAATGAATTCAGCTAGGTATTATGTATGAAACTTTTTTATTAAAAAGAGGACGAAGGTATCCAAAAGTGTGATATCTTCAAGATGGGAAAAAGAGTGGATTGCCAGAGCAAATAAAAGTTTTCTTTTATAAGTCGAGTATGATTTATCACTGCTTGTTAGAGAAGATATATCTAGTCTGGTTATATTTAACTTTATCATGAAAGGGATGGAACAAGTACCTAATTGTCTTCTGACTAGAATGAAAACAATGAGGTAATAACTGAGATTGTGGTACCTGCGAAAAAGATGAGAAACAAAAAACACCCTCTGTAAACTAGCTGAGTTTTGTATCCCAAGAGACTAAAGTAATACCAGTTGACTAAAAGTAACATTATTAACTTCACTAAGATATTTAATAGAACTAATAGGTAATTAAGAATCTTAATATGTCATAAAAGTTACTAAAGATATTTTCAGTATTACATTTCGTGTTATACTAGGTCACGTGGGATACGGATATAGTTTAAGGCCCGTTACTATTCTAAAAAGCAAAACGCGGTTCCAGATTAATCTCAAAACAGCTCCCTGTATATCCCTTTTTATGATTTTAACACAATTTGTAGACCATTTTTAAAATTCTGATGTGTAGAATTTTTTTTCTCTCGGCATTTATTTATGTTCACTTATACATTTTAAGAAAAATTTTGCTAAATTTAATACATATAGGATATGCAAGAAGATCAATTAGTTATGGCCTAAAAATTACTGAAAACATATTTATTTGTTGGACCGTTAAGTAATGAGTCGTTATTGGGATTCGTTAGTTATCGAAGTAAAATATTTTTTGGACTATTAACTAAAAGCTCGATAATGTCCGACTAAAAAACAGTTGAATAAATATTGTGGACACCCGCCATCTATTAAAAATTCAAATTGAAAACTTACAATCGAAGTGTTTTTATTAATATACATTAATATTTGTAAATATATACATTTTTATATAATATTTTGAATTTAATCAAGGTAGGAAGCAGAGATAAAATAATATGCATATTATTTTATCTATCAGGTAGGTACCAAAGATGATTTTGTTACAAAAAAATGTATCCTTATCAAGAAAATTTTGTTTTGTATAATTAATAATAAATTTTTAATATAATAATCAGTGTTTTTTTATGTTGTGTGGCTTAGATATTCACAACATGTCTCAGTTTGTGATTTGGTTTTAATTAATATGTGTTTCGTGTAGGTTCTGTTACTGTTTCCCTGTTATAAAATTGTTTAGATCTCTTAATATTATTTGACGATTTGGAAACTCAACTATACAACACAAAAAAATATGTGTTTAGAACACCTAACATAAAATTGTGTCTTGAAGTAAAATAGGTCATTCTTTTTATTGTTGAAATTTTATTTTAAAACATGTTTGGGCCAGAACGATATATCGTTGGTCATATTGCAAAAAACGCGTCGTCTTGCCAGATTTACGAAGTTTAATAGCTATCGAAGATGGGAATGCATTTTGAATGGATCATTAACGTTAATGAGTCCTATTTAACGATCGTTCTTGCAATAGGCTGATAGTCTATTTATTATTTTCCTAAATGTTAAATTATTAAAAAAATTTGATTAAATATAGTATACTTAAAATTTAAGGCCATTTAATGCTCATTGTGTAGCAATAGTCCAAAATGGTAGCATCCTATCTATTAAAACGTATATTATATGTATATGTAAGGGTATATGTGCATGAAGGGTAATGGATCTAATTATGAGGAAAGGAATCTAATGTGACTTTTTTTGTAAACCTCTAGAAACAGTTCTATAATAAAAATTACCAAATTACTTTTTCATAGAAATAGGTGAAACGTAACCATTAACTAACTAAAGGATTATTGCGTTACGTTACTGTTTAATTAGAACATAAATCTGCGATTGCTTTTGTTTAATAATGCAATGCAATTCAAAACTTATTGACATTATATATTTATTCAATGCTGCCGAATTGTTATATTTGTCACAGCTTTATAAACGCTTAGCAGTGCATTTAATAAACATTGTTTATTGGTGTTAGGTCATATTTAATATGAATGAAACAATGAAGTCGCTTTCCCTGCGACTAACATTGTGTGCTATTGTTGCTCAACCAATTAGCTTTCCTTTGTTTTGAGAATCAAAGCATTCTATTCTAAGAATTGTGTACCAGGTCGATTTATAATCAACTGGGTTTTTTTATAGCTGTTGTTTTCTCTTGTAAATGTACAATTATTATGACGGCAAAGTAACTAATTTGTAACTTTTAAAAAAAGGAATGTTTAGCCAAGTATCTTCTAAACGTAAACTGTTCGGTGGTTTTCATATTTGTGTGTGAATAAGAAAGTATATTCGTTCGGTTGACTGATATTATCTACATATCGGTGATAGAAAAATATAATATGTACGGCAGTGTCTATTTCTTCACAATATAAACATTTGTCGCCTTTTGTTTATGGTTTATACGGTTATACCTACAAATTCTCTGACATATTATGCATAGTATAGTGATTTATCCAGAGATAACAGAGATATAAGTAGTCATTGATAAAATATAATATTCACGATACCAACATTAATTCGACAATCCATACACTCTATACGTAGACGCGGGGCGAGGCGACGAAAGGCGAGAAGTAAGAGAAGGGATAAAGAGAAGAATTTTACAACTTATTTTTATCAATGAATAAATGTGTAAGCCGCTGTGCGCTTAAAATATACAACGTACATATCCATGCCGGTGTAAGCCCTGTTGCCACTTCCAACCTAACATTACTAGGTTTTGGAATTTATTAAAAATTATTACATCTAATTTAGTGAAATTATATTTAATTTAGTTAAATTTAATACAATTAATGATTCAAAATTTTTTGGCTCCAGTTGCAATAAAATAGGTTGAATTATTTTGGCTTTTTTATTATATGTCATTAATTTTGTAAACAGAACGAGAATAATGAAACAGACATATGACAACAGCGGATATTATACCCGTCTGTGTCCCTTAGAATATGTCTTATCCAGGACCGCACGATATTTGTTAGTAGTAACATCGCCTCGTTATCTCTGGATTTATCTGTCGGACTATTAACTAAGTGTGTAGGTTAAAGGTACTGCAAAGAAATCTGATTAGGAAAACAAAAGACGATGGTAAAAAAGAAGTAAGCATGTCCTGGATAGATTAAAGAATATTAATAATAATATTAAGAAAAGCAATACAAAGAAAATAATGTAGATATATTATTTACAATAACTGTTGGAAAGTTATGCCAATCATGATAACGCGTTATTTCTAAAATCAATTTCAGGCAGTACTAAATGAATTAAGATAGGTTAATGTTACTACATTAGCAAAAAGATACAACTGAATAAATTATCTGATGACGAGTTAGAGATATTGCACCAATAATAATAATATCAATTAACAATTGTGGCATTAAAAGAACAAATAAAATTAATGTAACAACTAGCTAAAGAACATATACCATATACTACTTAGCTACCAAATATACCAATAATAAAAAGTAATACACCAGTTCAAAAACTAATTGTAATCTAAAATAAAGGTAGTCGGTCAACAGAAAATAATAACAGCCGGTTGTTAGAACGACTGTTAAAATCTCTCGTTAGCTAATGAACTCACAACTTCATTCACTCCCTAAATTATCTTTTAAATGGTAAATCTGGCAAAGACGCTTTTCCAAATGACAGTATGAAGTGTAGTGTGACGATATTCGAGATACGTCCGCAAAATGCTGAGCATGAATCAAAATTCTTTCACTTGTCGGACGGGTGTTCCAAACTAATTGTAAATAAAAAATAATACGCGGTTTCCTATCTTAGAAAAATAAACGGGGTTGTTCAACAGTCTAACAGTATCACGGTCACTAACTGAGTTCGTCACTAGTCAATTGTCAGCTAATTTATGCTTGGTAAACCGGAGTGGGGGTACCACCACTACAGCCAAATGTTTCCAATTTAAAAATAAAAAAATGTCCTACTAGTACCTTGACAAATACAAGCAGATAATTGATACGAAATCGACTCTACAAATGCACATTCGGATTTTGGCAAATATAGAAATATTTTAACCTACGAGGGTTCTCGCAATTGTTTAAAAACGGGAATTCTACATGTCCTCAAGCGGCTACTAATTGAAATACACAGTTTTAAAATGAATTAAAAATAAAATTAGTGACTTCGTTACAAGAGAGTTATCTCTGTCTTTATCGGCAGGTGAAGACGAATGATATGTTTTCAAGAAAGTAAAAATCGGCAAGAGTCGAGAGTGTCGAGACTAGATGAACTTTCAACATGAGAATTGTTTACAAAATATACAATATATTTCAAAGTACGCAAAGAAAACGAATTTTAAAAAGATTTAAGAATGTGAATGTAGATTTCACGATGGAAAACAAAGGATTATTAACAAATAATATTTCTTTATTATTATATAATATTTTTTTTGTAGCAAAACTTAATATGCAGTGATAGGACTTTATTAATAATGCAAATGAAAATAACAAATTTTGGGAAACAAAAAGAAACAACATGATAAAATATAAAATAATATTAATTACCCTGTTTTATAATCTAAATTAATAACAAAAAAGTACATTAAAAATCAAATAAAAATTAAAAAGTTAATGCTGTTTTACTTTCTTATTATTAATAAAAACAATATACATTTATAAAAGCTAAAATTCCTGAGTAACATTTATTTACTAAAAGTCAATAACACAAAAGGTTTTTTACTGTTTAAAATGTTTCAGTTTCGGCCGAAGGGGTGTCTTCAGGACATGCAGCTATTACGTATAAATTTTTTTTTATTAAAAAGAGGACAAAGGTATCCAAAAGTGTGATTTCAAGATGAAACAAAGGGCGGATTTCCAGAGGAGGGGAGAAGTTTTCTTGTATAAGTCGAGCAAGGATAGGTATATTAGTGGTTGTTAGAGAAGATGTATTTAGGCTGGTTATATTTAACTTTATCAAGAAAGGAATGGAACAAGCACCTAAGTGTCTTCTGACTAGCAAGAAAGCGATGAGGTAATAACTGAGAATGTAGTACCTGAGAAAGAGGTGAGAAACAAAAACCACCCTCCGTAAACCAGCTGAGATTTTGTATCCCAAGAGACTAAATTAATACCAGTTAGCTAAAAGTAACCTTAATACCTTCAGTATTGACCCTAAAACATTGTCACTAAGATATTTAATAGCAGTAATAGGTAAGTAATGATCTTAAAATGTCATAAAATTTACTAAAGGTCGGCTATTTCCAGTTATACATTTCTTGTTCTACTAGATTACATGGGATCCTGCTATTGTTTAAGGATTGTTTGTTACTATTCTAAAAAGCAAAATGCGGTTCCAGATTTACCTATGTAGACCATTTTTAAAATTCTGATGTGTTTAATTTTTTTTCTCGGCATTTATTTCTTTTCTAAGTTAGACATTTCAACAAAAACCTGGCTAAATTTAAAAGATATGCAAAAAGAATAATTAGTTATGGCCTAAAATTATTGAATAAGTATTTATTTATTGGACCATTAAGTAATGAGTCGTTGTAAGGATTCCTTAGTTATGGGAATACATAATATATTTAGTGGAACATTAACTAAACTTGTTAACTTGTTAATTTCAGATTAAAAACAGTTGAATAAATAAAAAAGGGGAAATAATTCAAACT
Organism: Psylliodes chrysocephalus; assembly: GCA_927349885.1. NCBI lineage: Eukaryota > Metazoa > Arthropoda > Insecta > Coleoptera > Chrysomelidae > Psylliodes > Psylliodes chrysocephalus. The sequence goes on from OV651813.1 coordinate 75,957,603, forward strand.
CCAATGTGACTGAGATGTAAAATACATCAAATAATTCTCAAAGCCATAGTCACCACAATATATGTGCGGCCGTTTCTCTTTCGACAACAACTACTCCTTTGGTTAATATCTCACCAGGTACTGAATTACGTCGAAAGAAAATAGCAGAGATAGAAAATATTTTCAACACTCAACCTTTGATTTTGCCCACTAAGGAGAAAGTCATTCTTCTTCTTCCAAGAATGACTTTCTCCTACTGAGTCTCATCAGGATAAAGGTACCCAGGAGTTACTTATTACTAAAAACTTAAAGTACTTAGTTACAATTTTGAGTTCACTTTGAGTACTTAAGTACAATTTTGAGTATACTTTACTTGTACTGCCCAGCTGTGCATAATGTTTTCTTGTAATTAAAAATTTTACAGATTTAAATGTACATTTTATAGTTATAATTAACCCGGGCATTTACCACTGGGCTGGTAGAAGCTCACCAAATGTCCACTTATCCTTTATTGAAAATGTATAATTTGATAATAAAAACTTCCAACGTTAAAAATCTCAAAGATGTGTCCTATTTTTGAAAGCAAAAGCAGATAAAACTAACTACAGGTCAATTTTTTCTAAATTATTTGAAATTGTAAAGAATACAATTTGTGAATATCAGCCTGGCTTTGTCAAATCTAGAAGTACAGCTACAAGTATTTGCATCTTTTCTCAGTATGTTTCATTTTCTCTTGACCGTCAACAACAAGTCGATGTGATTTACACGGACTTCAGCAAGGCTTTTGACCTGTGTCTAATAATCGACTCTTCAGAAAGCTTTCTAGGTTTGGCGTTTGGCATTTCATATAATACTCAATCTCTTATAAGGTTCATATATAAGAGAAAATTGCATGTAGACCATAAATGACTAAAATCTTTCAGTTATTTTGGTACTTTAGGAGTCCGTCAGGGGTCAAATTTGGGGCCATTACTTTTTATTTAATTTATCAATGATATGTAACAATATAACATCAGAAAAACATATATTTGCAGATGATTGAAAACTTTATGAGGAATCAATAAAATATCTGACTGTATTCTTCTGCAAGCAGATCTGTACAAACTAGATAAATGGTGTGAGGAAAACAAATTGTTTTTAAACTGTAGTGAATATTAAATTTATTTTTTTTAAAAAGGTTATATCCTATTATGTATAACTACAGCTTGGACAATAATATTTTAGTAAGAGTTACTGAAGCAATGGATCTTGGTATTTTATTCGACCAGAAAGTAACTTCATCATCACACATTCAACCTGCAGATGATCGTGTAATGTAGAATTTGGGTTTTTTTTATTAGGAATTGTAGATAATTTGGTTCTTAGGAATTGTAGATAATTTGGTTCCTACGATGCGCTAAAGTCAGTTTGTTATGCATTGGTTACAAGTAAATTAGAACAATGCAGTGTAGTTTGCAATCCCTGTTATTCAACATATTCGGCCATAATAGAGTCGGTACAAAGAAAATTATTAAAATTTGGATACTTAAAAAAATACTGTCAATATACACAAAGAGGCTATAATTACAATAGCGAGTTTAACTTAAATTCTTTAAAAAAATACAAATTGACTTGGCAGATCTTTAATAGACTTTAATGTGCCGCGAATTACTTCGCGATCTAATATTATATTTAGAATAAGAACTTAACTCCAAATACCCAATATATTTTTTATTCTCCAGTGTATACCATATGCAGAACTTACAATCAAGTAACCTTTATGGATTTATTTTTCTATCTTACTCACAACTTAAATAACAAATCTTCAATTTGATTTTTAACTAGTGGATATAAAAGTAAACTATTTGTTACTTTTAGTGTAAGGATCTTTTCCATTTTTCCTTTTATTTGTTTTCTTAATTTTTCATTGTTGTAAATTATTTTATAACATTCTTCTTATGGTACATTTATGTTTTGTTCTTTTTTCTATTATGTACACCTATAATTGGGTCTTCGCCTGCTAGTTGTACAATAATATAAGAAAATACATAAATAAATATTACAATAAACTGCCAATTCATACTAAAGACAGTGGCACTGTAAATATTTTTAGAGAAACATTAAAATCATTTTTATTATCTTACTTATTTTATGATGTTTAGAATTTAATTAAAATTTTAAGATATCTTTCAAAAGATAAAATAAAGTTATACCTCGTATATCTCTTGAGGAAGTTTTCCATAACATTGAACAATTTGCATGATCGCTTTTAATGAAATATTTGAAGGAAATTAAGTTTAGGGTCTATTGGAAGGAAGTAATCAAAAGTGTGGTAAAGGATAGAAATGTCACAGAATAATGTAGACGGAGAGCCTGTGCTTTATAAATTTCATTTTTGCAGTGTTTGAAAATATATTTATCAGGCTTGGACACATTCATTTGTTCCAATGACGATTTTTTTTAGTTCTTAAAACAAGTATTACGAATTAAAAATTCAAAAAAACCGACTTCAAAAACGGGCAGATGCCATCACCACATCTTAGCCAAATTTATATGGGACCACCCCTGAGGTACCCCCTTACTAACAAAAAAAAATCGTATAAATCGGACAAGGTGGTAAAGCATTATCTCTAAACATACATATAAAATGAAGAGTTTGAGGATTTTCTCATTATTCCAATTATTAGATTTTGACCAAATTTATATGGGACCACCACTAAAGTAGCCCCTTTCTAACAAAAAAAGAATTATTGAAACCGGACACCGTATTACAAAAATATCGCTGAACATACATAAAAAATGAAGAGTTTGAGGATTTTCTCATGGACCCAATTATTAGATTTTGACTAAATTTATATGGGACCACCCCTGAAATACCCCCTTTCTAACAAAAAAAGAATCATTGAAATCGGACACCGTGTTAAAGAATAATCGCTGAACATACATAAAAAAAAAAAAAAAAAATATCGCGACGAATTGATAACCTCCTCCTTTTTTGAAGTCGGTTAAAAAAGATTGATCATTAGTTATGTCAGATATTATGGTGTCAAAAATAGGTCGGGCAATCCTAACTTACCTATATAAAATGCCAGGTAACAATAGGTTCACCAGTCACAAAATCAAACAAAAAAATGCAAAAAAAAATTAAAAACTTTACTCCCCCCTTAAAGCGATTGATACGCGATTTAAACTTTCGGTATTTAAAGCGAAAGCGCAAAGCTTATTAATCGAAAAAGACGAGATTTTGTTGTGGTTAAGAAAATTTTTAAAATAAATACGTGACGACAGGCTTGAAGGACAAAATATATTATATTAACGAGTATGGCGGGACTTATATAATAACAATTTCACGTAAAGCATTTCTTGACGGGTATTCCATAGGTTTGAAATCACCTTCTGGTTAGAGCCGTCGACTGATTACTACCCATATAGGTAGTATTTCTGGATTTTTGGATAGTGGTCTTAACGTTATCGAATCTAGAAAGACTGTCGACTATCAGCTTAAGTTTTTTAAAAGTGGTTTTCGTCCATGTTGATGCGCGTGGAGTCCGGTTCGGTAATCTTAATACGAGTGTTGTTTTTTCAACCTCCGATAGGATAGGAAAGACGGGTGAATATTAAAAAAATATTTTATTACCAAAAGTAATGTACATAATCACCTTGACGATTGAGGCATTTGTCATATCTGTGCACAAGATTTGCAATACCCTCTTTATAAAATGTTGCCACCAGTGACTTGAAGTGAGTTGTGATGGTTTCTTTTAGCTCCTCGTCAGTTTGGAAGCTCTTCTCCCCAAGCCACTTCTTCATTTTAGGGAAAAGACGGTAGTCACTCGGTGCTAGGTCGGGTGTTCAAAAAGATCCCATTGAAATTGCTAAAAGAGCCGTTAGGTTACACACCGTTAGGTGGTAGCCTTCAAGCCTCCAGCCTACCGATTGTTGATACTCCGTCTGCCGCTTCAATCCTCAAAACTCTAGCAATTGGACATGTGACAATACCTTTTTTTTTCAAGAATGTTTTCATAAAATTAACGGTTTAAAATAGCTTTCAAAGTGCTTTTAAAAAACCGGTGGTGCCTTTAAGTGAGGTGTGGAGGGTGGAGGAGGATTGCACCCATTTCCCGTATAGAGGCCGGGCACCCAAAGCAATTTTTGAGTTCCGGCGCCTATGACTACAAGGATGGCCATTGTCATGGATGAGAACAATTCCAGAAGTCAGCATGCCTCTTTTTTTGTTTTGAATAGCTCTCTGTAAGCTTTCTTCATACACTTAAGTTATTCTTCGATGAATTCCCTTCTGCCTGCAAGAAACGAATACCACTTCGCGATTCACACTTGGCGGGAGAATATATACAGACAGCCATGTTTATGTGACTGCAGCTCAACAAGAAAAGGAATTTTGGACTAGGCAGTGACAGAGTGTGTAGAAGAGAAGAGGCGCAGTCGCCTACTATGCAAGCCAGCTACGTGCCGCATGCCTGGCCTTCATACTGCCCTCGTACATCATGCGCCGTATCGAACATATCCTAAAACAAAAACAAATATGTGCAACTTGTATACTTACGTCTAAGTTACGGTTAAATCTCTTATTATCATTTTTAGTTTAGAAAATAGTAATAGTGACGATTCTGGGTCAAATTCTGACCAAAACTAAGATTAGCAATATACTTAAAATGTTATCTAATAATTTGTAATTATTGATGTTATAAAATCACAAATACGAAATATATGTCATTGGGCAGTCTTTTGATCCTCTGATTTTAGACAAAAAATAGCTGTTTCCCGTGGGCACCTTTTGACGTAATAAATAACACTTGTTTTCGTTCCGTACCCTAACTATACTTAAAATGCACATAAATATAAACAACTTCCATGCAATATAGATTTGCTTTAAATAACCATTATTGTACCCAATCTACCATGCTAATTTTCACGGCTCATCAACCTAACGGTGGAGTTCTGTATCACCCAGCATCTCACTCCGTAACACTAAAAAACTTTTTGTCCTTTGATCCTGCATTAACGAACCCTAGGGGTTCTGACCAGTCAAGGGACACCGCTAATCCTACATTTTTTGAAACAACGATTAGATTGGTTTTCAAGAATTTTAAAGTAATACATTATTGTGTAATAATGCAATTTCACTTAATAATTTCACACGTCCCTATTCAGATTTAGGCGTGTCATTTCTAAATTACACTATTCCTTCTGCCGTGACGAAACCACAGAGCTAATTACGTTCGATGACGAGCCTTGCATAGAGAACTGCTCCTGTCAGGAATTCGCAAGCCTAAGCCATTCTGTGAGTCAGAGAGCCGCGAATTTGCAACGTGAATTACATTTTGATTGCTCACTAATTTCAACTGACCTTGCTAAGCAACAGAACCTATTTGTTTTATGAATGTTTGCTAACATGTACTAAAACGACACAGCGTTGAGCCGAGGATACTTATATCGAGGGATAAAGCTGAGGCCATAACAAAAAGTGTCCTCTCCAGGACGCGCTTCACCCCCTCTTACCCGACGTCATTCTATCCGCCCCTGGAATTTTCTTCTCTCTACCCTTACTTACCTCTCTTGGCGCGCCTTAAACCTAAAAATGCGTCAGTAACTATTATTTCCATTTTATAGTATAGTACACCGGTGACGGCTAGTTTTAAAAACGCCTTTCATAAGTTAGCACTATGTTATGTATCGAGACACTCTAAGGTTCGTCTCTTATCGGAACTAGCATATCAGAGACCATTCCAAACATGTGATTATTTTTTATTTCACTCAACAGACCGGTCCTGCCCCTTAGCAGTTTTTCGTAATATTAGCCACCCTTTGACAAGAATCTTTAGAATACCAAGGCCAGGAGCCTTTTTTATAACGGAATGTGAAAAGGGGTTTCTTCTTGGTAACAAATTAATCATATTTTTTATAATAGCATTTTTATTACCGCCTATTTCTAAGCTATCAGAACTTTCATACGTGGTTTCCAATATCCAATACTTTTTTCAGGTCAGTAAATCCTAATATTGTTTCTTATTTCTGTTGTAAAAAGTTACTGCGTTATGCTGAGTGAAATTCTGAGAAAAATGTTAAATCCCTTCTGGAAATTCTTATATCCGTTAATTATTTTCCCCGGTTATTTTTCATGGCTTATAAAACCAATTGGCATAAATATTTAAGGAGGGAGCAATCAAATTAGGATAGCATCGTAGTCTTTCCACCAACAGATATTTTGCTTTCTAGACGGGTCCGGCGTTAATTTTAAATTTGTTCCCCTCTCACATCCATTAAAATTTAATTTCTAGATTGATGGTTTTGGAAATTGAATTTCACTCGGCATAAGATATCTGAGACGAGACGGACCAGACCACAAAAGGAATTTTCGATGATGTTGCAAGCTTTGCGAGTTCGGAGTTTCGCCCGAGGACATAAAAAAGTTTTATCTAGTTTGAGTTCAAGAATTAAAAAAGACTAAAATAAAGTTGGTTAACTGATATTTGGACGGGGATGTTGTGTTAAAAATTCGATTTAATCGGTGTGTTTTTAATAGTTTCGTTTAAATTGGGAAGCAAAAAAATATCTATCCGTAACTATTATTCATTGTAAATTCTATGAAATATCTTTTTCAATTTGGCGATTAAATCTATTTGACTTAAATTTTGATCAAATTTAATCTAGTCATCTTTAAACTGTTTTTTTCTCTCATAGGTGTTTGGCTATACAGTATGGAAGTATAGGCTGCAATAAATTTTAGCGTTTTATTGAATATTAAATTTGCCCGACATAATTTTCCTTAATGGTCCACCTCATGGCATTTTCGGTCCCTATCTTTACGATGTTAAAAACAGTGATGACGTATAGGTTGGAATAAATTGTATATTTTTTGATCTACAGTATTTTAACAAAATGCTTTCACAAATAAATTTTTATTTTCCGCAAGTCTTACGCTACAATCGGATGTACTATTGAAGTCACCACTTGCGTGTGCATGGCGTCATCGATTTTTTTTTTTGACTACAACATATTTTTCTCTTCATTTTTGAATTTTCCAATAAAACACAATTAAAAAATGTATGAAATACTTATAGTCCAAAGTCATTGGTTTCTGTATTAGAGACAAATGTTTTATCAGAAATTTTGAATTTTAATTTTATTTATTACTTTCTGAGGTGGATCTATTATTAGAAGTTAATTTTGTATTTTATTCTTTATTTATTTGTGTTTGTGTGCAGAATCTTTAAATATTGTTTAAATTAAATCTGTGTTTCCGAACTTGACGTCCAAATTTTTAGGGGTGGTAGTTCGCATAATTTGAGAGCGATTAGCAGATTTCATTTTTCTAAAAAAATTATAATAAACAAAATAGAGCCATTATAAAAAAAAATCAAAGAGCAGGTCCTACCCTGAGCGCGTAGCGCAATAGTCCTCATAAACAGATGCGATTTGCAATTTTGTCGATTCTAAGCGTAGCGCGCGCGAGTCGAGGCGGTTCTATCGCTGTGCAGGACCGTACCTGTTTAAAATTTTTAATTAATTTTTAATTATTTTTATTTTAAATATTTTGGAAAAATGAAATCTGCGAATCGGTCTCAAATTATGCGAACTACCACCAAGTTCGGAAACACCCTGTATTGTATTGTAGAAACAGAAATAAATAATTTAGAAATGTAAAATATTAAAAATAAAAAAATACAAATCAAATTAGCAAAATTATAAAAATACAAAATACAAAAATACAATTTACCGAGAATTTCAAACATAGAAGTAACCAATGAATAAAAAGAAAAAGAAGGCTACCTTATGATATTAAATTAATAATAAATAATTATTTAACTTGAAATTAACATAGAACATTAATTATTTCCCTTTTATTTTCCGTAAAAACATTTTGAGTTCATTTTTTAAAAATTATTTATTAGTAATATTTTTTATGTATATAGGAATTGGGTTATATATCTTAGGACCAATATATAAGATAAAGTTGTGCGTGTGCATTTGTTTAAAAACAGGAACTATCATACGCTTATTTAGTGAAGTTGTTGTGGAAACAGTGTGTGAAAGCTTAGGAAGTTTTTCAAAGTCAGAAATTGCCAACAAAGCAGTTTGGTAGGAATGTTATGTAGTTGTTTAATATTTAAAATGTCTAATTCTTCATATAAGAGATTTGTTGAATATCTAAAATCCTATTTGAAAAATATTTTTAACAACGTATTCTGTGTTAGCAGCGACTTAGCCAAGACATTATAGATCAGTAATAATAGAGCTTTTTTTAAGAATATCTCGAATTTGATAAAATAAATATATAAGATTTCTAAATATCTTATTCAAAAAGTAACATGTTCGTTCCATCTTAGATGTTGATCAACCATTAATCCTAAATATTTTATTTTCTTTTTTGTTTGACATTGACAACAGTCAGACCCTTAATTGCAGTTATGATTGTAAAGCTTTAAAATCTATTGAATTGGTTGATCAGCATTAGTAAGTGAAAATGTAATAAATTTTATATGAATAAAAAGTTTTGGTTTTTTCAGTTAAATAATATTTATTTTTTTGTTTGTTAGACATTGAGACTGTCATCAAGCCACATTTTTATCCTAGCCAAACCATCCCTAGCTCTCAGATAGGCTTCTTTCCAGTTTTCCTCCTTAAAGAGAATAACAGTCTCATCTGCATAAGAAATTATTTTTCCTGTAACTTTAATATTATAAATACAGATAATGTATATTAAAAAAAAACTGGGTCAAGGACCGTTCCTTAAAGCACGCCCTTAGAAACGGTCATTAGGTTACTGAGTAGGTTGCCAATTCTAACAAACTGGGTTCTTTGTGAAAGACAGTACCTGAAAATGTCTAACGTTATTTCTCTTACACCTATTCTTTCCAATAAAAATCCGTGATCAACAGTGTCACATGCCTTGGCTAAGAATCTAAACTTTTTGTATTATTCTGAATTCTAAATACTATTAATAATATTTTGCAACAAGCGCATCTTGACAGCAAAGGTTTTTCCTATGTTATGTTGGAAATGAGGTGTTAATACACTGCGACCTAAAAGATCTATTGTGCTCCCTTTTGTCGCTAATAATTCGTTCGTTAGCTCAAGGGGGGACACCTATACGCTACAAGGTTTGAAACAAAGTATATGTGAAATCAACATAGTAAGGTAATCAACTGGCGAATTGGCGCTGTTAACTTCCGTTGGTCATCACCTCTATACTCATCGTAATATTTACCTAAGAGGGTGCAACCTGTATAAATTTAGAATAGAATCAAATCAACATCAACTCAATAGTTACCCAACTGGCGAATTGGCGCTGTTCGTTAACTCCGTTGGTCATCAACCTAAGTCAGAATATAAACAACAACACTATAGTTAATCGACTGGCAAATTGACGCTGTTCGTCAACTGTGTTGGTCATCAACCTAAGTAAAATATTTATTGATAGCAAATTAATATGGTCTGCGTTTAAACGGGACTCAAGTGAGATCTCAGTAAATAGTATCAATTGTAATATATTTTGCTAATTATTGCATCACATTTAAAGTATGAAAAATAAAAAGAGTTTAAATATGAATTTGTATGTTTTATTTATCAATTTGCACCAAACTTTGCATCGAATCCTGGTTTACTTCAATTAACATTATCACAACGTGGGTATGTAAATTATCAATTAATTAACTAGACGATCACTTTTACTACTAGAGGAAAAAGGCCAAATACAGTAAGTATAGAATTTAAAATAAAATAAACTTGTGAGGTAAACAATAACATTTCAAAGAGAGTAAAATAACGAACAAATCAAAAAATAAAGAGGGGGCAGGGGTGGGCAGTCACATAATGAACTATGTTTAATATAGGCGTTCTTTATAAAATTAGAACCTTCTTCAATATCAGAAAGTATCCTAGTTCTTACTTTTTCTTTATACTTAAATTCATAAAAAAAATTAGCCAAAGAATAAAACTGAAGGAATCAGTCAATAGCCCCTTAAAAAGTATTATTATTGCCTTGTGCATTAAATGGCAGTAAATAAATAAGGGTAAGTTTTTTTTTTGCAAATAGCCAAATGTAAATAAAAAGATATTCATATACTTAGTTTTAGATACACAAAAGACAGTAAATATTAAATTATTTTAGTAGACAGTGTGAGTTTTGTACTGACCACTTTTACACTCAGTTTTCACTATTTTTTCTTTAACATGGTTGTCGAAATCACCCACATTGTTTATAAACACTTTCCTGTTGTCTATAAATATAATAATTTTCGCATTTTGAGTACAGTAACAATTGCATACGATTTGACGAACTTTTTTATACAACTTTAAACAATTTATTGTTAGCATTTCTGTGAATACTATCCCTGAACCTTTTAATTTCTTTTTTGAATAAAATACTTCATGCCGTAGCAACCGGTGACAGAAAACACAAACTGGCCAACGCTTATCTGATTTAGAGTTTTTCTTACCAAGACGGCGAAAATATATTAATTCTTGTTTACTCACTAATGTTGATTTTTGTATACAACAATGGAAATATAATGATACAAGTCGGGTATATTCTCTGAAACTCCATGATTTTAGATAAAGTCTGTTTCCTCCTAACAGCTTTTATTTCATTTTTAATTTGTTGCACCTATAAGTTTATGGATCTTTTAAGTTCACTATAACTGTACTCAAGATCTTGATTTTTGGTAGATTCAGTTGGTAATTTTTTCTTAAAGTCAGCGATTTCCTTCTTGAAATCTGCCGCTATTTTTGACATATGAGTTTCTTATTCTTTTAGACTAACCAATATAAAACATCTTTTAATAGTGATATGATGATCGTTTTTAAAAGCAAACGCGCTCAGTCTAATTTTTAATAAAATTAAATTTTTTACACAATGATGTATGCCTTTATCTCATCACTTTATGTTTAATGCGTACATCATTTAGTCTTATGTATAATACTTTTGTTTCATGAAAATATTATTTTGTGAAAAGCCAAACTGTTGGCTACAGTAAGTATATCGATCTTAGATTTTTTTAGCGACACTGAAAATATTCATAGCCGCTCCTGTTAAATGTTTCATCACATAGGTATTCGTATCCAATTACCACGTCTTCCTTTTAAGCGTCGGAAAACTGGTGACATTGAAAATACTCTTAGTCGTTTCTGATAAATTTTTTATCAAGTAGTTGTATCAATTTACTCCAGCTGCTTTTAAACTCTGGCAGGGAATGTGGACGGACCTCTTGTAAACACGGAAACTGCCAACAAAAATTGTTTAAGTTGCTGCCGATCCAATATCGAAATGTATATCAAACTTGTACGTAATTGATCGATCCGTCACTATCAGTTTCTCTTGACCCACCTTCAGTCTATTAGAACGGTATTTTAAAAAACAATTTTTGTATTATAATATATATTATGATGTTTTTAGTTTCCTTAATTATTCATCAATTTCATCAAATCAAGATAAAACTTGGTATATAAAATAATAGACTAGTTTATTTTTATTTTTTGATGGGCAATTTAAAATTATTATAGATGGAGCTGTACGGATGTAAAAGTGGTTTTGCAATTAACAAACTGATTTATTTATGGGCGATATATATTATCGAGATTTGTTCGTAAAACTACGATTCCTGCTTTACATCGTTGCCAAAATGCATAATAACTGGTGGGTGGCACAAAATTGATCGAAAACATTTGATCGAATACATTTGATCGAGTACATTTAATCTAAAACATTTGATTAAACCGAAAAAACATTTTTTCGAATAACAATTGATCGAGAAGAAAAATGATCAAGAAGAAAATTGATCGAAAAGAAAAATAATCGAAAAGAACAATTATCTAAAAGAAAATTGATCGAAAATAGATTTGTTAGAAAAAGCAATTGATCGAAAAACCAAATATTCATAAAAATGGAAAACTAATATACCTTACCTGTGCGGCCTAGAGCCATCGCTGGTTGCTTCACAAAAAAATATACAAAAAAATACAAAATACAAAATTAAAAGTAACAAAAAAATAAAAAAAAATTTAAAAAATTAAAAAACTTGACTAAGTTATATAACTTGAGCGAAAGCAATTAGTTAAATTTGTAAGGTTTTTTTTTATTTTTTCACTTTTGTATAATTTTTTTTGCGAAGCAAACCACGACTGCTCCAGGCTACAAAGGTTAGGTAAGTTAGTTAATTTTTTTATAAAAAAACTTAACTATACTCCCTAACCTGTGCGAAAGAATCAGTAAAAATTAAATTTCTCCAGGCCGCACAGGTTAGGTAAATTAGTAAAGCCTTTTTATTTTTCCAGTTTTTGTATATTTTTTTTGCAAAGCAACCCTTGACGGCTCTAGGTCGCACAGGTTAGGTAAATTAGTAAATCCTTTTTATTTTTCCAGTTTTTGTATATTTTTTTTGCAAAGCAACCCTTGACGGCTCTAGGTCGCACAGGTTAGGTAAATTAGTTAAGTTTTTTTTCTAATTTTTCTATAATTTTTTGCGAGGCGAACCTTAACGACTGCAGGCTGTAAATGTTAGGTACCATCGGGAGACAACTCGACCTTATTGAAATACATATTTTGTGCGAATTAATCACAATGATTTAATGTCGATGAAGATAAATAACCGTTTAGCTCTAAAATATTAATTTTTATATTAACAGTATTGTAATGATAAAATTGGTTAAACGAGGTAGCTAACGTTTGAGATTATCGAAAAATTTACTTAATTTGACGATATCGCAGAATTTAGTTTCACATAATATAGTAGGGATTACATGGACGGTTGCATGCTGTCGTTTGAATTTATTTATATTTTAGGATTTTCGATATATTGTCCTTTCGATTTAATGATATTTAGATCTATTGCCTTTTCGATAAAATGGTGTGCGATAAAATATATTATATTCGATCAAATACCATTCGATAAAATGCATTTTTGATCAAATTTCCAATTCTATCAATTTTGTGCTACCCATAGCTGGTGTACTTTCTTGTAAATCAAATTCCAAAAAATACATTATAATGATAATAACCGGCAGCAAGAATGCAAATATACTTCTCTGATGTTATTTTGAAAGCCTTTTGTGGGTTTTAGAGCCTTATGTTAAGTAAATTCCAAAATAAAACCATAAAAAATCTCTGTATACATTATGCAAACCAACTCACCCAGCAGAATAAAGAGGAAAGATCTATATATCTTGGTAATAACGTAAATGACAAAATTAATGTAGTAGTTGTTTGACATTAATAGATTTGAATGAATTAATATTATCTTTGACATTAAAAAGTACCGAGTTTATAGTGTTTTGGGTTTAGAGAGATATATTTTTGTCCACCTTTTTCTGTCATTCTGTTTATCAGACAAAATGTTAAATTGATTTAAAAACTGTGCTAAGTGGACGACCCTTCAGAGGCTCTAGATCCAGAACTTCAATATGATTAGAGCTGTTTCAAATTTAGACGACCTACAGAAAAAGGGTCAGAATACTCCAATACTTTACAAATGCTCGGATTATTATCCCTTTACATTGCCTGTTCCGGTTGTCCGACCTTAGTTATCTGGTAGAGGTATACCTTTGGACTATATTTATTTAAGGGGTAAATTAGCAAATAAACGATCAAATTTATGGAAAATTGTAAAATAAAGAAAATCATGAAAATTTTGAAGCCATGTATTACAAAATATTACAAGCGACCGTTGCTCAGCAAAAAAAACCACTACTTCATCGGCATTGAATTATATTCAAAGAAAAATTGCACAGAGAAAATTATTTTTTAAAGTTTTAATTTTGCTAACTAAAAAGAACGTCATTCTTGCTTCCAATTTCTTAAGATAATCAACCTAACAACTGACTTGAGCATGATTATGTACCCTGCTATACTTTAAATTTATAAGAAGAAACCAAAGATAGATAAAATAGGTACGCCTTGTTTACATTAAATTTGTCCGCAACATCTTTCTGATCCGCGATACAAGATAAGAGATGCGCCCTCTGAAGGAAATTTGTAAAAGGTGTCTATAAGTAGGACTTTTTTCAGTGTTGCCAGGAGAAGCTGAATTTCGCTATATCATCGGAGTTTTAGCCCTCGAAAAAAGGAAAAGAGCTTTTTTTAAGTAGCGAAATTTGTATTTGGATGTTTACAAAACCGATTTAATTATACTGATTTTTTTTAAATATATCAAATTTGTTTTAAAATCAGTTGATCAGTTAGCAAAGTTGACCTTGTGTTGTCTGTTGTCTTACACAGAGAGTGAGTTTTGGCATCATGAAGCATGGTCCTCAGCCACAGAATTAATTATGTAAGAAACAAATATTTTTTATATTTGGATGTTGGCCTTCTTAAATAATTGTACTTATCCATCAAATATATTTTTATTATTTGAAGCTGACAGATGAGATAAATTTGAAGGTAAGAAAAAATTATTTTTAGTAATTATTTCTATAAATTTATTTATTTTATTGGTGTGATTTTTATATAAATATATTAAGTGATTGAGATCAGCTACAAGAAGTCTGATTTATTCCAATTTTGGCTAAATGAGCCGGAAATCTACCGTGATTAAGTTTTAATCGAGTTATGGTTAGCTATAGAATCTGTTAACTGTATATTCTTGGATGTGTGGTATTTTGTTTGGAAGATGTGGATGAATGAGGGTTGGTTGATTTATTTACATATTCTTCCCAGATGTATTTCCAATTGTTTTTATGTCTTGCTTTAGCAACAGTATGAAGTCTGTGGTTTTCTAAAATTCTAGAACACTCTCCTCCATAACAGCATCTTTTGCCATTTTATCAGGAATTTTATTCCCTTTTATATCAGCATGTCCCTTTGCCCAATTAAGTGTTATTTTGACATGTGATTCATTTAGTATTTGTAAACAATTGTTAATGTTCCAAAAGAGTAAATTTTTAAAGTATTTAACGTCATTTTTTGTTACGATGGTTTCTAGTGCTGATTTTGAATCGGTTATTATGACACTGTAACCTAAGTTATTATCTTTAATGTATATGAGAGATTGCCATATTGCATACATCTCTGATGTGTATATTGAAGATGTGCTATGTAAGTGACCCTTACCTTATGGGAATGCAATTTCGTTGTGACCTTTTTCGACTCAAGTAGGAAATCCTTTTTTGGGATGCAGTTTCGTAAGAGCCGTTAACATAACGTCATCGTAGTTGTGAAGGGTCCTATCACACAAAAATTCGAAAATTGGTTTTAGGCAATTTTTGATACAACCATAAATTAATTTATCATTTGAGAAAGGTTCTATCAATCTCATTAGTAAAAATACAAATTTTTGTCAAACTTGCTATTGGTCCTCCCCACAACTCGATAGGGGTGAATAGTTCTATGTCAAATAGAACCATTCACTCCCAAGTACTTTATGTAACTTCAGGGAAACGACGAATTGTAAAAACTTCTAACACAAAATCAGAAAATTTTCACCGACCGTGGTTTATAAAATTTTTAGTCAGTTGGTTCTTGAAAAGTAACCGAACAATTTAAATTTTAAATTTCTCCAAAATCTTCATTTGTAGGTAAGGGTCCTAAGCCACCACTACAACAACGATAATATATTAAAGTAATTAGAATGATCTTCTTTAAGCTCTCTAGTTATCTGTTCAAATCTATTTTTGTAAAAAAGAAACAAACTCTGCGGCATACTTATGATTCATGAGATTAATAATCATTTATCATTCGTCTTTCACATTTATGAATAAAACTAGAAAAATAAATATACTTTCAAGTCCCTACTTACCAAAAACTAAAAACTTTCTTTTCCGGAAACCCAGAGCGGTACAAAAACGGAGCAAAACATGTCTGCGGCACTTTATTATTTCTGAACCATTAGGCTTAAGTTTTTATTTTCGCAATACGTTTCCAACTTCATTTCGCTGTTTTCGCTGTTTTATTTTCGGCATTAATATTAATAAAAGTTAGTAAAACGCTTTTTTATGAATCGTCTCTAACCTTTCCGGATTTATGGCCCGTAGAAACCAACTAGCGTTTATTAAGATTTATTGTTGGATCCGTGCATGTTTTTTTTAAGAGGCGGTCGGTGTTTATGACAATTAAGGCCATTTGGACCATTTTTGTTTGGGAAAACGAGGGCTAAAAATATGGGTTTTGATTATAAAAAATAGGGAATTAAAAACTTTTTAGTTAGACGTATAAATAGTCTAAAAATTTTAAAGTTTGGTTTAGCATTTTTACCGTTATTCCATACCCAATCAGCTAGAATTTCCATAAAAAAAATCATAATAGGTCTTTTTTCTTTATATGGGGCGGGTATACGTATGTATGGTTAGATGTAGCTCAAAATATTTAGGCCTCTTAGATTTATTGTATTCCCCTGTTTTTTTATTTTAAACTGTCACGTCTTTAATTACTCTTACTAGGTTGCTCTTTCTGGATTCAGACCGAAGATGCAGCATCGCCAATTTAAAGTCGCATTCGAAGTTAAGAAGGCATGAGTTTTCTCCCTCTTTCATGCAGATTCTACACGCTATAGCAACACTGTGTTATTATATCGAATGAATATATTTCAGCAAGCAACTTAAGATTAGTAATCCCACAATGGTGGATATTTCAGGAAATACGAGTTATAATACTTGAGCAGCCATGCGCGAGATTGGTCTCCTTAGCATAACCTTACTGATTATGTCATCATCTGGTTAAATGAGTTTCGTGTTCGTTGGTTATCCTGTTTTCGTTTTGCTTATTCCCAGAACAAATTCTGGTACTGTGAATGGTAGATATGATATCTCTTTGACGAGCTCATCAGCCTCTTAATTTCATTGGATACCTTGTATATCCTGGATCCCTCACTCTTTCTTGAGCGTTCTCGTGCATGATTATTCTATCAATAGAGATCTTTCTTATACACTTCTCATATAATGCCTTAAAACCGCAACCTTATTTACGAGGACTCTGCGACTTTTCCACATTTTCAAACATAAGGTAGCCATGTGTGTGCTTTATGGATTAAAGATGAAAAAAGAAAGAAAATAGGTCCTTTTTATTTTACAAAGAATTGTATTTAAACGGTGACCGGTTTTAAAGTGTGATCACTTCATCATCAGCTAGATTAAAAAGTTGGAACATTTTAATCTTGTAACTCATCAATTCTCCTTTTTCTTTTACCCACTAGGTGTGCCTGATGATGAGGCGACCACAATTCAAAACCGGTCACCGTTTAAATACAATTCTTTGTAAAATACAAAGGACCTGTTTTTTTTTGTTTTCCATCTTTTTTCTTCATTTTTCTTAGCATTGCGAATACATATGATGAACTCTCACCTACTATTTAGTTCAACTAGATTAAAAATAATTATTGTTACAACGAAGAAGTTAAGTAGAATAGCTAAGCTAGATATTTCCTCTTTATATTTTGTGCTTTATGGTATATCACTATACTCAATAGAGGCATTTTAATATTTGTATTGCGAACTGTATGATATGACAATCTATTATCCTCATAAATTTGTCAGAAACGGAAACGTCTATTTTCAACTGAAATATGGATCTCTGTAATGTGTGTATCTGCAGTGACTGTTTGCACAAGATGCATTTCCATACCTAAATGACCGATACTAACGTTTTCCTCATGATATAGTAGACTCACCTAATGTGGATTTTATACCTACATGAATTTCAGTTAATAAAAAAAAATAATATAAACAGAACTAAATATCTTTTTACACACTATCGGTTAGTATACTGTAGATTTATAGCCTTGGAAACGTCAGAAACCGACTCATTGCTTACTTTACTTCCCAGCTAGCTCACACAGTAACTTTCCGTTTTTAGGAAAATACTCGACATACTATTTCTAATTAACTAACAGAATGATAATTTGATCTGGTACATAAATAGCACTCTATACACATAATCTATATTCTTACCAAACTATTAAAAAAATAAAACTGTAGATAAGTATGGGATGCAATAAGGGTATTAACCCTCACATATAATGTATTATAAATTTCCTAATTTTATCCTTTATGTAACTTCAGGGAAACGACGAATTGTAAAAACTTCTAACACAAAATCAGAAAATTTTCACCGACCGTGGTTTATAAAATTTTTAGTCAGTTGGTTCTTGAAAAGTAACCGAACAATTTAAATTTTAAATTTCTCCAAAATCTTCATTTGTAGGTAAGGGTCCTAAGCCACCACTACAACAACGATAATATATTAAAGTAATTAGAATGATCTTCTTTAAGCTCTCTAGTTATCTGTTCAAATCTATTTTTGTAAAAAAGAAACAAACTCTGCGACATACTTATGATTCATGAGATTAATAATCATTTATCATTCGTCTTTCACATTTATGAATAAAACTAGAAAAATAAATATACTTTCAAGTCCCTACTTACCAAAAACTAAAAACTTTCTTTTCCGGAAACCCAGAGCGGTACAAAAACGGAGCAAAACATGTCTGCGGCACTTTATTATTTCTGAACCATTAGGCTTAAGTTTTTATTTTCGCAATACGTTTCCAACTTCATTTCGCTGTTTTCGCTGTTTTATTTTCGGCATTAATATTAATAAAAGTTAGTAAAACGCTTTTTTATGAATCGTCTCTAACCTTTCCGGATTTATGGCCCGTAGAAACCAACTAGCGTTTATTAAGATTTATTGTTGGATCCGTGCATGTTTTTTTTAAGAGGCGGTCGGTGTTTATGACAATTAAGGCCATTTGGACCATTTTTGTTTGGGAAAACGAGGGCTAAAAATATGGGTTTTGATTATAAAAAATAGGGAATTAAAAACTTTTTAGTTAGACGTATAAATAGTCTAAAAATTTTAAAGTTTGGTTTAGCATTTTTACCGTTATTCCATACCCAATCAGCTAGAATTTCCATAAAAAAAATCATAATAGGTCTTTTTTCTTTATATGGGGCGGGTATACGTATGTATGGTTAGATGTAGCTCAAAATATTTAGGCCTCTTAGATTTATTGTATTCCCCTGTTTTTTTATTTTAAACTGTCACGTCTTTAATTACTCTTACTAGGTTGCTCTTTCTGGATTCAGACCGAAGATGCAGCATCGCCAATTTAAAGTCGCATTCGAAGTTAAGAAGGCATGAGTTTTCTCCCTCTTTCATGCAGATTCTACACGCTATAGCAACACTGTGTTATTATATCGAATGAATATATTTCAGCAAGCAACTTAAGATTAGTAATCCCACAATGGTGGATATTTCAGGAAATACGAGTTATAATACTTGAGCAGCCATGCGCGAGATTGGTCTCCTTAGCATAACCTTACTGATTATGTCATCATCTGGTTAAATGAGTTTCGTGTTCGTTGGTTATCCTGTTTTCGTTTTGCTTATTCCCAGAACAAATTCTGGTACTGTGAATGGTAGATATGATATCTCTTTGACGAGCTCATCAGCCTCTTAATTTCATTGGATACCTTGTATATCCTGGATCCCTCACTCTTTCTTGAGCGTTCTCGTGCATGATTATTCTATCAATAGAGATCTTTCTTATACACTTCTCATATAATGCCTTAAAACCGCAACCTTATTTACGAGGACTCTGCGACTTTTCCACATTTTCAAACATAAGGTAGCCATGTGTGTGCTTTATGGATTAAAGATGAAAAAAAAAAAGAAAGAAAATAGGTCCTTTTTATTTTACAAAGAATTGTATTTAAACGGTGACCGGTTTTAAAGTGTGATCACTTCATCATCAGCTAGATTAAAAAGTTGGAACATTTTAATCTTGTAACTCATCAATTCTCCTTTTTCTTTTACCCACTAGGTGTGCCTGATGATGAGGCGACCACAATTCAAAACCGGTCACCGTTTAAATACAATTCTTTGTAAAATACAAAGGACCTGTTTTTTTTTGTTTTCCATCTTTTTTCTTCATTTTTCTTAGCATTGCGAATACATATGATGAACTCTCACCTACTATTTAGTTCAACTAGATTAAAAATAATTATTGTTACAACGAAGAAGTTAAGTAGAATAGCTAAGCTAGATATTTCCTCTTTATATTTTGTGCTTTATGGTATATCACTATACTCAATAGAGGCATTTTAATATTTGTATTGCGAACTGTATGATATGACAATCTATTATCCTCATAAATTTGTCAGAAACGGAAACGTCTATTTTCAACTGAAATATGGATCTCTGTAATGTGTGTATCTGCAGTGACTGTTTGCACAAGATGCATTTCCATACCTAAATGACCGATACTAACGTTTTCCTCATGATATAGTAGACTCACCTAATGTGGATTTTATACCTACATGAATTTCAGTTAATAAAAAAAAATAATATAAACAGAACTAAATATCTTTTTACACACTATCGGTTAGTATACTGTAGATTTATAGCCTTGGAAACGTCAGAAACCGACTCATTGCTTACTTTACTTCCCAGCTAGCTCACACAGTAACTTTCCGTTTTTAGGAAAATACTCGACATACTATTTCTAATTAACTAACAGAATGATAATTTGATCTGGTACATAAATAGCACTCTATACACATAATCTATATTCTTACCAAACTATTAAAAAAATAAAACTGTAGATAAGTATGGGATGCAATAAGGGTATTAACCCTCACATATAATGTATTATAAATTTCCTAATTTTATCCTTTCAACATATTTACATTGACTTCTAAAAATCTCATATTGAAACAGCAACAAAACCCACATGAAAGCGGAAGAGTAAATAAGAGGGTAATTATCCATTTTGTGACAGAGATTAAGCTGTGGATTCTTAGGGTGAATAAACAAAAATGTTTTAATGTAATGTAACAGTTTAATTGCTTGAAAAATTAGGCTAAAAACGAATGCAATAAAATCGAGATTAAAACATACTCAATTAATAATTTAAATATAATTATAGCCAGTTTTTTATCTCTAACTAAAGTTGAAAGTAACTGCTTGCTGATTAAATTATAGGGTATAGCTCGCTAATTTGCCAAAAGTGCCAAGCAACCATATCTATAACTTAATTCAAAGGCACTAAATATTACAATTAGGTCATCGCAATTGTAAATTTCCGAATGTAGGAGTATACAATTCTTCATCTATTAAAGCGTCACTTTAAATTTAATTCAGAGGTATGCGTATATATCACAGACATGACTCAATCCTTCTAATAATAGCGACCCTTTAAAGCAAGCGAACATGTTTGATTCTAAGAGCTGCGTTAATCAGAATTGTAAGCATAACCAATCTTTGTTTCAAAATTTTTCCTGTGGTCAGATTAAATCCTGTGACTCTTTTCGGAATTAGGTTTATTCTAATCTTTTCTTCTACTAGGTACTTGATTTATAAATCGCCTGAATTTTGTTTTCTGATCTTCTGTTTTATATTTGTTATCAAAATCAGTGGCAGCTTGAGACCTAAATATTGGAGTTAACAATAACATAATATATATCTCAGTACAAATTAAGGTAAAAACTTTCAATGTTTATTATATGTAATGAGATCTGTATTATGTCATCGTGAACCCCCAATATTTTGACCAGAAGCCGCCACTGATCACCATATCATGTAAAATGTGATTTGGTGGAAAAGACATTGTTGGATTGTCAGCGAACAGTACCTTAAGTCTGTCCATGTGAGGACATTTAATGGCTTCACTCACTGAGTCTGTAAAAACATGTGGACCCTCTACTCTTAAAGTCCGCATGTGTAAAACAATTCTTAAGCCTGACAATACAAAAATAATTACTCTACTCTTAAAGTCCGCATGTGTAAAACAATTCTTAAGCCTGACAATACAAAAATAATTAAACATTTTACTCTGTATGCCCGGCCTCTTATCATTTGATCCATTTCTGACTCAAGCAATCCCATATAAAAATATTTATCCACATACCTATGTTAAAACATTACCTTTTTAACACTTATTTAAATTCAGATTTGTGCTCCACTGTAGAGTTCGTTAAAACTCGTGAAAAATAATTGTTACCATTTTGTTTGTTATTTGCGTATCCTAATTTATTTTAACTTGAAACAAATATGACTTTCAACATATCAATATATAGAACAACAATATTTAATTTTAACAATTAGTATCTGGGCACAGCATACGTTACAAGTCATGTGAATGATTGAGTACTTTAAAAGCGATTGTCAATGGAAGCGATGCTTACTTAACCCGCCAATTTCACTGCTAACGACAATCAGAGCATCAAGTCTCTTATAAAACGCACTTCATTTGTTTGCCGTCTGCGGTTCATCCATTCAGCTAGGCGTCATGTCGTCATATTTAATTTGTAAAACTAAAAATAGGAGCACAGGTCATAGTATGATGAATTCGTCCCCTTACATAGTTTGAATTTTGCCAAAAATTTCAAATTGATATTATTTTTCTTTTTTAAACTTGTTTTTTTTTAATTCAAGTTGATCTTTTTCGGTTTTAATTTATATTTTTTTTTAAATTCAACCCCACTTAATCCTTACATTTTTATTTAGATTTTTAAAACATAATAGGATTGATCCCATTAAATAGCTTGATTTTACTGAAAATGTTTTTTACTTTAAATTCTAATTCCTCGTACCCGAAATTAATTTTTAGTCTAGCGGTTCCATATATTAACCTCACCTTAGGGAATGAGGAGAAGTTGTAACGTTATCTTCGTCTACAACCTCATTTTCGGCTATTAATTAAAAAATCTGATGTGTCCAACACATGACTTTCCTATCTAGTTTTTATAGGCTTTTTCCGGTTATTTTGTACAACCTATTGCAGCATCTCTATAAATGTTTAGAAGATGAACTAAATATATACATTGTCCACATACATCTACCTCAAAACATTTTTCTATAGATATTCATTGAAAACGAAAACTAAAAAATTTAAATTTAGCACTTTTCCATTACGGTCCATTTTAGAAAAATCATGTATAAACAAAAATTATAGAGATCGATATCGCAAACAACTTTTAGTCCAACAATTTTCATAAAAATCATAATTTTACACATTTTGTCAAATTTCTCGAATACGGACCATTTCAGGAAATTTTGACATAAAGCAAAAATTATAGATAATAATATTAGAAGTAACTTTTATTTAAACAATTTTCTTCTCCAAACATAAATAACAGATATATTCCATAAAATATAAAAACAGCCTCCCATAAAGTACCCCCCAGATGTTCCGACTTTGTCCAAAATCTAATCATTTTATGTCAGGCCGAAATAAACCTTAAGTTTAAAATTTAATGTTTTTTTCTTTATCGTTTTTGAGTTTTCTTCAAAATTCGAAATTTACACATTTTCTCAAATATCTCGAATACGGACCATTTTAGGAAAATTTTGTATAGAACAAAAATTATATATAATTATATTAGAAGTAACTTTTATTTGAAGAATTTTCTTCTCCAAACGTAAATAACATATATTCTATAAAATATAAAAATTACCACCTATAAAGTACCCGCCCAGATCTACCCGCCCAAAATCTAATCAGTTCATTAGACGCTGGAATAAAGCTTAAGTATAAAATTTGATGTTTTTCTGTGTATCGGTTCATGAGTTATACTACACACACACACACACACACACACACACACACACACACACACACACACACACACACACACACACACACACACACACACACACACACACACACACACACACACACACACACACACACACACACACACACACACACACACACACACACACACACACACACACACACACACACACACACACACACACACACACACACACACACACACACACACACACACACACACACACACACACACACACACACACACACACACACACACACACACACACACACACACACACACACACACACACACACACACACACACACACACACACACACACACACACACACACACACACACACACACACACACACACACACACACACACACACACACACACACACACACACACACACACACACACACACACACACACACACACACACACACACACACACACACACACACACACACACACACACACACACACACACACACACACACACACACACACACACACACACACACACACACACACACACACACACACACACACACACACACACACACACACACACACACACACACACACACACACACACACACACACACACACACACACACACACACACACACACACACACACACACACACACACACACACACACACACACACACACACACACACACACACACACACACACACACACACACACACACACACACACACACACACACACACACACACACACACACACACACACACACACACACACACACACACACACACACACACACACACACACACACACACACACACACACACACACACACACACACACACACACACACACACACACACACACACACACACACACACACACACACACACACACACACACACACACACACACACACACACACACACACACACACACACACACACACACACACACACACACACACACACACACACACACACACACACACACACACACACACACACACACACACACACACACACACACACACACACACACACACACACACACACACACACACACACACACACACACACACACACACACACACACACACACACACACACACACACACACACACACACACACCACACACACACACACACACACACACACACACACACACACACACACACACACACACACACACACACACACACACACACACACACACACACACACACACACACACACACACACACACACACACACACACACACACACACACACACACACACACACCACACACACACACACACACACACACACACACACACACACACACACACACACACACACACACACAACACACACACACACACACACACACACACACACACACACACACACACACACACACACACACACACACACACACACACACACACACACACACACACACACACACACACACACACACACACACACACACACACACACACACACACACACACACACACACACACACACACACACACACACACACACACACACACACACACACACACACACACACACACACACACACACACACACACACACACACACACACACACACACACACACACACACACACACACACACACACACACACACACACACACACACACACACACACACACACACACACACACACACACACACACACACACACACACACACACACACACACACACACACACACACACACACACACACACACACACACACACACACACACACACACACACACACACACACACACACACACACACACACACACACACACACACACACACACACACACACACACACACACACACACACACACACACACACACACACACACACACACACACACACACACACACACACACACACACACACACACACACACACACACACACACACACACACACACACACACACACACACACACACACACACACACACACACACACACACACACACACACACACACACACACACACACACACACACACACACACACACACACACACACACACACACACACACACACACACACACACACACACACACACACACACACACACACACACACACACACACACACACACACACACACACACACACACACACACACACACACACACACACACACACACACACACACACACACACACACACACACACACACACACACACACACACACACACACACACACACACACACACACACACACACACACACACACACACACACACACACACACACACACACACACACACACACACACATCATCGCAAAAATAGTCAAAACGGATTCAGGGGACCTCAAAACGTAAAAATCCGTCGAAAACTCGAGGTCGAAAAAAATCATGATTCCTATACTTTCCTTATATCCGTATACAGATAGGAAAGTAAAAATAAAACGTTACACTTTAAGCAACGCTACCTTGATAACGTTGTAGCGATTTGATTCTGGAACCTAGCATCAAAACTCGCAATCGGTGTCCGAGAAAAATTGACAGTATGAACTTCGGCACAAAATTGGGATTTTAAATTCAGTTCTGTGTCGAGTGTCAAGGATAAAGAAAGGTCAGTGTATTTAATTTTCTTAATTCCCTAATGATCGGCTATTTTTATTCAATTCAAAGAATATCCTGATCATCCATCTACTTTAAGTAGTCTTTTGATAAATTAACATTTAATAAATATTTTGATTACCTTTTTCAGTAGTATTTTTATTAAATGAAACCTATGTTTTACTTTTAAAAGAAAACCTAATTTTTTTTGAGGACAGCCATGTTGCATTTCGTTGAATGAAATAGCGTCCTTAGAAAATATTAATTTTTATCTATTGCTATCTGTGTATTTAAATTGAAATATTAGTGTGATTCTTTCAGGAAATTTTTTCTTTATGTATTTATTTTTCTAATTTACTTTTTTACGCACACTGATTTTTTCCGGAGATACATCGAATAGAATTCACTTTCCTAAGGGATAGGAAAGACTATTATCTTTAGAGCTATAAGCTATTTAACTTTTTTGGGGTTTATTTAAATATTAATCGTAAAGTTCACATATTTACTATTCCTTCAGCCTTATCGATTGAATGTAACTTGCAGTCAATTATAATTTTTTAGTAAGGTTCATAAAGCATGCTGCTATAAGATATAAAAAATATTCTGTTATTTTTCTTCATTTTTCATTGTCACTATTATTTTAAGCATATCTTCATTCATATTAAGTAGCAATTCGTAGTAATTATCAATTTAGCTCCTCAATTTCGAGTCCATAAATAATATATCTTGTGTTTCTTATTTAGTTAATAGTAACTTCCTTTTAATGGACCATTAGCGTATAATAATAATTTAACTTGCCTTTTTTCATACTAAATATCATTTTATAGTAGATAACCTATTTTTCTTTCCACTTGGGGTATTTGTCAATTCTTTTACGAGTATCTACGACTTCGAGTACTCGAAACCCCTCTTGTGTATTATCAGATATATAACTGCTTCCATATTTCGTATTTTCCATGTGTTCCTAAAGAGAAGAAAGATCTTAAATTTAGTCACTGTCGAACAGCTAGAGCCTAGAGAAAACCTGATTTAAGAACTTCCTGGTTAGTCAATGAATCAACGCTGATACCGTTGTCCCAAACCAGCTGACAGACCCTTACTTCGTGGAGTTAGACAGAATTAGCTCATGGTCATCATCATCCTTTGTGGGAATGATAGGTGGTTAAAAATCTACCAGAACCAGGTGACCTTGTCGTAAACTTTAGCTACGAACAACATACCGGTGAGATCTGTCCACTCGTAAAAGGCTCAGTTATATAATCTGACTATTATGTAAAGATACTCATAAAAGTCAATCATTTTTATAATATCTTAGCCTTCAGCTTTAAATTTTTTGTATTACTCCTAATTCAAATTAGCTTTCAGCTTTAAATGTTTTGTATTACTCCTAATTAAAAGCAGCCTTCAGCTTTTTATATTTATTTTTTGTATTACTATTATTAAAATCTTGAGCCTTCAGCTTATTGTATTTTGTTATTTTTATTATTAACTAATAAAGATTAGTAAATGTTTATTGTTGTTTAATTTCCTCAAGGTTCTCATAATACACACCCTGAATATTCTCCGTAGACTAGCCAACCTTACCTATTGTGGTAGCCTGTGAATTCTTTACAAAAAAAAGGCATAAGTAATACGCAAATTTGGCGCCCAACGTGGGTCACGAGGGCTATAATTCATTAGTACAAGCCGACTTACGCCCTGAATATTCTCCGTAGACTAGCCTGTGAATTCATTTAAAAAAAAAGTATAAGTATTACTGCAAAGTATGACGGAAGTTGGGCGGTTTGAAGGCGTTTCAGGCCCTGTTATTAGTTTTTTCTATCCCTTACCATTTGGTCGTGGAAGAAATAGGGGGGGGGGGGAAATTAAAGCGGTGGGGGAGTAGTATTGTTTTTTCGTTTTTTTGCAGTCCTCTATCCGTCCATGTAATATTGTCCATGTCGGTTTGTAATTAAAGGATGTCCATGTTCGACATAAAGGCTAATTTAATTAGGTAAAAATAATTCATAATAATGATGAATCAATGGATTTCATAATACACGAAAGGTTTCTTATTAATAACACTAAAGATTATAGCTATTAAACAAAAATACAAAAAAATTAAATCGGTTCACAAACAGAAGAGAAAATGTTACTTAACTATTTTGTCTTTGCCCATTTATGAGATATATTTCCTAAATTATTATTAGTTTTAAAATAAACCTTTGTGTTATTATTTTAAATCTATAACTTATACATAATTGTAAAATTAACGGTTTTTAGTCCTATATTCGAAATTGCTAAATGAATTATTTACAAATATGGATAGTGTTCAAAATATTAAAAGTGTTTATCATTTATTATATTGAATTATAAAGTTATTTTGACATCAAAATACAGCAACATTTAAATAACCAAAATCATAAATTATTTAGAAACAGAAAAGTTTTTATTTCTTTGCCAAAATAAGATCTATCATACTATTTTATATTTAGAAAAATGTTAATGTCTATAATATAAACACTATTCTTTGCCAATTCATTATCCTTGCTAATATTTTTATAAAGTCTAAAGGAATTTCAAGTTTTGGCCAATAAATCTAAATATTTTAACAATCTTTAGTAAATATGCCATCAAAAACGTTTATTTCCTTTCATTTTGTACTATTTTATAGCAAGTGAAGAGTGCATTTACATCTTGACCCAATTGGCAAATTAAGTTGTTACACCTTGCCAAGAAAACGTCAAATTAAAGAGCAAAGATTATGCGATTCGCATCCGTTGGTAGTTGCCAAATAAAAACAAATACCTGTTACATCTTACATTACAAAAAAATAGTTAATTTTGTTTTTAAATACACCAAACGATGTAAAATAGAAAGATGGCGTTTTTTTATTTAAAAAAATTTTAAACTGTTTGTATTCGTCCCTATAATTTTTATAAATTCACTGCACCTGAAGATGGAAAATTTGTATTTTCCGAAACATATGTAGTATGCTAAACAATAAAAATAAAAACATTTGACCGATAAAACCAAGGAAAATTTTTATTTATATAAAAATTCTGCTACGGTCAGTAAATTTTCCTTATTCAAATAAAATAGTAAGTTACAAATATTTTTTTCTGCACCCACATGGATATTAGCTTATCTACGCATAGACTACAAAACGAAAAAGTATGTCATTGCGTACAACTGAATTTCATATCCATTTTAGGTAGTGAGAACAATGCAAATAAATGAAATCCACCAATCACAATTCATATTTTGGATATCAAACTACTATTATTTTTAAAATTTAAAATAAGTCAAACTAATTGTCAGTATATTATTTAGTTGTTGAGATTATTAAGGTTAAATATACATTAAAATGAGTTTTTTTTGAGTAGAATCGATAAATTATAGCATTTTAATTTATATCTGGTCCACCTTTTGAAAAAAAAATTAAATTTTAATCGAACTATATGAAACGATTTTAATTACGAGCATTAAAACAAAATCCTAAAAGTGACCTTGGACGTGGAGGTCAGAGTGCTTACCTTCTACGCAAAAAGCCGGGGATCGAATCTCGGATGGGGACGAAAAATCTTTTTTGTTTATTTTATTTTAAAAATCAGTAAAATTCATAAATTATTTTAAAATTAGTTATTGTGCCCTAATAACCTAAAATATATTTTTTTTAGTTTATAGATTTTCGTTAATGGATCGTACAAAAAATATTTTACAACTCAAGTGAACTGTCACTTATTTAATTTTGTATGACTTATTTTAAAAAAGTTTTTGTATTTATTATTTAAAATTCCGTTAAGCAAGTGACAAAAAGAATATATTAATCAACTTTAAATAAGAAACAAGTGAAATAATTATTAAAGTAATGCTTGAGACAAAAAGCAGTAGATACTGCAGATAAAAAAAGCTGATTCTGGGATCTTTCGTATTGTAATTAACATAGATTGTTCATTTGATTAAATGTATTTTTAAAACATGTAGTTTTTAAATTATGTCGCCTATTTTTCCATAAGAATAAATATATTTTACGAAACAAATAAGTAAACCACTTTTTACAAAAAAAAAAAAAAAACATCTTCAACAACGTCCATGAAAGCAAATATATATGTTGATTTGTGTCACATACCTATTTATCCATTAGTTAAGTACTTTATCAGGAAGTTATCTTTCAGATTAGGCCAATTGATCTGCCGGTTAGTTTTATCTAAGAGATTACATTTTAAAAATTACCTGACAATTTATCTGAAGGTGAAAAGACCGACCCTTAGACTTGTTATTGATAATTATGGATATGTATTATGTAATGGCCGAATTAATTGAATTAATATTTGTATTAAAAAGTAATTTTTAACCATAATTAATTAAAAACAAAACAATCATAGCTTAACATGTTGCTCTTTACAATTTTTTTGTTCATAAACAAAAAAACACGTTGTATATTTTTCTCGTTTACATTAAATTGTGTAGTAAAATCGTTGACTACAGTTTACTGTTTACATCTGGAATTAATTTCTGGCTCTCGGGCAATAAATAACAGAATATAATTTCCGCAAAGACCACGATGACATTAAAATGTCACGCCTTCCTGGCGCAATCCCGCCAAAACAATCCACCCTTTCCCTTGTTTTTTCGCATTAAAATTTTCACTTTGAATACAACATGGCACAGTCGTCGTTGCACTTAATATTACAAAACGAATACTTTTTGGGTTTCCACAAACTAAAATGTATTCGTATGATAAAACTGCAGTCATAAAGAAGCATCAGAGAAAATAAATTAAGTCACTCTGCTAATTTTATAAACTATAAAAGTAAGCCAGTACAGGAATTACGCTTGATAACAGGCTGAAGAGACAACACCAAATCTATGGAAATAGAAACATAGAAATAATATTTATAATAGAAGACAAATATAAATATAACATTAAAGGAGACATTAAAACCTATTGTGCATAGAACTTACCTAACACAAATTAATTTTAAATGAATTTATTTTTAAATTATATGCTTTAAACAGTTTATATCTATAAAATAACGCCACACAATAACTATTTAAATAATAAACTGATAATATTTATGTGTAATTGCATTCACAAAAATATATTAAAAAAATAAGGCATTAATGTTTAGCCATCGATAACTTATATTGACCAATATTGACTTGACATTACCACTTAAATCGGTAGTTTCAAGGCAATATAACGCTACCCTTCCAGGACCGTTTCCAATTTTTGATATTTTGGCTTAAGTTTGTGGTTTATTATTTAATTACACGGTGAAAGTGGCATGTTTGAATATTTTTTATTATTAGTTTTGTGTAGTGTTAAGATGAAATACAATAAGTTTTTCAGGCGAAACGTAGTCGAGTATGGCAACTCGTAAGAGATTAGACACATAGAGGGTATCGAAGTTAAAAGAAAGCCGGTTTTCTGAATTTTACTTTCAAAAACTGTTTTTGTTTTTAATTGAATCATTGTAAATTTCAAAATGACTGTAAAAAACTTTACAAGTATATTTAATGTCTTATATCAACAGTGTATAGGTAAGAAATATTCTTCTAACTGAATCTCATTGGCTTACCCTCAATAAGGCGTAAACCAACCAGGGATGGGTAAATGTAAATCGGTGGTAAATTTGCATGCACTTATATTGGGGCTAAAGTTGCTACACTTTACTATGTTACAAAAAAAATATGATAGTACTACTTATTAGTATGGCTGTACACGCCACTAACACGTGAGTCTCTATGATTGTCTTTGATTTTATGCGCGAGGGTCTTAGATGCCTTGACAGCTGAATTTAAGGGATTTTCTAAAATGCTTCTAACATCAAACGGATAGGATGCCGAAAATGATATTGTTTTTATTGGTGTCTTTGGCTTCAACAACTAAGGTTATTAGCCTCGTATTCTATATAGGTTATGGATTGTACTAGTAGTCTAATACTTTATAGTGCAAGAATATTAGTACTCTTAATACTCCTACACCTCTACAGATAGGCCTTGTTACTGTTTCCTTGCGCCACTTTAGGAACAGCACTGTTAATTAGAACCCAACAGTAAATAATCGAGTGGGCAAAAATAATATTAAAAGAACACAAATTCGACGATAAATATTTTCTTATAACTAACTTGAACATAACAATTGCGAGTAAAAATTTTGTACAAATTATTTTCTAGAAGTATCGAATTAAGTTTAAATAATACACTTAAATATACTTTTAAGGTACGTACGGGTGTAAAGTCTAACCTACAACATGGGGCAATTTCTTATTTCGGCTAAGGTAGAATTAATTGGTAGTAAAAATTTGAAATGTTCTTACTTGCTCACACTCCGAGGTTCCTAGTGGTTTACATAAATAATTTTATTCCAGTCCATGATAAATACCTCACCTGGAATTGGAATGTGTCGACCGATGTTCGATACTAATAAATAACCTTCTTTTAGTGACCAACTAGGAAGATTAAAGTACGGTATCGTAATGGGGAGTTTCTGTCCCAAGGGTACTTCTGTCTTCGAACCTCCAAGACACCATGACAGTAATGGTCAGAGTCTATGGCCTAGGGCCTGGGTGGTTAGCATCAAAATATATTAATAAATATCCAAAATAAAAAAGGTTTAAACAGAATACATAAAAATATAATTTTTTAAGAAGATGATCTGCTGCGGGACTGACAGAAACAAATTAGACTCACCTGAGGATGTTAGATGACCTTAGTTCAAAGGTATGAGTCCTAAATTTACAATAAAGTAGTCTCGGCTCGTGTGGTTGTTCACAGTGACAGAATATAGGTATCAGTACAGATGTATGAAAAAACTTTCAGTGTTTTAGAAAGTTTATAATATACCTTTATAAAAACTGATATTTTTTTTCCTAAGTCTGTACCGGGATCTATATTCTGTTATACTGAGAACCCCCAAAATTTTGGTCAGAAGTTATCCCTGCAATAAAGTGTTAGTTGATCCAAAGATCAAATATATAGAGATTAGTAACAATGGTCTTGCTATTTTAGGCTAAACATTTCGAAATTTAATGATTTTAATAGGATATGCTACAATCAAGTTAGCTTTCAAAAGTGATTAATACAAAATAATTCTAAAAAACACGAAGGATGCATCTAAAGCCTTGGTTTATTTAAACACTCCGTCGCGGTGAGCGGACAGTTCGCCAACCGTCGCGTTTTGAGGATTTTATCTAACCAGAGTATTTAAATGGGAACGGTTTTCTTGAATCCGCTTAGCAGAGCAAGACGGCGTCATGCAGCTGATTTGTCGCGACTATTCGATTTTTATCTGTTGAGTTTGATAACAGCGGAATCGTCGGCGTGTGCGGAGAGAGTTTGTGAACACAAATAATTATATTGTTATTATTTTTAAAACAATTAGTGACAAATTCACACATACAGATCATGAAATCTTTATAGATTCGGTTCGACAACATCCTCCTTTATAGAGTGTAACAGGAATTGTCGTCCTTTACAAAACTCAACACGAATTCAAAAAGATCTGTATAAAATCTAAAATACTCCTTCAATTTGGTTTCATTTTTAAAAAGCCTCTGATAAACAGTGATATTAAACGCAGATTCTGTAGCGCGACACAAAAACCAACTTATCCACTGGCTTATTTGAAACTTTGACTGTTGCATTTGCCAGTTTCTCTTTTTCTTCTTCTTCTTCTTCTTCTTCTTCTTCTTCTTCTTCTTCTTCTTCTTCTTCTTCTTCTTCTTCTTCTTCTTCTTCTTCTTCTTCTTCTTCTTCTTCTTCTTCTTCTTCTTCTTCTTCTTCTTCTTCTTCTTCTTCTTCTTCTTCTTCTTCTTCTTCTTCTTCCTCTTCCAACAATAATAACCAATTTATTTGAGTCTATTTTACTACCTTTCGTTTCTACTCATAATAAATAAACAGCACATTCAGACATAAAGAAAGTCTCATTTTCTATATTTAAACAAACCACCTCGAGTGAAAATCGCTGTCCTCAGCGGTCGACGGACTGTCCGCTCACCGCGACGGAGTGTTCAAAGAAACAAAGGCTTATGACAAGTCAGCCTTTTACTATTTAGACGTAAATGAATATAGTTAGAAAATAATATTTTGTCATTTTAATGTTTTGCCATATAGCAAGTCAGCAGATGTATATAAATAAACAACATATATTCATTATTGGTTTACATGTTTAATGAGTAATTTTCCCCTTAGTCTCGAAGCCAAAAGTTGCCTGTTTAAAAATGATTTGTTAATATTATGTTTTTCTTTATCTAACAATCATTTTTTTACGAATAAAAACTGTTTGGAATATTCTCACAATTAATTAGTTAACGTGACTCATATATTTTTAAAAATACATTGTTTCTTGTTATAAACCCAAAATAACTATATTAATTGCTTCAAGCATTTTTCAATAAACCTTTTAAAGAGAAAGTAAATATCCCTCCCGTTGTTAAACGAAATGCTTTCCTCAAATATTTTATATGGAATGAACGTCAAACACGTTTAAATTGTGTATTTTCAAACGAATTCTTTTTGGCAACTCATGGATTTAATTTATCTTTCTAAGGGCGCGGCGAATTAAATACAAGTCTTTTTAAAAGACCAAAAGTTCAATGAAACGGCAAAATGTTGTTCGTAGTAAGCTGTACTTGATAGTGTTACTGATTTTTATATGAGTAAAATACAAATTAAATCTATGCGTCACAATTTTACTAAGTAAACATACTGAAACATTTAACAATGTGCGTTTTGTGAAACGTTGTATAGTAATTAAGTTATTAACAATTGCAATGTTGTTTATAAGGTTTTGTGATTTACAACTTTTCCACTCTAGATTTTTCTCCATAGATTACTTTTTGACAGTCCAAATGCGGAAAAACTGATTTTTTTGTAACTTTAACTATTTAGGAACAAACTAAAAATATTTTGGCTCAGAACACAAACTATTTTAAATCTTAAGCTGTACTGTTTTTGTTGTCAGACTCTTTTTCTCCAAACAATAGGAGTCGAGATAAATCAATTCAAAAATTTTAGTAACGAGGTTTCCATAACAAGTAGAGATACGCTAATTGGATTTTACCTTTTAGACTCCTAGAAATAATGTATCAAAAATTCAGCCTCTTCCCAATTTTCCTATCTACTTACCCCTGTAATCTGCGATAATTTTACTGTAATATTTTTTAAATCTGAGCCTACAATACTATGAGTTGGTTCTGTGGAATTCAGTGTTTTGGAATTCCTTCAATTAATTAAAATTTGTAAAAGGAAATAAATTCCACTCTCAAATTTCAAATTCAATTTAAAATGGAAAACAACGGAAAAGAGAAAATCTCAAAGTTCGTGTCAAGGAAGTAGAAAAGAAACGATCGCTCGTCTTTGCTGGAATGCGAAATTTGAGATTTTTGTTTTTCCTATGTTTTTCATTCAAAATTTGAAAAGATATAATAATATAAATTGTAAATATTATAAAATATAATTCATAATGTCAATAATAATTTAATAATAAAGAAGATAACGTTGCAACCTGACTTCGTGTTTTCCAGATAATTGAAGATGAGTATACTCCAAAGGTATGACTTATGTTTAATATACTTGACAAAGAAGTACAAAAAAACATGCCATCTTAATTTTTTCAGGCCTCCAAATTGCTTTAAAAGCCTTCCAAAAATGATCAAGCTGGTTTCCAACTGCCTTGGATTACCTAATGATCTGACGACAACCATTTTTCAGATGAATATTTTTGCATTAAAAAAATGTAATTGCCGAAGAATAAGCGAAAATTGAAAGATGATGCTGTACCTTTACTTAATCTGCCAAAATATTCAAAAGCCAAGACATGTAATCAATGAAAATTGAAAAAAAAACTTCCTTAAAATTTTTAATAATTTAGCAAAAATGTGGATCTACCAGATGACGCTTAAAGCAGTTTCTTTTTCAGAAAAGAAAACTCCAAAATGCGAGAGTACAAAATATCAACAAATAGTCAAATAAATATAGAGAAAACTTTAAATTTATACAATAAAAAAACCTTTACTTACATGTTCAAAAAATAAATCATAAAAGTATTTTCCAAAATGAACTACCCTAATTTATTTAGCTTTTTTGTAATGTGCAAATAAAACAATTACGAAGGCCTAAATAGTGATTTGGTATAAATTATTTGTTTATATGTTTATAATAATATTTTTAAACACTCGAAAATATCTTAAACTGTAAATAAAACCGAATAATGTAGACCTACATTTATTTCTTCTAATAAATAAATAAATTATATTGTGTTGGTACATTGGCTTGTTTTTATTTTACCTATATAAATATATACGTTTACAGCATTTTTCTTCAGATGTTTATTATGCATCAATGATTTTAATATTTTGTATTAGTAGTTATAGACATTTAAAATTATTCGAGTAACATGAAGAAAAGTAAAAAGTTCCCCCTACAATTTCAAAACTTCCAACATTATTTGACTATTCAGATAATTAGACAACATTGCATGGTTGTTACCTCATAAATGATCTATGACGTGCATCGGTATTTGTATTAAAAATACTATAGTATAGTAGTGTATAAATACCCCTTAGTTAATGCAATTGATGACACCTATGCCAACCTTGTGACAAATAAAGTATCCATTACTATCATTTGGATCCTTTCTCACGTTGGACTTAACGGTATTGAAGCAGCTGATTGTGCAGCCAAAGAAGCTTCCACATTGGACGTACCGGCTGAAGATATTTAAATACATAAAGATGTCAAGAGTGTGTTCAGGAAAATAGTTTATAACAATTAGCAAACACACTGGAATATAGTGTCATGTAACTACCTTAAGCCAACCCTGTTCCGCTCGCCGTTGTAAGCCGCATCGTCTATGTTTTGATCCTCAGGACAAAGACAAACGCACTGCTTCGAGAAGCTACCAGAAAAATCGTGACGTGACCGTTGAGTCATAGATAACAAAATTCCAGAATTTCTAGACGGTTGAGAATATTCTAGTGCAGAGCTGGCTTTGTCAAAAGACGTTAGGTTTCTATTTAAGTGTTGGACAGTAAAGACAAATTGCAATAATGAAATTAGAATTGTGAGTTATAATAGTGCCTTAGTTTTAAATACATTAATTAGTACATTATAAATAAATTATAAACTATTTGTAAATTAAACAAACGTTACAATAGAGACCACACAGTTATGAGACATACAACCCGTTATTGCTTCCCCAGATGTATCCTCTATGCCCAGAACAAATGTAGTTATAATAAGAAGATTACGAATTGGACGTACTAAACTGACACACAGCCAGTGATGCACCCATGTGCACCTACTGTGACAGCGTCTTGACTGTAAAACATATTTTGATAGATTTTTTCCGAACAAAGAAGACGAAACAAGCTGAAATCAATACTAGAAGAAATATTAGGGAAACACACAGAATACCAGTGTCTGTTTAGTTTCTCAAAAGACGTTTACCTTTTTCAAAAATTTAAATCAAAATAACTTTATGAACACATTATTACAAAATCACTATAGTATATAATTGAAGTTGTGTGAATGACCACAGCAGTCTAGACACGTTAATTTTAATAAAAAAAAAATGTAAAAAACTATGATCCCAGTTATCCTTCACTTATCTTATTTAGGACTTACCTCTCCCAAAAGAATTGTTATCGTGGGTGGCACTTACCTGAAACAAAAAAAAATAGGTATGTAATTTAATATTTTTGTACCAATATCTAGTAGAAAAAATAGTTTGGGTATTTAAACAAATAGTAAACTAAAACATGTTTTTAATTAACCAACAGAGCACTTATAATCTGTAATATCGGATGAACACTTAAAATATAACGTTAACTAGTTTTAAAATGAGCTTGTAGAATATCACAGCCCTCAGCAAAATCTTGACTTGGAGTGAGACCAACTTCTATAAATTCCGCAAAACATGCTTCTCAAAACAAAAACAAACAAATTAAAAAATAAAGAATAATTACATTTTCTTGTTAAATGGTTTTTTTTTCTCTGCTCTTTGTCTTGCAATCTTTTTGCTAAACCTTCTCTAACTCTAACATAATCTTCTCTCTGAGGCTTTTTATCATACAGTTAAATCGTAAAAGAATAATGAAGATCTCTTAGCGACCTTTTATTTTCAAAACAAAAGTCTCGTTTTGTACCTTTTTTCTCTTTAGACTTTTCTACTAGGTGCTTGATATTATTTTACCATTTTTACCCTATAAAAGTGTTTTTAAATGAAATTTTAATTTCCACAAAAAACCCTTCACAAAACACTTTAAGATTATACAAAACCAATAAGGTATATATAAACAAAACTAGAACCAGACACTCCCTGATGGAAACTTCATAACCAGATTTCATAATTTTTCCTTTTTTAATTTTAAATAATTTTGTGGTTGTAGGAAAAATATTGTATATCACTTGCGTAAAATTAATTTTTCATACTGGTAATGTAATAAACTATTATTTGAGTGATGATTTATTGTAACTGAGACTGTATAAGTGGAAATATTAATTTTAAGATATATAAATGTAAACATACGAGAATAACATACAGGACGATGAAGTTACGATAATTTTTGCACGACCTTTAACGAACTACAGAATATACCTTGTATCTGTATTTGATATTAGAACCAAAACAAAGGTCCAAATATTAATTTTACATGGGCCCAAATATTTTTTACATGGATGGGCTTATGAAACACATGGCCCAAATAATTTAACATGGTTTAAAGGGTAAAGCAATCAAATGATTTTAAATGGATAAAAAATTATAAAAGGGGCCAAATATTTTAAATAAACAAGCTTAAGTGGTAAATTGTACAAATATTTTAAGAGCTAACGGGCCTAAATATGTTTACTTAACTTGTTCAAACAATTTTTAAATCTTAACCAAATGGCGATATGGAATGATTGTCAACAACCAGGGCTATCTCATCTCGATAAAGTAGTAACCACCGTTTCTGAAATTTTTAGATATTTTCCTTAAAAAAAAAAAGTTAAATACGTAAGGAATTTTGTTAAAAACGAAATGCCCTATGCTTTGTAACGAGTGAATATTTTCGGAACAAGCAGAGTGAATGGATTACAAAAAACGGCAATTCGTAACGTGTTACATAAAATATTTTGTTTTAATTTTAACAAGATTATTTATAACATTGTGTTGTGGTAAAATTTACTGACATCTAGGCAACCAATATTAGTTTCTTGTATTGTTAGTTGCATATGCATAACTTCATTAGTTTTATCGACAAATTGAAAAATTATATGTATTTATTCTCAGCGACTTGTACTGTGTTGATATTGCTTGGTAAAGTTAATTATTTTTTAATAAAGTGGGTTATTTTATCATTATTTTAATTGTGTTGATTTAGAAAAAAATATAAGAACCAAACAACATTTTTCCTAGGTTGTAAGTTTAACCAAATTGCATTTTTACAGTGGCGTGCGGTGACATTTTTGGAAGGGGAAGCGATTGTATAAAAATACAGCAGGCCAGTAAGCACAGCGTCACAGGCGAAAAATTTTCGCGGCGCATTCACCATTTTGTCAAAATCTTGCTTTTTTTCCTCAGTACTACGGATATTCGAGACTGAGATTTTTAAAGTATTACTGTTACTTTAATACCTAGTTTAATACTAGAAGCTATAAAAAAACTTACCATTGAAAAGCTTCCTTGGTTTATTTAAACGTAAAAAAACACATTTAACTGAAGTTTTTTTTTATTTTTTTCAGCACAGTGGACACAGCAGTTGACATTTATTTATACTTTTATACTTAAGATCTATTCGCCTATCCTTAATGGCTGCAAATTTTTCTATAACATCGTCGTAAAATTTTGGATTTTCTGTTTAACAAGCTGTTTTACAATGGATATTAGGGCTAAATTAGAGAGTATGTCTTCACTTGTTGAATTTCGTATAAAACTTTTAATGCGCTTTAAAGCTGAAAAACTTCGCTCAACTGACGCATTTGTGGCTGGGATGGTTAGTACTAATTCACACAACTTGACGACTTCACAAAGAGACTTATTTAAACCAGTTGTTTTAAGAAAATTTAACACATTGATGGGCGTCTTTTTTTCACTAATTTCAGTTGTTTCATAAACAACACTTAACTGGGACTTTATTGCTGGAATATCGAAAAAAATTCCATAATTTAATTTTAGTAAATTAAAATCTTCCAATGGAAATTTTGATGAATCGTAGTTACTAATATTAAAAATGCACAATTTAACAAATTTTAATTTGCTAAAGTTTTGAAATCGAGAATTCATTTGTTGTAAAATATTATCAAAAATTTCGGCGTATAATCGACGATAGGAGGTCTCTCTTTCACTGGCATTATCAATTCTAATTCTCTTTCTTTTAGGTTCTAAGCCAATGTTTTGAATCTTATTCCAAAAGTGTTCAAACTGATCTCGTTTTTTATTAAATTTATTTTTAAAATCATCAATTTGTTTAATGCAAAAGCCAATGTCATTTGACTTTGTCTGTAAAATGTCGAATAAAATGTCAGTAAAAGGGAAAATCTCTGCAAAAAATGTTAAGCAAAAATCTAAATCAATGTTTTGTTCGAGCCAATGCAAATACCCTTTAGCGGCAGTAACAGTTTCAGCATCCCATGTTTCTTTATTGTCCCAAACGTTTTGAAATAGTATATAAAAGAATCACGGTATTGAAACACTGTTTGCACTAAACGTCTATCGCGTCAGAGCAACTTTTGGAAACCTTTTTTGAACGTGAATGTCCAAAGCGCGAGTTCTTATCGATGACTTTGAAAAGAAGGAAGCCAAACCACTAAGCGTCGAAAAGAAAACTTTGCAATCTTTAATATTATTCATGCTTCGCGATAAAATCAAATTAAGTCTATGTGCTATACAGTGAACGAAAATTGCATGTTTAAACTTCTCTTTCACTTTAGCTTGA
Organism: Psylliodes chrysocephalus; assembly: GCA_927349885.1. Taxonomy (NCBI): domain Eukaryota; kingdom Metazoa; phylum Arthropoda; class Insecta; order Coleoptera; family Chrysomelidae; genus Psylliodes; species Psylliodes chrysocephalus. The sequence goes on from OV651813.1 coordinate 75,998,556, forward strand.
AGGCCTCCTAACTGGCCAGCCATTACGGCAGCACCGTCGTAGCTCTGGGCAACAAGCTTAGAACTACATTCTAAACTTGAAATAATGTCACAAACAATTTTAAACAGTGCATCTGCAGTTCGTTCGCTAGTGACGTCCAAAAATCCTAAGAATCGCTCTTGAGGAATGCCATCCAATACATATCGCACAACAATGGATAATTAACTTAAGTTTGCTACATCTGTGGTTTCATCAAGCGCAATTGATACAAAGGTGCTTTTTTAATTTCACTTTTAATGTGATCCATCACAACGTCGGCAATGCATTTAATTAAATCATTTTGGATTCTGTTTGAGGTACCTCGGAAAGTTGTCGAATCAATAAAATGATTTTTTAGGGTATCATCGTATTTTGCTAAAAAACTTAGAAAGTCCATGTAATTTCCTCGATTGGCGGTTCCACTTGCTTCATTGTGACCCCTAAAACTTAGTTCATGCTCTCCCAGGAAACAAGTTACATCTATTAATCGTCCCTATTTTGTTTACCCATTGCGAATTTTGTTGCTTATTTTTAAATGATTGTCCAAACTATGTTCAATGCGATAGGTCCCGAATGTTTTTTTCTTTAATTGTAGCACTTATATGAGATTTGCTGTTTATATGTCGTTTTACACTTTTGTGAAAATTATTCAAGTCTGTAATACCGACTGAGTTCCAATGTGTTTTTTCGGCTATATTAAAAAGTAGGCAAGGCCAGCAAAACAATTTCTTTAAAGTTTTGCAGCCGATTAACCATTCATACTTTTCATAGAACCCTACGTAAAAATGCCTGGTAAATTTATTTGCTGACTTTTCTACTTTCGTCTCTAAATTGATAGGATCCGTTAATCTACTATAATTAATAATGTCCGTTTTCTCTTCAAAATTTCTACTTGAGATTCCTTTTTTCAATACAGACACAATTTACCACATACTTATTGTTCACAGGCACAGTGCATAGTTCCTTCATTTTACAAAAAGAAAAACAACTACGAAAAACAAACCGAAATCTATCTGAAGTCTACGATTTTTCTCACACGTCGATTCGCGGTGCGAATTGCAATATGCGTAAGGCGACGTAAAAATCGCTGCCTCTCGATCGTATTTTACGTGCGCAAACAGATTGACTACCATCGCCGCAAAGCAGGGTCAATAACACGAAGCAAAATCAATTGGAAGATCAGTCGGCTTTTTTAAGACGCGCTCCCGCCGACGGACTTAAAGTACCTATGTGATGTGTGCGTTTACACAATTAATTTTCTCATAGGTGGTGCGTGCGTTTACACATTACACCAATAAATTGTTAGTATGTTTACGAAGTTTACGTAATATTTCAGAGAAAATATAGTACTTAATTTAATATTAATTTCTATGCATTGTAAACTGAAAAATATTTATTTTTAAATCTCAAAGTGTAGGGAAGCGGTGCTTTCCCCGCTTCCATGGACCGCACGCCCCTGTGTTTTTATAAATCAACCTGCCCTTCATTAACAATAATATATTGATTTTAAACCCAGAAAAGCTTTAGGTTTATTTTAATTTTTTCCCCAAGCCTATAAAAAGTACACACCTCCATCACTCACGTCAGGGGCTAAACTCATACTTCCCACCCTAGGGAGGAAAAGTACCCCCTCAGTTTGTAAATGATGATACTTGTGATTCCATTATATTCAGATTGTTTCCGTAATTTCTAGAACACCTTGCTTATCCTGTATTCTGGTAAAAATTAAACATGAATGTTACTTTAACTTTAGGTTTTAAATAAACATTTCAACTTCAGGATTCTTAGTTGTGTTTTCTGGGTTCATAGTATGATGTGGCTCACTGACAGTAAACACAGCGATTAACCTCAGGGTGCAAAGTTGCGTTACGTTTATTGAACATAATTATTTTTTTTTGAAAAATGGAGAATATTGATGTTTGAGTGATGATACTATTATTCATAAATTTTTAAATTGCTTTAGAGACCAGGGGAAGCTGCGAAAACAGTCTATAGTTAAAGCATTTCTGACTATCTTAATTACTTGAGACACAAAACCGTTAGTGAAAGTGAGATTTCTGAAGTAACTACTATTTCAATAATTTAATTTATGTATTTAAATATTTTAACAATTTAATCTTAAATTCTTTGAGTACAGGTATCTTTTCTGATATTGTGATTTCTCCACATGTCTTTGTATATTTTATTTTTTGAATGATCTCTTTAATTTCATGCGGTGTTGGTGTTTATAACTTTAATGTAGTTCTGTTAAATAACTTTCTTGGAGAAACGAAATTAGTTTTCGATATTTTTTTTTTGCAAAATCTGGACCAATTTTAGTTCATCTGCGATATTTTACCTTACAATTTTATTTTCCATGACTATTTGCAATATGTTTACATAATTTTTATTCATATGTTTCTTATGCATAAAGAAATTCAATATTTTCTATTAGTTATTTACTCTTAAAACTAACAATTGTTTCTATAACAAAAAAAAAACATAAACTTAAAATTTTAAAACTTTCTAAATTCCTCGACTATTCTAATGATAAGACAACACTGCATGGCTGTGAGTTCATAAATGATCTATGACATATATTAGAATTTGTATTAAATTCGAGAGACGCTAAAATGGTGGTTCCCACCTTATCGAGACTGAGGCCCACAAGGGTAAACTCGTAGCGTAACAAAAATGAGAAATGATTTAACTTGGAACGAAAGACCGAAAGCCGATAGTAGTATTAGGACGTTGAATTTTTTATTTTGTGAAGCATTGGCATTACTTAGGTTAAACCATGAGATAATTTTCACAAGCCTTGATTTTTACCATTCTATATCGTCTTTTGATTAGGGTTTGAAAACTTGTTCGAGCAATTTATCCAATAATAATTGTCCCCTTTACCTCTTAGGCCTGCTCATGTAGAATATTTCGGCTCCTTACTTCGCCTATTTATATTATATGAATAAAGGACAAATGGATGAATATTGCAACTATGTTAAAATAAATAAATTGGCTTTCAGTTCAGAATTATGTTCAATACATGACTAATATTTATTTATAAAATAAAAATGACATAAATCCATCGCATCAGATCTATTAAAAAAAATTCAATATAATTCACAATATCACAACTATAATACAAGAAACCCATTTGACTTTCATGTACGGCAAGCCATCACTATAAGTTTCCAAAATACAATTTTTATTAAAGGTTTAAAAAATTTAATAGACTGCCTGCAGAAATTAAAAAAAAAACAATGTATTCATATGTATTCAAAAGTAATCTCAAACAATACTTAATAAATAAACAGAACGGATATACTTTCTTGTGATAATACTCTTTAGACCTGCCCTTTTTAAGTATTTCCTTTAAGTTTTTGTTATTTTACCCCTCGTTTTACCTCGTTTTACTACTTACTATGTTTAAATTATTAATAGTTTTAAGACGATAGGTTTATAGCAACTTACAGCCACAAAACTATTTTTGTGTTAAAGTAGATCCATAGAGAGCAATGTAATTTACAAAGGCCTTCTTTCAACATACAAATAAATGACAACTTTATAATTAAAATGAAAAACACAACAAAATACCTCGGTATCATAATTGATCAGAATTTGAAATGGGTTGATCACATTACGTCATTAAAATCCCAAGATAAAAAGATTTATTTTTAAATTTTATGAATTGAGGAAATTTATGACTAGGAGTTTACTAATTATTATTTACAATTCGCTGGTTAAATATGTAATCCAGAACTGTATAATTAAAATTATCTACAAAAAACCAGCATTATATCCTAACTCTCATTATATAATAAATACTGCTTTGTATAAGAACATTATATTATTTGTCTTGCTGTACCTTTATTTATGGAAAGCCTGAATTGAGATACACTACAAATTATTTGCAATAAATATCAAAAGAAGCATACATTTTTAAATCATTGGAAATAAAATAGCCTTCAAAATGGCTATGGTTGCAAGTATGAAGGTCGTAACCCGCCTTAGAAATTTCACCTTTACTATTAAGAGCTGTTGTTTGACAGGTCGTTAGAGAATGCTTGCAATTTATGGAATATTGAGAATGTTAGGAATGTTGACGTTAGAAATAATTGGAATTCCTAAAATTGTCAAGTAAGATTTGCATATGCGGATTTTAAAAAAATTAATATTAAAGTAGTTAGGATAAACCGAAAATTCTGAAAATCAATAGCGTTCTAAGTTAGAAGTAATTATTCAAGAAAATCAAAACCGTAAGTCAATCAGAACTTTCGTTCTAGAGTTATTGTGCCGCCCTACATACACACAGACGACCAGACTATTTTTTTTGCATTTTCGTACTCAGAATGATCGGAAACATGAAAAAGTTTTAAAAATGGGGACAAGAAAATTTTTTCGTCTGCACGAATGCAATACTGAGGCCCCATAGGAAGGGCCTCAGTAAAATACTATAGTAATAAATATTCCCATCTCAAAAATGAATAAGCAACAAAATTTCGTAATAAATGCAACGGCTCAAATTTTGTTTAAATCGTTAAAAAATATATTTTTTTACGTCTTAATGCTGAACATAAACGATTGTTCATTTGCTTTAAAGCAGACAAATGTATAAATCAAGTGGTTGGCAAGAAAACTAAATCCAAAGTACCACAAAAAATTGCAGAATATCTCAAGCTTCCAAATTACGCAAGGCACAGTTTCAGAAGAACTTCAACAACTTTATTAGTAAACGCTGGTGAAGATATTTTAGCACTAAAACAGCACTGCGGCTGGAAATCAACCTATATGCAACAAATTTTACGCAAAAAAAAAGAAACAATTTATAATCAAATTATGGGAAATAATATTATACCTGAACTGGACCATAATCAGCCAAGCACATTTAGAAGTTACCACCATTATAATTTGCTCAGCAGAAATACTACAAACACTGAAGCTCATTCAAACACCATTTCCTTCCAATGGTGTTTATTAAAATGCTGCTCAAAACTGCACATTCAATATTAACATAAATAATTTCAAAATATAAATAATTACTTGTGTTCTTAATTACATAGCATACACTGGTAAATTGGTTTAATTAACAATACTTGTGTGCCTAATTATATCACATATATTGATAAATTCGGTTATTTGTGCTGTAAATAAATTTTCACTAGTAATACCACTAGAGGTCAAATTATTTCCGGAAATTTTTTCGAGCTCATGAATATTTTGAAAATTACCCGAGTCGCAGACGAGGGAAATTTTCTAAAAATATTCATGAGCGAGAAAAAATTTCCTGATATTAATTTGACCTCGCGTGGTATTCGGTAAGAAAATTCCACGCCGAATTATGGTTGAAAATTAAATATTTCTAAAATTTATTTTTCGTTTCTCAACAATGCAAATTATTTTTTCCAAGTCACCAGTGAAACATAAAAGGTGTTGTCGCCTTGATTGTTGAGTTGTCATGGTAACTAAGTGAGACCCTAACCTCGAATATAATTTCAGTTTTGAAGTTGTCAAGCGGCCCGACGTAAAAAATGTTTCGCTGCAATTATTTAGGCCTTCAAATTGCTTATTTCTACTCATTGTAGTTGCATGGTAATACCATTTGAAAATAGAAAATAGTATATTCTTTAATTTTACGTAAGTTTTGAATAACTACAAGTGGTAGAAAATTGTTTTTCTGCGTTTTTATTAACATGCGTTATGAGCGCTTTAAAATGGTATGAAATTCATAACCAGCGTCAGCAAGCATCAATCGTAGGAGGCTGTGATCATTGTATTTTGACAGTTCAAAACATTAAATAACTCGCGTTTTGTTGCGATAAAGAATATTGCACAGCAAGTAAAACCAACAAAATTACCTATTTGTTTAAAAATGAATCGATTTGAAAATCATACGCTATGCAAAATATGCGTGAAATTGTCTGATGTAATGGTCAATCATTGCACCATGACTTACTTACTCGGATTAATAGAGGATTGTGGCTCCAACTTGAAAAACGAAAATTTGTTCCGAATTGTTCACGAATATTTGCACCTAAACTACGCAAAATTCAAAGTGCTGAATGGGAAAAAGGTGAATAAATTAGTGTCTAAATATTATATATATTTTATTAGACATAGACACATAATTCAAAGCATCCAAAGTCCTGCATTTTCGCCATTAAGAAGAAAAGAAGTGGCCGAAGAATATAGAAAACACCTTAGCATTGTAACTAAAATGTATCAAAACTAAACCTATTATGTGAACAAATAAAAACCAGTCTTTCAAAAATGGTCTGTTATTGTAAACGTCAAAAAATTTCCAGTATAATTCGCTGTTGGGTACCCCACGAGAAAAAAATTTCCACTAAAATACCTCCGTTGCCATGGTGATCTGTCAAAAACACGTATTTTGATTGGTTCAAAATTACAGGTGTGGAATTTTCAAAAGAAAAGGTTTAATAAATGGATAGGAGGAAAAATCATAAGAATTACACGTGAGTAAAGTGTCTTTTTCTATCTTGAATGTTTACTGTAAACTACATCCTGCGGAAGAAATGTGGCACTTTCCTCCTTAGTAATACAAATACCTATTGTTTTATTCTCGCAACTGATGACAATGAGTTCGTAACCAGTTTTATAATGTTCAACACAATGCAACTAAATTCACTTTATATGTCAAAATTTTAAAAATGTATGTTACTACTTTGAATGAATTAAAATATTTATAATAAACTAAAGATATGATGTATAATTCGTGAAACATTCCAAACTGTAAAATAGTCTTTTGTATTCCACATTAAAATTTTAGCGGTTTTCACAGTAAATTTGCGGTTTCAGAAACTTCTAAACTGTACATCGTAATAACGAACTCCTCCTAAATATATTCACTTTAGTAAAATTTTGCGAAAATTAATTCATAACTTTTTTTCGAACATAAATAATGTACTTTCCAAAGAATTATCTTACAGGAAAATATTTTAATAAAAGTTGAACTATTTAAGAGCAGCTGGAAGGTAAATGGGGAGAAAACTCCTAATTGAGTGCTCTTAAACTATCGACTTTGAGAAAGTTACAATGAGTTCGGGATCGAAATTGCGCAATTCTAGAAATATACGATATTGTCCGAAAACTTCTCCAAAGAACGATTTGAGGTCGTTTTGGGAACATTGAGTTCAGGTAATTTCCTTAGAAGCAGCAGAAGTTCCGAATATCGTTAAATATTGAATATACATGTTTTGAATATTTTCAGAAACTAGAGAGAAAAGTGTTTTTCAGTGAGAGATTGAAATAAAAAATTCATACCAAGTTATTACTTTATAACGATATTTATGTACAAAAAATCGTTGTTATCAAAAATAAAAACAAAATTAGAAAGTAGTTGTGATGAATAGATTAGTATTGAGGTGTTTTTTTTTACCGAATTCTGAGGACAGTATTGTCAAAATTTAAAAAGTATGAGGTACGCGGATGACCTTCGTGAAAGCAGAGGCTGCATGTTGCATGTTTTGGGCCAAACCTAACCCTACATGCTTACAACCGATAAAGATAAAGAACGTTGAGAAGTTTAAATTTAAAATTCGTAAAAATCTTTTTAGCTTAAAAACTATAAGGTCCGTATTTATAAACAGTCGGACTTGGGTAAGTCGTCCTTGAACTAAAATCGAAGTCCCGTTATATCGCGTGAATTTTGAGATGGATAGTAACAAATCCGTAAATGTATATAACAGTTACAAATTTGCTAATATCCATCTCCAAATTCAAGTGTAACATCGGAACCACCTAGAACTTTAGAGACGTTGTAACCGAACTTCGATTTTAGTTCAAGGACGACTTACCCAAGTCCAAATCAGCTGAGTTTTGTTTATAAATACGGACCAAAGAGTACCTATATAGGTATTTTATTTTTTACTCTAAAAAATTTAAACCATTTCTTCTAACTGAATTTATTAAATATTCATTTTAAAAATCCTTATTAATCCAACAAAAAAATAATACCATCGCTTAATATTCTGGTAGAAAATTAAAATGGTAGTTTGTGCAACAAGAGTGGATATGAGGTCCTAGGCGGAGTGTTCCATCATCTGAGTGCGACATCGACAATCCACTCGAGTTGTACAGTATATTTTTTCTACGGCCCACTAACGAAACTCAACAAATTTAAAAAAATATTTTAGGATGGTAAGACAAAATAACTAATTTTAAAATAATATATAAATTTTACTGATTTATAAAATAAAATAAACACGAAAAAAAAAAACGATTAAATTTCCCAGCCCAGATTCGATTTAGGATTTTCGCGTGGAAGGCAGAAGCTCTGTCCTCGCCTCCACCCCCACTTTTAGGATTTTCGTTTTAATACTCGTTATTAAATGTGGACCAAATATAATTAAAAATTATATTATTTATCATTTCTACACAAAAATAATTCATGTTAATCTATATTTGATCTCAATAACTAAAACATATTGACAATTAGTTTGACAGAATTTTCACTTATTTAAAATGTTAAAAATAATACTAGTTGGTTATCCAAAATATGAACTGTGATTGGTGCATTTAATGTTTTTGCAGATTTTTCATTACCTGGAATGCATATATGTATATTAGTTTAGTTGAACGCAATAGAATTCTTAAACTGGTTTAGTTCTTATTAGGACTCTTTAAGAATGACGGTCTCCTTAGTGAGCAAAATCAAAGGTAGAGTGTTGATAGCTCTCTTCAAATTTTTAAATGGAAAAATATTTACATTTGTAATCTGGAGCCACGGGAGAAAATACTTCCAAAATTTCTTAAAGCCATCTGAATAGTTTACATCCTTAAATTTAGTTCACCATGGACATAGACGAAAAATTACAAATTCCTTTCCTTGATGTGTTAGTCAGCCCTAAAGACAAACTAGGCTATCAAGTTACAGAAAAAAGACACACTGATCGATACCTACAATATCATCCAAAACAAAGGCACATGGTTATCAACAACTTAGTAACCAGAGCGTTAAAGATATGTAAACCAAGACGCATAAACGATGAAATGAAATACCTGACAACAGTGTTACAAGTAAAATGTTATAATCAGTGCTACGCACCCAAGGGAGAATAAGAACAAGTCTAGTAAAACACAAAATCAAGGAACTGTCTATCTACTGTACGTAGAAGGTATCGCTGACCGAATTGAGAAAATCCAAAAGAAAAAGAAAATCAGCATTTTCTAAAAACCAACAAAGAAAATAAGGAAATATCTCAAACCAGCGAAAGACCGCAGATACCCTCTTCAGTCAGCAGGAGTCTACATAATTCCAAGCACGGAAAAGTATATATAGGACCAACAATGAGAAGCATTGGTACACAAATAACAGAACTCAAACGAAGTTGTCGTTTAGGACAAACTGAAAAGTCTGCAGTCACCGAATACACATCTGATGAAGAATATAAGATCTTTCTCGAAAACACTGACCTACCCGCAACATCAAGACATTATTCGACCAGTTTGCACTTGGAGGCTATAGAAATACACAAATATCAAAAGAACTTCAATAATGCCGCCTAAAAACACTCACGCATCTAAATAGCACACTCTGAGAGTAGAATAATCCAGTTTCAGTTGATACGTCGGAGTCGAGAATAGTACTTCGTCCACGTCACTGAATATGCAGTTGCAGGTAAAACGTTTGGTACCAATAACTCGTATATTTTAATAGAACTATTCCAATAATTTAGTTACGGGTATTAAATTATAAGAGCTAGTTGGCTAGTTAGTGTATAGGGTAGAGCATTGGCGTTTTCTCCATTGGTTTATTTATGCAGTGAATACCCAGTTACATTTTATAAAAACATTATTTGAAAATAAATAACATAAAAATATTAATTCAATTGTAATAATTTTGTTTTTACGTGTTAATATATATTTTTGGGTACGCCACTGCGCTCTGGCTAATCGCGTTTCCGTGCCACTCGTTTATAAATGAGCCCGAAGGAGTGAGAGGTATTCTCGAAAGTCTTTAGCTAAAAAGAGATGTCACACGTTAACAGATCCGTAAAGCGTAGTAAAACAATGATAAAATCACTTAAATCTGCTTAATTTGCGCAAAGCATCCAGTGACGTCACAAAGTAGGACGGGCATACGAACGTTCCAATCATTGATATAAACTAAAGAGGAGATGCTATGACGATACTAAAAGTGTCCGCACAGTTTTACGTCATATGTCAAACTCAAGCAAGTAGAGTTAGTCAGTTTTAGTGATAATAAATACCATTTTTTTTTAGAATAGCATAACTTAGATGATATAAAAACATTTTTATTCAGTCAATCTTCAAATAATAATAATTATTAACGTCAAGTTAATCAAAATACGACTCAAAGTGCGTTCACTTGTTATATAGCAAAATAGTTATTATATCCTCTCTAGAATATTTTATCTAGATGCTTCCAATCAAGCTATAAAACTTTAATATTCATCATAAGACAATTTTATTTTGTGTTTATTTAAAAACCGTGTTTAAATAAAACTGCAAATTTAATAAATTGGAAGTATGTATGTCAATTCAATGATTGTTAATGAAACACGTTACCAGGTTAAACATTTACTATAATTTTTGATGTTATATTAATATTTTGTTTTGTTCCAGTTTCTACAAAATGTGTTTTATACCTAAATCTAAAACAGAAAACTGGGTAAATGGATATAATGTTATCGGTACTCTTTCCATAAAAAAAGGGATCTTATGGCAATGATATAAACTACCTAACCATAAACAGATCTAAGATTGTTAGTTGCCAGCCAAGAAATATCATTGTACAATGTATCAGAAGGTATTTCACAAATATGACAATTTTATTATATATTTTATTTGAACAAGGATAATTTCTTGACCCTAGTACAATTTTGTATAAATAATTTTTGTAGGTTGTCCCTAATGCATTTGAAGTTATAGAAATATGTGCTATCTATTAATGCTAGAGGTACTGATAAACAGTGTGAGACTGATGTAGCGGTGGGGATTTAATTGGAATGATGATGTCGCATCCATTAACAAAAAAATGAAAGCTAAACTTACATTAAAGTTTTTTTTAAAGACGATATGAAAAATAAATATTGCACGTCTATATTAATTTAAGAAACTAAATAGTTGTCTCTATTTAAAGTATGTACCTATATCATGAAGACTTAATTAAATATTTACCAAAATCAGTACCTAAAAGGTTGTTGTATTATTTATAGAGGCATTTTGGACGTATATGATTATATGTCATAGAAAAATTGTTATTAGAACATAGACATATGTTACCAAAACTAACAAGTCATGTATATTAAAAAAAAAGTTTTAATAGTTAGATTATTTGTAAAAAATACATGTTGTGACAATAATTGGGGCTAACTGCATTCTTGTCGAAATTTAATTGATATATGTAAATATGGAACACAAAAGTGTTCAAACAACAGTCAGTCTGCTCTACGAAAAAATTGACTAGAATGACTGCAGTTTAACTTCGAGGCACTGATTAAGCAAAAAAGAAGCTCTAAAAGGGACAAAGCCTATTTATTTTGCAAAAATATGATTAAAAACAGGGAATTCAGATGGGTTGGTATTAAAAAAAATCCTAAATTAAAACCGAAAAACAAAAAGCGATATCAACATGAAATTTTTAGCAAACATCAAGCTCTATAAGGAGAAAAAGCCCTTTAATTTAAAAAAAAAAAAATATCTGATTAAAAACAATAATATCACCTTGAAATTTTTGGAAAAAATCAAGCTTAATAAGGGGATAAGGCCTATCGATTCTGAAAAAATCTGATGTGTCCAACACATGACTTTCCTATCTAGTTATTACAGGCTTTTTCCGGTTATTTTGTACAACCTATTGCAGCATCTCTATAAATGTTTAGAGGATAAACTAAATATATACATTGTACACATACATCTACCGCGAAACATTTTTCTATAGATATTCATTCAAAATGAAAATACTCAAAAATTTAAATTTTGCCCTTTTCCTACAATTTTTCCATTACGGTCCATTTTAAAAAAATCATGTATGAACAAATATTATAGAGATCGATATCGCAAACAACTTTTATTTCAACAATTTTCATAAAAATCAGAATTTTGCACATTTTGTCAAATTTTTCGAATACGGACCATTTCAGGAAATTTTTACATAAAACAAAAATTATAGATAATAATATTAGAAGTAACTTTTTTTTAAACAATTTTTTTCTCCAAACATAAATAACAGATATATTCCATAAAATATAAAAACGGCCTCCCATAAAGTACCCCCCCAGATGTTCCGACTTTGTCCAAAATCTAATCATTTCACGTCAGGCCAAAATAAAACTTAAGTTTAAAATTTAATGTTTTTTTCTTTATCCGTTTTTGAGTTTTCTTCAAATTTCGAAATTTACACATTTTCTCAAATATCTCGAATACGGTCCATTTTAGAGAAATTATCTATAGGATAAAAATTATAGAGAATTATATTACAAACAACTTTTGTTTGAACAATTTTTACAAAAAAAAATATTTTTTTACATTTTGTCAAATTTCGCGAATACGGACCATTTTATGAAAATTTTGTATATAACAAAAATTATAGATAATAAAATAAAATAAAATAAACTTTCATTTGAAGAATTTTCTTCCCCAAACGTAAATAACAGATATATTCCATAAAATATAAAAATGACCACCTATAAAGTACCCCCCCAGATGTTCCGACTCTGCCCAAAATCTAATCAGCTCATTAGACGCTGGAACAAAGCTTAAGTTTGAAATTTAATGTTTTTCCGTGTATCGGTTCATGAGTTATGCGTTATACAGACACACACACAGACACACAGACACACAGACACACAGACACACACACACACACACACAGACATCATCGCGAAAATAGTCAAAACGGATTCAGGGGACCTCAAAACGTAAAAATCCGTCGAAAACTCGATGTCGAAAAAAATCATGATTCCTATACTTTCCTTATATCTGTAAACAGATAGGAAAGTAAAAATCTGATTGAAAATGGGAGTTAAGAGGGGTTTTTGAAACTGTGAAGAGTATAATTTTGAATGCCACGCATTATATGTCTTCGTTATCGTTTGTGTCTGGGTAATGTTATGTATTGTGATGGGACTGATCTTATAAAATAAACATTTTATTTCACTTGGTTTATCTGGCAACAAAAGGTATTTAAAAAATATATTATTTTATTTGACATGTGTGACAAATTTATATAATGATCAAATTTACAATAAAAACCGAAAAACATTAGGTAAATTTTCACATAATATTTTATACACAAAAATCAATATCAAGCTTTGAATATAATCTGTTATATTTAAAAATAATCTCAAAATATAAAGAAAAGTCAGCTGACTATAACCAATAATGTTTATAAACGGTTTTAAACGTATTAAAAATAAAACAAATATTACAATAACTAAAATATTCATTAATAGCTCTAGTGCTTGCAAACATTATGATATTGATAATAATAACTACACTTAATATAAACCCAAATTAAAAAAAAAACGAAATTGGCGCTTTAGACCAGAGTATACTGGAGCATTCGTTTGCAAAATTGTTTTAATTCGTAATTTTTTTTTTAAATGTCTGGAACACTATATTTGCCGATTAATAGTTCTGTATCATGTGATTTTTTTTTACTTTTTTAGATACTTTCGATAACTTTTTTATTCATTGAAGTTAATAGAAATGTTCCATCCACAAAAAAAAATAATTGCCAAGAGCTGTCTAAGAAATAAATTTTTCTTACTTTTTTTCCAATAAGATAAAAGAAGACAAACATACCTGCCGTAATTCAAGGGAAATTTCTACCTGTTACGATGAGCATAGTTGACTCACCTGGTTTTTATGTTAAAACAGAGTACGCAATATATATGTATTCAATTTTTTCTATGGTTGTTAATTCTTTTCCACTATGATTATTTAATAGTAATATTCATTTATTAAGAAAATTTTTACATAAAATTATAGTTTGTACATCTAACTAGTTTTTACATGAAATTGATTTTGGCAACATTCAATTAAACATCCGCATAATGCCACACACGTCATGTTTAGTTTTTGACACGAACAAGCTTTCGTTGCACAATTTTTTTACAGTTGCACGGTTTTGCTAAGTCTTCAGGTAATGGCGGTTTTGTTAAATACAGTGGCTTCATTTGGTTATCACAGAAAACATAACCAAATCCAGAGAAATCTAGAGATCACGACAAGTGCATTTGGCCTTTTTATCGTATTGAATAAAAAAGGTTGAAGAAGATTTTACTTGTCAGGCAGTATCTGACAATAATTTTTTCATGAATAAAAATAAATGTTTCTGTTAACATTAATAAATAAAAAAGTTATCAAAATAATCTAAAAAAGTAAAAAAAAATCTCATGATACAAAACTATTAATCGGCAAATATAACAAAGTGTTATGAAAAATGTTAATAATAATTTTTTTAAACTTATTACCTCTGAAAAACAGCAAAAAATTGATTCAGCGCGTCATCGGGCTTCCTCTTACCCATCTTATACATTGAGATAGAAGTACTTCTATCTAAAAGTACACGCGCGTAGGAAGTATATTGTTATAACGTAAAAAAAAAACATAACAACAAACAAAATTTTAAAAATGTATTTAGGTAATTTTGTTTATTATAGCTTAAATATTCGGTAAAAAATTTAAAATTATAGCATTTTAAATTTTAAGGTATATTATTTAATTCAAGAAAATTAGAATTTTCGTCAATTTCGGATTTTAAAACATTCATAACAATTAAAGGGTTAAAGATACGATGATGGGCTTAAAGATTTTTTTAATCGAAATATCCTAAAGAATCCTAAAAAATTAATTCATTGCAAAAAATGCATTTTTTCTGGCTTAATTAATTTTTCGTTGTTTAAACAATAACATCAACAGATATCGAGTGTCATCTTACACTTTTATAATCAGGAAAGCCTTCCGAACATTAAAAAAAAATAACGAATTAAAACAATTTTGCAAACGAATGCGCCACTATGCCCTGCACTACTTGTACAAAGTTTTGAACCAAACTTATAAACGATAAAATTATTGGAAAGAAGAGAACACACTTTTTATATTATCACGAGCCGCCACTGGGGCTGATTGTCAAGCGAAAGTTCGGGGTTCATCCACGATAAAACACCAATTAATATCTTTTTTGTTTTTATTGGGTTTATAATATTTTTTAAATTTGTAAAAAATAGGTATTTTTTTTTATATACTCACTCTAACTAATACACATCTTCCGTATCGCAATCAGACGATTAATAGTTGTAAAAATTTTAGGGTGCTCAAAGTATATTTTTGACGTAAATTAAGGGTGTTCCGCATAAATACCAACACAGAACAGCATGTTGAGCACCCCAAATATGATGATTTAACGCTAGTAATACCCCTAAGGAGTTACGGAAGCCTAAAATGTGGACAGAAATTTAAAAAAATTTAATATCTTAGCAATCGTTTAACTTAAAAATCTGATGTGTCCAACACATGACTTTCCTATCTAGTTATTATAGGCTTTTTCCGGTTATTTTGTACAACCTATTGCAGCATCTCTATAAATGTTTAGAGGATAAACTAAATATATACATTGTCCACATACATCTACCTCGAAATATTTTTCTATAGATATTCATTGAAAACGAAAATACTGAAAAATTTAAATTTCCTACAATTTTTTCATTACGGTCCATTTTAGAAAAATCATGTATAAACAAACATTATAGAGATCGATATCGCAAACAACTTTTAGTTCAATAATTTTCATAAAAATCAGAATTTTGCACATTTTGTCAAATTTCTCGAATACGGACCATTTCAGGAAATTTTGACATAAAGCAAAAATTATAGATAATAATATTAGAAGTAACTTTTATTTGAACAATTTTCTTCTCCAAACATAAATAACAGATATATTCCATAAAATATAAAAACGGCCTACCATAAAGTACCCCCCAGATGTTCCGACTTTGTCCAAAATCTAATCATTTCACGTCAGGCCGAAATAAACATTTAAGTTTA
Organism: Psylliodes chrysocephalus; assembly: GCA_927349885.1. NCBI lineage: Eukaryota > Metazoa > Arthropoda > Insecta > Coleoptera > Chrysomelidae > Psylliodes > Psylliodes chrysocephalus. The sequence goes on from OV651813.1 coordinate 76,014,585, forward strand.
AAATTTAATATTTTTTTCTTCATCCGTTTTTGAGTTTTCTTCAAAATTCTAAATTTAAACATTTTCTCAAATATCTCGAATACGGTCCATTTTAGAGAAATTATGTATAGAATAAAAATTATAGAGAATTATATTACAAACAACTTTTATTTAAACAATTTGTATAAAAAAAAATTTTTTTTACATTTTATCAAATTTCTCGAATACGGACCATTTTAGGAAAATTTTATATAAAACAAAAATTATAGATAGTAGAAGTAACTTTTATTTGAAAAATTTTCTTCTCCAAACGTAAATAACAGATATATTCCATAAAATATAAAAATGACCACCCATAAAGTACCCCCCCTGATGCTCCGACTCTGCCCAAAATCTAATCAGTTCATTAGACGCTAGAATAAAGCTTAAGTTTAAAATTTGGTGTTTTTCTGTGTATCGGTTCATGAGTTATGCGACCTACAGACACACACACACACACACACACACACACACACACACACACACACACACACACACACACACACACACACACACACACACACACACACACACACACACACACACACACACACACACACACACACACACACACACACACACACACACACACACACACACACACACACACACACACACACACACACACACACACACACACACACACACACACACACACACACACACACACACACACACACACACACACACACACACACACACACACACACACACACACACACACACACACACACACACACACACACACACACACACACACACACACACACACACACACACACACACACACACACACACACACACCCACACACACACACACACACACACACACACACACACACACACACACACACACACACACACACACACACACACACACACACACACACACACACACACACACACACACACACACACACACACACACACACACACACACACACACACACACACACACACACACACACACACACACACACACACACACACACACACACACACACACACACACACACACACACACACACACACACACACACACACACACACACACACACACACACACACACACACACACACACACACACACACACACACACACACACACACACACACACACACACACACACACACACACACACACACACACACACACACACACACACACACACACACACACACACACACACACACACACACACACACACACACACACACACACACACACACACACACACACACACACACACACACACACACACACACACACACACACACACACACACACACACACACACACACACACACACACACACACACACACACACACACACACACACACACACACACACACACACACACACACACACACACACACACACACACACACACACACACACACACACACACACACACACACACACACACACACACACACACACACACACACACACACACACACACACACACACACACACACACACACACACACACACACACACACACACACACACACACACACACACACACACACACACACACACACACACACACACACACACACACAGACAGACATCATCGCGAAAATAGTCAAAACGGATTCAGGGGACCTCAAAACGTAAAAATCCGTTGAAAACTCGAGGTCGAAAAAAATCATGATTCCTATACTTTCCTTATATCTGTATACAGATAGGAAAGTAAAAATCTATACTTGGTAAATTATTTAGGCGCTTATTGATTTTATTAAAAGCAATTTACTATTTGTTAAATTTAATTTATAAATATATGGACAACTAAAATTTCAAATGATTTTAGTATTGACATTGTCATAATGCATTTATTTAATTTTTCTGATATTTGTCAAAAAATATTAAGTAAAAAAGTATTTAAATTATTATTTGGGATAAAATGAAAAAAATTTAAAAATCGGCAGATGGACAAAAAAAATCTGTATAGTTATAGGGATGAGCTGCCCCAAAACCATCCCTTAAAATATTTTAATCAATCCTTACTTACCCCCAAATTAAGATTCACGAAGCGCCTAAATAACTAACCAAATATAGATTTTTTTTTAATAAAACGGTTGCAGAGGCAAAATTTTTTTTCGAAATTTAGGGCCCCACTTTAAGCTTCCGTAATTCTTTTGGGGGTATGACTTAATGTAGAGGTAGATTGCAACAAACTTTTAAGGTGCCCAACACGCACCTAGAGCCCTATTCTCGGCTGTCGTTTTCTAAAAATTGTATACGCTTTAAGGGATTCTTAATTTGAAAATAGGCTTAAATTTTAAGGATTTTTATTAAGGAATTGTAACTGTTCTAGTATTCAGATGTTATTGAAAAAAAATTTCAAAAAATAAATAGAAGACACATTATAAAAATTGAAGGTCGGCTTGAACTCGTCCAACTTCAAAAAATTATTACGCGTATATTTTCATAAATTTCAAAAAAACGAAAGAAGAGCAGACTTTATTTATATGTTCTTAATATGCTTCTAAAATTTCAATTAATTTGATGCGTTAGAATTGCCATAATTCCATTATAAAAATGCATTGTTTTTAATGCAAAATCCAAGCGTATACTCTTCTATCCTTTGCATGCTTTCTTTTTTGTCATGGAGACACGGCGGCCAGCAACAAGAAGTGATCCTGGGATTGGGCGCCATGGGTGCACGTGTTTCTGTGTGTCTATATTATTTTTTGTAGCTTAAAGAACTTTTGAACTTTGAATTACTTTAAATTTGGTACAAAATTCATCTGAAAATGGTCAAAAATTTTAAAAAATAAAAAGACAACAAAATCACTTTGATCTTTATATAATTTTGATAGAGGGATTTTTCGGGATCGTTAAATATCTAAAATTAAAAAAACATTGTGTCTCGAAAGGAAAGGGACACGGAACAGCAACATATTATTTACATAAAACTATGAAAATGTAGCTAAATTTATCTATTTAGACTAAATTTCAAGTCAGAAAAAATTATTTGGATTTTTTTTTAAATTCATTTAAAAAGAATCGTATTTTTTGTTGTTTTTACACTTAAGTGGCAGTCCGATTGACTTTCAGTAAAAAAAAACTGTACCTTTACCCCATAAGCTTAATACCTACTTTCAGATAGGCTAAATCGTAATATTTTTACATAAGAAAGTTACTAATCTGCTGCTTCTTCATTCTTAGGACCTGTGTAAATATTTTTTTTAGTGTTTTGAAATTGGGTATAATGAGATTTATATATATAAGAAGATTTCACTAACAATCTAAGTAGTGGAACTCATTGATAATTCTTAGAATACTAAGGGCCAATTTCATAATCAAATTAAAGGAAACTTCAATATTAAAAGGACACTTTAAATGTTACATCGATTTCATAATACAAATTTATTGAAAAAGTACACTTTAAAGCTTCGTTTAACTAAATACCCGATTTTGCTCCTTTAGAAGCTTTAAAGCGTGCTTCTTCTGATAACGCTTGAAAGTTTTTGGTTTTGATCGAGAATTTTTTATGACATCGCGCCAGTTGTTTGATTTAATTTGATGTGAGTACACAAACAAATATTATAACTTTATTTTGAAATTGTTGAATTTTGAAAGAGATTTTCGTATTTATTATGATAAAAATAGTATTCTAGCTATACCAACCTTTTTAACATTGTTTATTTTATCTGTTGTAAAATACTATAAAATATACAGAAACAATTTTGCTTTTAAATAACTGATATAAACTTTTATTTTTCCCAGAGAAACCCTTTTTCACGATAGGACACATTGACATACTATAATTTCGGAAATCTCAAACTAAAATTTAAAATGGATCAAAAGCAATAGGTACATATAGGTACTCTGAGGTTCGTACTTTCGATAAAAGGGTTCTTACAATTGTTAATAGGATTGCTCATAGCATTACCCTGATTCCTGTGTCCTACATTTCAGAAATTAATTCCTAGAATAATTAAATTTCAAAACGTTCAATTTCTTTTTCATCACCTACTTTAGAAAAACCCGAAGAGCCTACATGATATATATCATTTTACAAAACATTTTTTAGGAAACTTAACATTTTTGTGGCTAATATTCGGGTTAATGTTAGAATTAAACACATATCAGCAATACCAACATGGTAAAATTTTGTTAAAGCACGTTTTAGTAAAAGTACATTAGGAAAACCATTATGAAATGACATTTTTTAATGGAGGCTTTAAAGTTAACTTTAGCCTCCTTTTTTTAAATCTGCCTTTAGGGTTCGATTATGAAATTGGCCCTAATATGGATGAATTAAAGTACATACCTATTTATCGTGCGATATCAAATTGGGGTGGCAAAAAACTGATCGAAAAACATTTGATCGAATTGGAAATTTGATCAAAAATACATTTTATCGAATAAGATTTGATCGAATATATATTTTATCGAAAGGACAATATATATAAAATTCATTACATCAAAAGGACAGTATAACGAAAATCAACTTTAAAAATAGTAAAAAATTAAAAAATCAAACGAAATCATGCAACCCGTCTAATCCCTATTTCCGGGAATCAAAACACAGCGTTTATCGTCAAATTTTTCGATATTCTCAAACAATAGCTAGCTCATTTAAAAAACAACTAATTTACCTAAACTGTGCAGCCTAGGGCCATCGAAGGTTGTTTTACAAAAAGAAAACAAAGAAAAATGAGAAAAATAAAAATAACTTAACTAATTTACCTAACTTGTGCGACCTGGAGCCATTTACATTTTACTGATTGCTCTCAGACAGGTTAGGTAAATTAATTAAGTTTTTTTTTTATAAAAACTCAAATAATTTATCTAACCTGTGAGGCCTGAAGCCGTCGAGGGTTGTTTCGCAAAAAAATATATACTTACATGAGAAAATATAAAATTCTTAACCAACCTTAATCATTGTTCTTTTTGATAAGTTTTCTTTTTGATCAATTGATATTTGATCAAATGTATTTTTGATCAAATATTTTCGATCAAATGTATTCGATAAATTTTGTGCCATCCATCAAATTGTTCGTAATAAAATATGAAGATTTAAAAATAATTTAAAGTGAACTTAACTTGCGTTTAAAGCCAATAACATAATTTTCCTGGGTATGCTAAATCGGAAAGTCGTACAGAAAACTTAAAAAACAGCATACCTAGCTGAAGAATCTTTAAATACGTTGGCCACTGAAAACAGAAATGCCCTCTAATAGGCGGACCTAATAGACCAGTTAATTACAGCATTTGACAAAGCGACGTTCTTGAGAGTAACCAGCTCGTCAACTGTCATCGGTCCGGGCCCAATATTTGTATAGGCCAGTTGATTACAGCACATTAGCAAGCGACGTTCATGTGAATAACGAATTTATCAACTTTTGATCTGTTCAACTAAAATATATCTTCACGTCGGTTTCACTGCGTTACATGTTACCAAATGAAAATGAAAATTAGAAACGTACCGTCTAGAAAAAAATAAGAATGCCCTTAGGAAGATGGGAGCGATTCGTTATTCTTGAAATTCGTTTTAAAAGCGTATACGTTTTTAAAACAGGTGCTTTACGGCAAACGGAATTTTTCACACGTGCATGTTTTTGATGATTTAACCAATGTCACTTATATGTAACTTTTAGGATGATTAACACATTCACCGCCAAGCCAATTTTGATAAAACTTCCCAGCACGCCACCCATAAGAGCGACTCAGCGGACACCGGTGTCCGCTCTGGCGCCATGCCTAAAAAAAGCATTTTTTCCTCGCATCACGCCAGGGCGGACAAAATTTTTCCGATTTTTCCACGCCACAGCGGACATAATAGCGGACACAAATATCTCAGCGGGCATGTCGTAACAGGTCTGTTTGCCGAAGAGGATCGCGCGCCAAATGTCTTGCTAAGCTCAGTATTGCATAAATTAGCGTAGTAGACACTTGACAGTGGTTTTTCGTCACAAGTTTTTTATATTTTGTTTTTTCATAAAGTGACAATGAGCAGCAGATCGAGACATATTATGTCCCTTGTGGAATGTTTTAATAAGGACCATAATAAATAAGTTTTTGTGCCATTTTGTTTTTATACTACAAAATGTTAAAATGTGTGTACCTATAAAACAATATATTTTTTTAGTTATTTGTTATAAATAACGAGAATTTTCTTGATATGTTTTTTTGTTTTAAGAATTGTTAAAAATGCTTAAGTTATATTGTGTCTAGTTGTACATAATATAACTATAATCAATAAGTTTTTTGATATTTTATTTTGTATACTATAGAATGTTAAAATGTTTTTTTCAATAAAACAATAAAATTTTAGTAGTTAAAAGTAGTTTACATTTCCATTGAAAAAAAATTTTTCCGCTCTGGCGCCTAGAGTTTAGCTGCTTTAAAAACTTTTTTACACACCACAGCGGACACAATAGCGGACACAGTCCATAAAATTTAAACAGAACTCTTTTTCAAAAAACCACGGTCGGTAGGCCATTCTAGAGGCCTAAAACGAATAAGTTATAATAAAACATTTACAAAATTCAGAATTTTCGAGGAAATATCAACCTCTAAACCTGGCGGACACCTGTGTCCGCCCTGGCGTGATGAGCCGACCACGCAGCGGACACCATTGTCCGCCCTGGCGGTGAATGTGTTAATAATATTGATTGATTTTAACAAATTCTGGGTAAACTAATTTTTATTAATACCTACAAAAGTATCTAATTTCTTACAAATATTGTTTGCAGTACTAAAAAAAATCTAATAGCTGAGAATTTCTTTTAAGTATTATATTAATTGTACAATAAGAAAACATGGATGATAAGAATCCTCGAAGGTTCAGACATGCAGAGGTAAAATTCATTTTTTGAATTAAATGAATATTGAATGAATATTTTTACATCTTAGGTACCGTGTAAGAATTTAATTATTAATTCATGTATTTTTTACATATATTAATTTGTTTGGTTTCTTGCAAATGGAAGTTCAAAGCTCTTCTGTATCACACGTTGTGTCCAGAAATTTTAACAATTTTGTAAAATTGCCACAAAATATTAAAGAACAGAATGAGATAAGCAAAGTTATAATTTAAATTAATTTTCTACCATAAAAAATAGTTTTTTTATGACGTACGATTTTCCTGGAATTATAAATTTTATAGACTGCACCCGTATAGCTATTTTCCCGCCAAAAATCGTTTGATAAATTTACAATTAGTTTGTTGTAATTAAATTACATATTCCTTATGATTTATGGCCTGCACATTAATTGAATTCAACGATATAGATAGTTTACAGTGATGCCAGACATATTATTTGCTTGTTTAAAACTTACACGTTTTAAAAAAACAAATTATCATCGAACGCCAGTCAAGAATGTAGATTTCAAAAACTACTTGCTTTTCAACCACTCACTTTTGAAAACGGTTCGTTTTTTTAGCGATTGTCGCCCTGTTCTGTGTCTGTACTTATGCGGAACACACTGCATAAAAACTATTTTTAATTCGAACAATCGTTAAAATATTTACAGCCGTATGCATAGTCGATCGCAAGCGATTCGCCAGCGGTTCGCTGCTGATACTGCCGAGATGAATCTCTGGCGAATCGCTGGCGACTTGCTGGAGATTGTCACTGGCATGTCATCTCTCGTAAGTTTTCATATTATTTTATAGAAAAAATTAGTTTTCATGTTCTTTTATGGGGACAAATTTGATATTCGTTCATTGTTTTTTGAGTTTTAAGAAATGAATCATGAATAACATGCGAGAGATGCCGGTGACAATCTCCAGCAAATCGCCACCTTTTCGGGCTTTCGCCAGCGGATCGCTGGTAATACGCCGGCGAATCGCTGGCGTTCGACTATGCATACGGGTGTTAGTGTTTTTTTATAAGTTCAACTTTCCCCAAATTCGTCATCAGCTCTTGTCTATATTTTAGGCTTCTAAATGTGATGTACCATCTGTGTCCGTTTAAATATGGGACACTCTGCACATACCTTATATCCTTGAAAAATATTCAACACCCAGAAATTAATATGTTTAAAAAACCAAATTAAAATTTCCGTCAACCGCGCTGTGACATAATTGTCACCGAACGATTGTCAAAATTATGACCAACTAAATTCACATTAATTTGTACGCGTGTTCCATGCAGAATAATATTAAAAAAAGTGAAATTCAAATTACGAATTAACGAAAATGAAAATTAAAAGAAAACGTATCGAATTGAATTTTTTCCCGGGCCGTCCCAACCATTTGCATAATTGAAATGAGAAAGTTATAACGGCCGAAAATGATAAATTTCCTGATTAAAGTTGCCCGACCAGCTTTGCGGAATTATCAAGTTAGCGCCAGAGTCACTTCTCTAACCGACCCAGTGGTGGGAGTAGAGGGTGAAATGCAGTCCTTAATAATAAATCATAAAGTTTCCTATTCTGTTTTATCTGTTACTATTAAAAATTTATATCTAACTAAAAAAAGAACCTATTTTATAATTAAGTTTCTTATTCTGTTTTGTCTGTTACTATTATAAATTCATATCTAACTAAAAACGCAGCATGGAAAATTTATTTTAAAATAATATTTATTTTCTCTACGGCTATATAATAAAGAATGATCCACAAAAAATATTTCCAAAGGAGGCCATGACAGACAAAGACAAAGATACCAGTAACGTTCATGATAACTAGTTGCGGCTGTAAATGAATTAAAAAGTGACATTTAAAAAGAAATACCAAACTTGGTAGATTTTCATAACAATTTTATTTAAAAATAAAAATTAAAAATTACAAAGTAAACTAACTAGTTAAAGTATTTAAGAAATAATATATTATTACAATTCCAATAAGGTATTATCATTACCGATTATTTCAAAGAAAACTAAGAAAAGGTGAAGAGATTTAATGAAGGTGTGTTATTAATATCTAATTTAGGTTACATGAATTTTTAAATCTATTCATTTCAAATGTCTTTAAGTGGTTTAATTTAATGCCCTACTTCTTTATGTGTAAAATTTTTAAATCTTCTAGAAAAGAATGACTTTCAGCCAAAATATGATTTATTATGATTTTTTTTAAATATAACTAATGTTTTGAATAGCGTTTTTTGAAAATACGACCGTTTGACCAGTATACAATTTTGTACAACTACCACAACTTTATATATTTCCGATTTATTATTGGGATTAATTTTGTCTTTATTTTAATATACTTCCCAAGCGTTATTGGGTGGAGCGTGGTTTTGACCACGGACCTCTGATGCAGTGAATAATATTATATGGTTGAAGTGGAATTTTGTTTTTTATACTTTAAATTGCAAAGTTTACCAATTTTTAAACTTTATCTTTTGCTGTGTTCTCATTACATAGAATTGATATGAAATATTTTTGTTCAGTTAAAAGCAATAGCATATTGTTTCGTTTTGTAGTTTGTGTGTACATTAGCTAATATCCGTGTGGGTGTAAAAAAATAGAAGTCTGTGAAACAAGAGTCGATATAAGGGCCATTTCGCACTAATACGAAATTTGGGCGCGACGCCGTAGGCGGAGTGCTGAATCGTCTGAGTATACGATATGGACAATCCACTCGGGTTGTACATTATTTTTTTCTACAACACACTAACCAAAATGTACAAATTTAAAAACATAACAAATTTTACTGTTTTTAAATAAAATAAACATGAAACAAAATAAAAAAAATACTGCCCACCGAGATTGGATCCCCGGCTTTTTGCTTGGAAGACAAGCACTCTGTCCATGCGTCGTCCACAGCCACTTTTAAGATTTTGGTTTTAATACTTGTAATTAATATAGTTATATACAACTCTGTAGAAATGTGTTAAAAGTATGTGTAACAACATTAAGCCTGAAATGAAAATTGACAAAATTATAAAAAGCGATAATCGAATAATCTCTGATAGGCAGGAAATAGCTGATGAATTTAATGACTTTTTTTAGTGATATAGGAGAAATATATGCTAGAAAAATTGCCAATACTCAAAATTTTGTTGAAGGTGCTCAGCACATGGAAAAAACAATGTATTTATTCCCAACCAATGAGGTTGAAGTTACGGAAAACATAAACTCGTTAAAAAATAAAAAATCACCAGTAATTGATGGGATTCGGTCAGAAACTTTAAAAGAATTAACTAATGAAATTGCTTTACTGTTAGCTAATTTAGTAAATAAGTGTTTTAGTACAGGCACTTTTCCTAGTTCTCTAAAAAATGGATTAAACCTTTATATAAAGCTGGAGAATGAAAACAGGTAACTACCGCCCTATAACGGTAACATCTACCAAAAGCAAAATAGTTGAAAAAATATTTAAAAGTAGGTTAGCTTATTTTTTTAAACAAAAACAAAATTATTTCAAACAGACAATACGGCTTTAGAGAGGGCAAATCTACAGAGGATGCAACTTGCTCGCTCACCAATAATATTTATCAAGCTTTAGATAAAAAAATGCTTTCTTTATGTTTGTTGACCTCTCTAAAGCCTTTGATACTGTTAATCATGAAAAACTACTTGGAAAACTAAAATGTTATGGAATTCGAGGAATAACGTACAACTTCATTAAAGATTACTTAATTAATAGGATACAATTTGTAAACATTGATGGAATCATCAGCAAAGCTAGAACAATTACATACGGAGTACATCAAGGGACAGTGCTTGGACCTTTTCTTTTCCTACTATATATTAACGATTTACTATCATATTTAACAAGAGAGAAAGTTATTAGCTTTGCTGATGACACGGCAATGTTTTATAAAACCAGTACCTGGGATATTTTAAAAGAGGATGCCGAAGCGGATTTTAAAAGAGTAATGGAATGGTTTAATTATAATAATCCCTTAATGTAGAAAAAACTAAATATATGGCTTTCTCATCCTATGTTACAGGACTTCCTAACTTTGGACCTCTTAACATTAATATCAATACTTCAATACCTGAAGCAGATAAAATAAAATGTCTAGGAATTATTTTAGATTGTCACCTTAAGTGGAATTTACATATTAAAGCATTAGTTTAAAAATTAAGACGATTTCTTGGCCGATTTAAATATCTAAGCGATTTTTTAAATGTCAAGCATCTTAAAATTATATATTTTTCACTAGTACAATCGCAACTCAATTATGGAATTCTTGGATGGGGTGGGGTAAACAACTTTCATCTTCAAAATCTTAATATTATTCAAAAATGGATTATTAAAATAATCTATAAAAAAACATAATGTTTCCTAGTGATATAAATTAAGCGAGCTTCTCGACGTTAGACAACTCTATAGTTTCAAAATATTAGTCTATTTTCAAATAAATAAAAAGTTATTACTCGTTTAAATCATAAGCATTACACTAGAAACAAAGATAAAAACTATGTGTTACCTCGGAAAGAAAATTTAATCGGACAGAGGTGTTTCGACTACTTAGGCCCTAAACTCTTTAATCAAGTCCCCTTAAATCTACAAAAATAAATAAAATAAATTTTTATAAACTAAAAATTAAAGCATGGATAAAATCAATTCCTAGGGATTTCTTTAATAACATTATAAATAATTTTTAATCTTTCAAACATATATTGCCATAGTTTTATAATTATGTTACATCTCTCATCTCTTATAAATTGTAAATGTTAATTTGTTCTCTATTAATATATGCTTATATTTATTCTATTATGATACTATGTAGGCACTTACCTGTTAAGAACTCCTTACCCATAGTACCAAGCTAATCCGCTACTTACCCGATGAAGACAACTTACTCAATAAAGACTATTTACCCAATAATGACAACCTACCCAATAAAGACACCTTACCCAATAATGACAATTTTCCACCCAACAATGACCCCTTATTCAAAATTACTCATTCAGTTAATTAAATTTCATTCGCCAAACTGTTAATATATCACGTACAAGTTGTTAACAACCTTGTTGAAAAATAACTTCTGTGATTATGTATGTTTGTTTATTTTCTATTTATTATGTTACTTTATTTTAAAAGTTTGTATATTTTTAAATAAACTTATATTATTATATTATTATTATTATTGTTTAGTTAAAATTAAATTTTTTTTTATTGACAATATGGGCCAATTAAAAATAAAATTGCTATTATTTACGGTTATTTATCGATTTTACATAATAATAACTCATTTTAAAGTATATTTAACTCAATAACTAAAAAATATACTGACAATTAGTTTGACAGGATTGTCACTTATTTAATATTTTAAAAATAATAGTAGTTGGGTGTCCAAAATAGGAACTGAGATTGGTGAATTTCATTTTTTTCTAGTGTTGTCACTACCTAGAATGAATATAAAATATATTCGTTTAGTTGAACGCAATGACATACTTTTTTGTTTTGTACTCTCAAAAATTATGGCATAGTTAAAAATTTAAAGTAATAAGACTAATATATTATTAGCCGTTCTTTAATCTGTCTCATTAAGTTGGGCTCAATCATTAAAATTTTGTTAATCAGTAGAGCGATATTTTTAAAAAAAAATAGGCAAACTATATCTCTAATTGTTTTTATTAAATTAATTTATTAATAATATTACAACTAAAACTGAACAGTATCAATTTTAAATTGCAAATTACTTTTTAAGCTGAAATAGCTAAAATTACAGAGTAGCACAAACTAGTACAAAAATACTTCTGACAGAGAGACAGATAAATTAAACATGTTTCAATAATAAAGAATCATTGCCCTTCATGAAGGGCAATGATCCAAATATAAGGAAACTTTCAGAATATTTTGTTCTACCCTAAAAAAATTATTTGTTTTGCTATAAATAAAAAAAATTATTTGTTTTAATATAAATAAAAAAATTATTTGTTTTGATATAAATAAAAAAATATAATAATAATAAATCGTTAAAACGCGGTTTATAATTTTGTTATCTATTCGACAGGGCTCGTATAAGCTTCAGAAAGTTATTCACGTGTAAGAAAGTTTATTGTGGAGTGAAACCTTTCCTAGCAATTACGGAAAAACTGGAAGTACGAAGGAAGTAAGAAAAGTACGAGGAAGAACAAGGAAATACGAAAAAGTACGAGATAATACGACGCAATACGAGAAAGTACGAGAAAGTACGATAAAGTACGAGAAAGTACGAGAAAGTACGAGAAAGTACGAGAAAGTACGAGAAAGTACGAGAAAGTAAAAGAAAGTACGAGAAAGTACGAGACAGTTCGAAAAAGCACGAGAAAGTACGAGAAAGTACGAGAAAGTACGAGAAAGTACGAGAAAGTACGAGAAAGTACGAGAAAGTACGAGAAAGTACGAGCAAGTACGAGAAAGTACGAGAAAGTACGAGAAAGTACGAGAAAGTACGAGAAAGTACGAGAAAGTACGAGAAAGTACGAGAAAGTACGAGAAAGTACGAGAAAGTACAAGAAAGTACGAGAAAGTACGAGAAAGTACGAGAAAGTATGAGAAAGTACGAGAAAGTACGAGAAAGTACGAGAAAGTACGAGAAAGTACGAGAAAGTACGAGAAAGTACGAGAAAGTACGAGAAAGTACGAGAAAGTACGAGAAAGTACGAGAAAGTACGAGAAAGTACGAGAAAGTACGAGAAAGTACGAGAAAGTACGAGAAAGTACGAGAGAGTACGAGAAAGTACGAGAAAGTACGAGAAAGTACGAGAAAGTACGAGAAAGTACGAGAAAGTACGAGAAAGTACGAGAAAGTACGAGAAAGTACGAGAAAGTACGAGAAAGTACGAGAAAGTACGAGAAAGTACGGGAAAGTATGAGAAAGTACGAGAAAGTACGAGAAAGTACGAGAAAGTACGAGAAAGAACGAGAAAGTACGAGAAAGTACGAGAGAGTACGAGAAAGTAGGAAGAAGTACGAGGAAGAATGAGGAAGTGCGAGGAAGTACGAGGAAGTACGAGGAAGTACAAGGAAGTACGAGAAAGTACGAGAAAGTACGAGAAAGTACGAGAAAGTACGAGAAAGTACGAGAAAGTACAAGAAAGTACGAGAAAGTACGAGAAAGTACGAGAAAGTACGAGAAAGTACGAGAAAGTACGAGAAAGTGCGAGAAAGTACGAGAAAGTACGAGAAAGTACGAGAAAGTACGAGAAAGTACGAGAAAGTACGAGAAAGTACGAGAAAGTACGAGAAAGTACGAGAAAGTACGAGAAAGTACGAGAAAGTACGAGAAAGAACGAGAAAGTACGAGAAAGTACGAGAGAGTACGAGAAAGTAGGAAGAAGTACGAGGAAGAATGAGGAAGAATGAGGAAGAATGAGGAAGAATGAGGAAGAATGAGGAAGAATGAGGAAGAATGAGGAAGAATGAGGAAGAATGAGGAAGAATGAGGAAGAACGAGGAAGTGCGAGGAAGTACGAGGAAGTACAAGGAAGTACAAGGAAGTACAAGGAAGTACAAGGAAGTACGAGGAAGTGCGAGGAAGTACGAGGAAGTGCGAGGAAGTAGGTGAAGTTTTACAGTTTTGAGAAGTAGTGTATAAAATTTTGTTTAGCGGTTTACCCCTCGCAATAATGGCAACATTTACTAAAATTATTGCTGTGAATTTTATGTTTTGTATTATCCAAAAACATTTCTACAAGCACTCGTTGCTAAGTAGAAGTTATTTTGAAATTGAAAATAATTTTGTTTTAAGCGAATGTTTAGCAAATTTAGGATTTCTCGTTTGATTATAGTATTACACTCTAATAAATTTTTATAAGCAACAGAATAAGCAGGTCGTAAATCGTAAATATAAAAAAGTATGTATACCATATTTGTTTTAAATCTAATTATTTCAATATTTCAATAAAAAAATTATATATCTACCATAAAATTTCAAACTAAATGAATGCCCCGTAGAAAGAACTTCTTTTGTTAGTCTTAAATCTTCTTGTAAGAGCTATAATGGTAATTTTGTTTTTTTTTTCTTGTTCTCTTTAATACTAGCTCGATGATAACCAGAATTATTGTCAGGAGCATTAAACCCAATTTCAAAGAAAAGTTGAATAAAAAAAGCTTTTAGTATTTATTTCGTCACTCTTAAATACGTTGATGAAAAGTGCTTTAGAGGTAGGTCTGAATGCTTTTAAAGAGTTCTGCTCTTCAAAAGATTTTAGAATATTCAAGATTTATGGGTTTATTTTTGATGTGTAAACACTGTAAACCGTTTTTCAGGAAAAAAATTTATCAGAAGAATAACAAAGGAAATAGAATTTCGTTTTAAACGTAAAGATAATAAAAAGATGTGCCAAATAAGATGAACAGTGAGAAAGGTAACTTTAAATTTATCGTAAATTGTATTTGATTGTCAGATTTAAGCATAAGTTAATCCATTCTCTATAGATTTTTCTAATTTGGCTCAAAACAAGAACTATACATATT